>CM060679.1:101590500-101970500 GCA_030686995.1 Artemisia argyi | reverse complement strand
TTAAAAATGAAAATAAACTAATTTAAACTAAGGTTGTGAACAATATATGGGAGAAATGTGTTTACTTATATTTCACTACTCCCTAGACATCTTTTACACGTTAATTACTTGTTATAGTTGCGTGGATGACGGATTGTATTCCTTAATACCATTCATGGGGTGGCGTACTTACTTCCCCAATCCTATGAGTGCCTACTTCACTCCTATGTCGAGCCTGCAAGAAGCTCCTAACATGGGATCATTTGAATTTACTCATGCATTAAATACAACCAATAAAACCTAGTACACATCGGTTCATGTTTCCTAAAACGTTCAAGCATGTTACCATTTGGAGATCTGCCAGTTTTCTTAAGCCTAACATTGAAATCATTCATCCAGTACAACCATAAACAAGTAATCAACACATAATCAACATCTAGGTTTCATTAGATCTAAGCAAACACAAGATAAATCTAGCCTAGCATGGTGGAATCAAGACAAGCACAAGATATAGACAACCAACACATAGACATATTGATTGAATTAAGAAAAGACTTATCTTAATAACACATGTAAGGATTCAAGGGTTGAAAACCCTTGAAAAGCTGTAAAATTCGTATATGGTTCGGCCTTAGGGTTTCTCCAAACTTGTTCCTCCCTAATGAATGAAAATTAGAAAACTATATATAGATATTAGAGGCTGACGGCATCAAGAACAAACAGGTGACGCCGTCATCTCGCCGCCAAAATAATCCTCGGACTGCCTTGATCTACATTTGACGCCGTCATGTTGTCCATTTTTGCAGGCCGTCACACATTTAACTCTTGATGCTCTACTTGTGACGCCTTCATTTCTGTACTGGGTCGTCATGGTCTTTACTCTTGACGCCGTCAGGAAAGTCTTCTTGACGCCGTCACACACTGTTCCCAGCATGGAAAATAAAGTCTTTGGCGTTTTCTTCACTTTTATGCTCCAAAAATGTCCGAACTGCTTCCTTTTCCAGATTTCACTCCCAAAGTACCTAAAATCACAAAAGAAACGATTTAGGGCAATATTTGATCAAATAAATTCAATTCCGGGCTTAAATGACCCCCTAAAAACGGATCATTTTTCGCCTCATCATATACCCTTACACTTGAGATTTGCTTGTCCTCAAGCAAATGCGCTTTTATTCTAATCAAAATACAAGTTAAGGGTCATTTAACACTAATATAAAAGTAATTACAACAAATAATCGTTCCACTAAAGACCAAAGATAAGCACGGAGGTCATATACTAGCACCTCACAAATAGTGTTTAGATACTCACATCTCTCGGGTGTAATAAAGCATAAATTACAATATGGAAACGGAAGATATCTCTCACTACCTGTCATAGCAAAATAGATTACCATAGGCTTGGGAAAGGATCAAACCTCCACCACATGGCGTAAGCACCTAGGATAAACTATCAAAGAGGTCTTTTAAAGGGTTGCAACGTTAGGTGTAGGGATATGAAATACACGGTTTTGTTGGATATAGGCAGTCTTTACTAGTGGCGAGTTAACAATCTTGGTTAATTACATGTACAATATGGCGTTGCTAAGCCAAGACTAGACTCGACTTAAGCTAATAAATGAAAAATAACAAAAACATAAAATGAACATAGAATGAAACGGGATGGTAGTCCGTATGTTTTTTCTTGTATTTTTTTTTTTTTTTTTATTTTTTTTTTTTTTGCATACACTCTTACCCTACCATCCAAAATAATACATCATAAGGAATGAAAATTCCCCTTACACTTGAATTTTTACATACTTTACATTAAACTAATCTAATGACTCGAATTAAGATAATCAAAACACTTGGAGCACTTTTAAGATTAACGTACATATGGGGGTAGTATATGATGTTCTTCCCCATTACTCCATAAAATAAGTACTTTACCCATGAGTCCCAATCGTCCCAAAACAATATGTACAAGGATATGACTCGACTTAGCAACCATGTAATCAACTAGATAATTAACTTAGGGTTTAACAAATAACAATAATGCACTAAAGATGAGCGCATACACGGAAGGCTAAGGCGATTTGGTTGTACATTTAAGTGGGGTGTAAAAAATTCTTCCTTTAAGTAAAATGCTTAAAGTTAGAAACGAAGAGATAGGCTCGGAGGGGTGTACTTGGGGTTTCGTATACTAAAAATGAGTACAACGTTAAGGGTGTGGGAAAAATTAGTTGACTTAACTAGCCAAGTAATATGACTTAAATGGTCAAGTAATTATGATACGGGTTTAACACAAGGGTGATCCTAATGCCTCTTATCATGTAGTAAATCCTACTACACGAATATATATATGTACAAATATATATATATATATATATATATATATATATATATATATATATGTACATATATATATATGTACATATATATATATATATATATATATATATATATATATATATATATATATATATATGTACATATATATATATATATATATATATGTACATATATATATATATATACGTATATATATATATATATATATATATATATACGTATATATATATACATATATATACGTATATACGTATATATATATATATATATATATATATATATATATATATATATATATGTATATATATATATACGTATATATATATATATATGTATATATATATACGTATATATATATATATATATATGTATATATATATACGTATATATATATATATATATATATATATATATATATATATATATATATATATATATATATATATATATATGTACATATATATATATGTACATATATATATATATATATATATATATATATATATATATATATATATATATATGATAATAAACCTTCTCAAAAAATTATATTATTATCCTAGACCTACTCCTCAAGATGTTCTTCATGAAGAACAGGAGTATGTTATTAATAATAGTTATAGTGGTAAAAATATTTATGAATGGAATATTGATGGTTATAGAGAAAGACAAATTTATAATTTAGATCGTCGTATGATGATGTACTCTACTATTGCTAAAAATAATGGTAATAATGATAAAACTGTTGCAAATATGATTGTAGCAGGTTTTACAGGACAATTAAAAGGATGGTGGTATAATTATCTCATAAATCAAGATAAACAAACAATTCTCAATACAATAAAATCAGAAAATGGTGTTGAAACGCCTAATGCAATTTATACATTAATTGTTAATATAATTGAACATTTTACTGGAAGATGGTCTGATAATTCAGAAAATATTAGAACTCTTCTTAATGGATTAAAATGTCCTACTTTAACTTCCTTTAGGTGGTATAAGGATACTTTCCTTAGTAGATTTATGGAACTTCCTGACTCTAATATTATCCATTGGAAGTCAAAATTTATAGATGGCTTACCTAATTTATTTGCTGAAAGGGTTAGAAATACCCTTCAAAAAGATGAAGTAACTATTAATTATGATAGTTTTACTTATGGCAAGTTAATAGGAACTTGTATTCAAGAAGGTTTGGCTTTATGCAATGAAATAAAGCTAAATCAACAAATTAAGACTCAAAATATTAATGAAAGAAGACAATTATGCCATTTTTGTGATCAATTTGGAATGGCTTGTTCAACTTCTGTTGACAAAAAGCTTTATAAATCTTCAAAGGGAAAAGATTTCTTAAAAAATAAAAATTTTTATAAAAATCCTTCTAAATTTGAAAAAAGAAGGGAAAAAAGGCAAATGAGAAAACAATTCCGAAATAATAAACCAACAATTACTTGTTACAAATGTGGAAAAGTTGGTCATTTTGAAAATAAATGCAGGGTCAAAAAGAAAATTAATAATCTTAATACTGATGAAGAAATTAAAGATAGTTTAAAGAAAATTCTTTTAAATTCAGAATCAGAAAATGGAAACTCTTCTGATGACTCAGATAATTCAGATTCTGAAATGAATTGTAATTGTTTAAAAGAAGAAGATTTTGTTTCAGAAAATGATTATTCTGAAGATTCTGATAAAAATCCAGATATGGAAATTTATAAAATTCAGGCTCAATTTGAAGATTTAAAAATAAATGTTTTAACTAGTGAAACATTAGATCTTTTAAAATTAATAAAAGATGATGATATAAGAAATAAGATTATTGAACAATTTTCTAAATCTAATAATGAAAAGGTCCAAGATGATACTCCATATTCTATGGTTGAAGTAAATAAAATGCTAAAGCAAAGACAAAAAATTGATACTCCAGTTACACTTAATAACTTATTAGAAGAAGTTAATAACCTTAAAAAATAAATTAATGATTTAAAAAATAAAAATAAAACTTTTGATAATAGAATATCTAGTTTGGAAAAAGGAAAATCTTTGGTTGAAATTAATAAAAATGATGAAATAATTGAAAAAGAAGATTTTCTTCAAACTTTAGAAATGATAACATCTCAAAAATGGTGGGTAAAAGTAATTTTACTTATTAATATTACTGAAATTAAAGAAGTTACTGCTCTAGTTGATAGTGGAGCAGATCTAAATTGTGTTAAAGAAGGATTGATTCCTACAAAATATTTTATAAAAACATCACACTCAGTTGGTACTGTGAGTGGTGAAAAAATACATATTAATTATAAACTTCAAAATGCAAAAATTTTTAAAAATAATGTTTGCATACCTACAAATTTTATATTAGTAAAAAATATGACTAATCAAATTATTTTAGGAAATCCTTTTATAAACAAAATATTTCCTCTTAAAAAGGTTGATAAAGATGGAATTACTGGTACTTTTAATGGTAAAAGTATAACATTTGAGTTCATAACTCAACCTGTTACCAAAATGCTTTCAGAATTAAGGGATCAAATTATGACGAAAAATAAATAAATATGTTTTTTTAAAGATGAAATAAATATGTTAACTATTGAAGAAAAACTAGAAAATCCTAAATTAAAGGAAAAAATACAAATGATTGTAAATAAATTCTCTTTAAAAATTTGTAATGATCATCCAAATGCTTTTTGGAACAGAAAAAAACATATTGTTAGTCTTCCGTATGAGGAAAGATTTTCTGAAAATAATATTCCTACAAAAGTAAGACCTGGTCAAATGAAACCTGAATTATTAGAATTATGTAAAGAAGAAACAGCTTCTTTGTTACAAAAAGGATTAATTAAACCTTCAAAATCTCAATGGTCTTGTACTGCTTTTTATGTTAATAAACATTCAAAAAAAGAAAGAGGGGTTCCTAGATTAGTTATAAATTATAAATCTTTAAACAAATTTTTGAAATGGATTAGATATCCTATTCCTAATAAAAAAGATATATTAGATAGACTTTATAACGCTATTATATTTTCAAAATTTGATTTAAAGTCAGGATACTGGCAAATCCAAATTAATGAAGAAGACAGATATAAAACTGCTTTTAATGTCCCCTTTGGACAATATGAATGGAATGTTATGCCATTTGGTCTTAAAAACGCACCTTCTGAATTTCAAAATATTATGAATGATATTTTTAATCCATTTAGTGATTTTATAATTGTTTAAATTGATGATATTCTTGTATTTTCAAAAAATATAGAATCCCATTTTAAACATTTAGATATATTTGAAAAAATTATTATTAATAGTGGTCTAGTTATTTCAAAACCAAAAATGACGATCTTTCAAACAAAAGTTAGATTTTTAGGTCATATTATAGAAAAGGGTCAAATTATTCCTATTAATAGAAGTATTGAGTTTGCATCCAAATTTCCTGACATAATACTGGATAAAACTCAATTACAAAGGTTTTTAGGAAGTTTAAATTATATTTCAGCCATTTATAAAGATTTAGCTAAAGACACAGCTATTTTATATGATAGATTAAAAAAGATTCCCTCACCATGGACTGAAAGACATACTCAGGCAGTCCAGAGAATTAAAACAAAAGTTTCTAGTCTTCCTTGCTTATCTTTAGCAAATCCAAATTGGGAAAAAAATATAGAAACTGATGCCTCAAATATTGGGTATGGTGGAATTTTAGAACAAATAAATCCAGAAAATAAACAAGAAATTTTAGTAAGATTTCATTCTGGAAAATGGAACAATGCCCAAAAGAATTATGCTACTGTGGCAAAAGAAATTCTTTCTATAATAAAATGTGTTTTAAAATTTCAAGAAGATTTATAAAATCAACATTTTATAATAAAAACAGATTGCCAAGCAGCCAAGTTTATGTTTAATAAAGATTTTAAACATGATGTATCTAAGCAAATGTATGCTAGATGGCAAGCTCAATTAGCCCCATTTGATTTTACAATAGAATATAAAAAAGGGAAAGATAATATTCTTCCTGATTTTTTAACCCGTGAATTTTTGCAGTCTTGATTCCTCGAGGAAGAGGAGGAAGAGGTAGCCACCTTTATAGGGGTGGAAGAACAGGAGGAGCCAACAATATATTGGTTCAACATGGAAACAACAGGCTAATAGCTAGCAATATTGCTGAATTAGCATCCTCATCAACAATTCCAGGTCCAAATGATCCATTATATGGAGAATTTTTGGAATTTATAAAAAATAAAAAAGGAAATATTGCTTCATATGCCAATGCTCTTATTGAAGAAGATAATGAAGATTCTCATGAATACTGCCAATCTCCACATAAGGAGAGAATCATATTTCTTGAATATCAAGATGTTATGAGATATTTTGAATCAGGGAATGACCTATGGATTTTGATGTCCAGATACTTGGATAATGCTCCATGTACGGCATATGCATACAAATCAAGATCATATTATGAGAATATACTCATATCAACAGGGTCAATTGAAGTTAAACACTTTACTGACCAAAATAGTAATATTTATAATTTTAATAAAGTTTTAATAAAGCAGGTTATATCTGCAGAAGAATGGGGTCTAAGTACTCTAAAAGAAAAGGAATTTATACATCCTATTCAAAAAATTGCTTTGAAATACAATTACTGGGATTATGTTGAAAGTTTTAATAAAGCCTTTTTATATATTAATCCCAAAAAGAAACATTCATGGTTTTTCAAAGTTTGCCCAAAGATTTATAATAAGTCTTTACCAAATTGGTTTATAAACTGGTGGATTTCATATGGTCCATCGATTCAAATCCTTCCAGAACTCTATAAGGGTTTATATGTTGAATGGATTGATGTTTCTCCTAAATTCATAGACATGATAATAAAAAATAATGGTGCTAAGGAAATTATTCCTTCATTATTATTTTTCATTGAATTTTCTATTCCATGGATATGGAAATTGGCTCCAGAAGTAGATTATGCTTCTGATCAAATTCCTCAATTAAAAAGAATATTTTTCACAAAATTTTGGAAAAAAATGCTTTTGAAAGATCCTGAAAATGGAGGAGAAATATACTCCAAAGAAACAATTGATTTAATAAAAAGAACAACTGCTGAATATAAAGCTCAATATGAGTTCAAGAAGAAAAAGGATAATCCAACTCCTTACCAGCAAATTGTTGACAAATTAAAGATTCAAGGAAGAGGAAATATTTACAAAGAAGAAATTTTGGAAGTATATCTTAAAGAGATTAAAGAAGACTTGATAAAAAATTTTGATTATCAACAATCAGACTCCTCAATGAAGACCTTATCAGAGGATGAAAATCAATATAATTGCTTAGCAGGTTCCAGCCAGATGATACCGAAGAAATACCTTTGGAAGATATTTTTGAAGAAATTAAAAATACCGTTGTTAAACGTATTTCAAAGGGAGAATCTTCCTCAGGAAAGAAAAAGATTGGAGAATAAATCCAGTGGACAATAATAGCCCTTTTTCGGCCATTTTAATAATGATGTAAGCAATGACGAATGTAATAGTAGTTTTTCCTTCTATATAAAGAAGGCTCATAGGAAGAAAAGAGGTATCACTCTTACTACCACTTGTAATACTTTCACTCTCTCTAATCGTCCGACTACTTGTAATAAAGTTTGGTGTAATAAAGTTTGGAATAAAAAAGAAGCGTCCGACTAAATTTTTGTAAGTTTTTCTTTTAATATTATTTTGTTTAAGTTTAAATTAATGGCAGCTTAAATCCTTATGTTGAATAACATTAAGCAAACATATAACTAGACTTCATGAATCTTATATTATTTTAAAGCTTTGTTATGTTCAAATATATCAGCCAATCAAAGTCTAGGTCAATAACAAGCCCATACAGATGTTATGATAACCATGTCATAATAACCATGTCATAGTCAAGATCCAGCCCTGTTTAGCCGATTGAATGGCGTGTTAAGGGTATTTTATCATTGACTGAATTGTGGTTGATTGACTGTGGTTTGAAGTAATTATCTTGGGATCTTATCGTAAATAGAATCCTCATGACTGATTTGGGTTCATATATTTGAGCATACCTGGGCCTTAAATGTAAATATTACTCCTTCTCAAATGAATTTTTCTATTTAAATGAATAATAGGGACAAAATTGATTTCTCTCCTGGCTCTTCAGCCAGAATGATTATTTCCCAAGTATTTAAATTACCCAAATGGGAACCTTTTTGAAAATGGTTTTTTGAAAATTACTCAAAAGAAGACCTGAAAAATATGCAAGAAAAATTTTATAATCATTTATCACAAGTTAATAAAACTATTTATTTTGTTCCATGGTTCATTAATAATTATCTAATAGATTACATATCAGTTTTGGAAAGAGATTATAAATTAATAAATGGTCAAAGTTCTAAACAAATTTTCCCTCCACAACAACCTTTTGTTATAAATAAAGAAGATGTTCATATACATTTTTCAGCTTTTCAAAAATTATTTGAGAATGAAACTATATCTATTACAACTGGTCATGTTAACCAGTTAATACAACAAAAAAAAAATTCTAATATTTATCTAATAGTTTTGGGAGAACAAATATTTTCTATTCATAATAGAGTTGAAACTCTTATAAGTCAAATAAATATGTTAAAAAATGAAAAACAAAAAATTACTAAAGATAATAATGAGGCAAGTTGTTCTCAAGCAATTGCTAGTATTCAACCACCTCCTGAAGTCAAAGATTTTAAATTGAAATCAACTTTAGAATTACAAAAATTAATAGAAAATCAAATAAAGGAACTAAAATTGAATAATATTGATAATGATTTATCTGAAGAAGAATATAAAGAAAAAATTAATACTAATATCAATAAAATGGAAGGTTATAATAGTAAATATGCTAATAAACCTTCTCAAAAATTATATTATTATCCTATACCTACTCCTCAAGATGTTCTTCATGAAGAACATCTTGAGGAGTAGGTCTAGGATAATAATATAATTTTTGAGAAGGTTTATTAGCATATTTACTATTTCATTTCAGAAGGAGTAATATTATCCTCGTCATTATAATTTCCTTGAACAATATTATTTCTAATGGTTAGATTTTCAATTTTTTGTGAAAAACTTTCTTCTCTTATTTGAGAAGTAGATGCTCTAGCTGTAGAAGGTATATTAACCTCATAATCTAGATGACTAGAAAATACAGATCTATTAGACCTACTTCTTCTTATTAAAGCATTAGCATTTTCCAAATCTTCTTGTTCAAACTTTATTTTAACAGTTCCATCAGAAGTTTGCAAAACATTAGTAAGATTACTATTAATTTTTGGTTGAGGAAGTATAGCTCCTTCCAAAAGTCAATTTTCAGGAAATTCAATTTCATTCCACTTTATAATTTTTCGTGTAGATATTTTAGACATATCTAAATTACTTTCTATCAAAATAGTTTCATTATTTTTACTAAACCTTTTACATTTAGGATTCATAGTAGTTAAAGGTCTGAAATAGATTCTATAACAAATACATATTAATTCAGAACCAGGCATATAATCATAACCATGAGTTTTGACATTTAAAGTCAAACTTTCAAGTATATTAACATCAGATAAAGATAATTGTAAATTAGGATAAACATTAAAATAGACTGGACCATGAGCCAGGCTAGATTGGATAATTCCAATCAGAGATTGCTGCCAATTTCTATTATGACCAACTCTTAATACAGCTAAAAAACTTTTTGGTAACCCTTGTAAAGTTAAGGGCTTAAATGCAACTTGTATTAAACCTATATGTAAATAATTATAATTTAAACGATATTTTTGAATATCTCTTTCATTTAATAATTTTAAAATCATTTCATTATTATCAAGAGTTATTGTTTCTTCAGTAGTTTTTACTGACTGAACAAATCCCATTTCTTCAAATGTTCCAATTTTATATAAAACTTTTGGTTGGACTTTAGGAATTGTCCATTTATTTAAAAGATCTAAATTTCTGGGAATTTCATATTCCTCAGTCATACTGTTTTTAATAGATTTATTATTTCTTTTAAAAAGATTTAACATATTAATTAAAATTATGTTGAATAACATTAAACATGCATATCTCTTTTGTCCATGGCTCTGACACCATTTAAGGCAAAGGTATGCTCAAATATATGAACCCAAATCAGTCATGAGGATTCTATTTACGATAAGATCCCAAGATAATTACTTCAAACCACAGTCAATCAACCACAAGTCAGTCAATGATAAAATACCCTTAACACGCCATTCAATCGGCTAAACAGGGCTGGATCACGACTATGACATGGTTATCATAACATCTGTATGGGCTTGTTATCGACCTAGACTTTGATTGGCTGATATATTTTAACATAACAAAGCTTTAAAATAATATAAGATTCATGAAGTCTAGTTATATGTTTGCTTAGTGTTATTCAACATAAGGATTTAAGCTGCCATTAATTTAAACTTAAACAAAATAATATTAAAAGAAAAACTTACAAAAATTTAGTCGGACGCTTCTTTTTTATTCCAAACTTTATTACACCAAACTTTATTACAAGTAGTCGGACGATTAGAGAGAGTGAAAGTATTACAAGTGGTAGTAAGAGTGATACCTATTTTCTTCCTATGAGCCTTCTTTATATAGAAGGAAAAACTACTATTACATTCGTCATTGCTTACATCATTATTAAAATGGCCGACAAAGGGCTATTATTGTCCACTGGATTTATTCTCCCATCTTTTTCTTTCCTGAGGAAGATTCTCCCTTTGAAATACGTTTAACAACGGTATTTTTAATTTCTTCAAAAATATCTTCCAAAGGTATTTCTTCGGTATCATCTGGCTGGGATTCTCCTGCTAAGCAATTATATTGATTTTCATCCTCTGATAAGGTCTTCATTGAGGAGTCTGATTGTTGATAATCAAAATTTTTTATCAAGTCTTCTTTAATCTCTTTAAGATATACTTCCAAAATTTCTTCTTTGGAAATATTTCCTCTTCCTTGAATCTTTAATTTGTCAACAATTTGCTGGTAAGGAGTTGGATTATCCTTTTTCTTCTTGAACTCATATTGAGCTTTATATTCAGCAGTTGTTCTTTTTATTAAATCAATTGTTTCTTTGGAGTATATTTCTCCTCCATTTTCAGGATCTTTCAAAAGCATTTTTTTCCAAAATTTTGTGAAAAATATTCTTTTTAATTGAGGAATTTGATCAGAAGCATAATCTACTTCTGGAGCCCATTTCCATATCCATGGAATAGAAAATTCTATGAAAAATAATAATGAAGGAATAATTTCCTTAGCACCATTATTTTTTGTTATCATGTCTATGAATTTAGGAGAAACATCAATCCATTCAACATATAAACCCTTATAGAGTTCTGGAAGGATTTAAATAGATGGACCATATGAAATCCACCAGTTTATAAACCAATTTTGTAAAGACTTATTATAAATCTTTGGGCAAACTTTGAAAAACCATGAATGTTTCTTTTTGGGATTAATATATAAAAAGGCTTTATTAAAACTTTCAACATAATCCCAGTAATTGTATTTCAAAGCAATTTTTTGAATCGGATGTATAAATTCCTTTTCTTTTAGAGTACTTAGACCCCATTCTTCTGCAGATATAACCTGCTTTATTAAAACTTTACTAAAATTATAAATATTACTATTTTGGTCAGTAAAGTGTTTAACTTCAATTGACCCTGTTGATATGAGTATATTCTCATAATATGATCTTGATTTGTACGCATATGCCGTACATGGAGCATTATCCAGGTATCTGGACATCAAAATCCATGGGTCATTCCCTAATTCAAAATATCTCATAACATCTTGATATTCAAGAAATATGATTCTCTCCTTATGTGGAGATTGGCAGTATTCATGAGAATCTTCATTATCTTCTTCAATAAGAGCATTGGCATATGAAGAGATAAGGAAGAGGAAATATTTCGTTTATAAAAGGATTTCCTAAAATAATTTGATTAGTCATATTTTTTACTAATATAAAATTTGTAGGTATGCAAACATTATTTTTACAAATTTTTGCATTTTGTAGTTTATAATTAATATGTATTTTTTCACCACTCACAGTACCAACTGAGTGTGATGTTTTTATAAAATATTTTGTAGGAATCAATCCTTCTTTAACACAATTAGATCTGCTCCACTATCAACTAGAGCAGTAAATTCTTTAATTTCAGTATTATTAATAAGTAAAATTACTTTTACCCACCATTTTTGAGATGTTATCATTTCTAAAGTTTGAAGAAAATCTTCTTTTTCAATTATTTCATCATTTTTATTAATTTCAACCAAAGATTTTCCTTTTTCCAAACTAGATATTCTATTATCAAAAGTTTTATTTTTATTTTTTAAATCATTAATTTCTTTTTTAAGGTTATTAACTTCTTCTAATAAGTTATTAAGTGTAACTGGAGTATCAATTTTTTGTCTTTGCTTTAGCATTTTATTTACTTCAACCATAGAATATGGAGTATCATCTTGGACCTTTTCATTATTAGATTTAGAAAATTGTTCAATAATCTTATTTCTTATATCATCATCTTTTATTAATTTTAAAAGATCTAATGTTTCACTAGTTAAAACATTTATTTTTAAATCTTCAAATTGAGCCTGAATTTTATAAATTTCCATATCTGGATTTTTATCAGAATCTTCAGAATAATCATTTTCTGAAACAAAATCTTCTTCTTTTAAACAATTACAATTCATTTCAGAATCTGAATTATCTGAGTCATCAGAAGAGTTTTCATTTTCTGGTTCTGAATTTAAAAGAATTTTCTTAAAACTATCTTTAATTTCTTCATCAATATTAAGATTATTAATTTTCTTTTTGACCCTGCATTTATTTGCAAAATGACCAACTTTTCCACATTTGTAACAAGTAATTGTAGGTTTATTATTTCGGAATTGTTTTCTCATTTACCTTTTTTCCCTTCTTTTTTCAAATTTAGAAGGATTTTTATAAAAATTTTTATTTTTTAAGAACTCTTTTCCCTTTGAAGATTTATAAAGCTTTTTGTCAACAGAAGTTGAACAAGCCATTCCAAATTGATCACAAAAATGGCCTAATTGTCTTCTTTCATTAATATTTTGAGTCTTAATTTGTTGATTTAGCTTTATTTCATTGCATAAAGCCAAACCTTCTTGAATACAAGTTCCTATTAACTTGCCATAAGTAAAACTATCATAATTAATAGTTACTTCATCTTTTCGAAGGGTATTTCTTACCCTTTCAGCAAATAAATTAGGTAAGCCATCTATAAATTTTGACTTCCAATGGATAGTATTAGAGTCAGGAAGTTCCATCACTCTACTAAGGAAAGTATCCTTATACCACCTAAAGGAAGTTAAAGTAGGACATTTTAATCCATTAAGAAGAGATCTAATATTTTCTGAATTATCAGACCATCTTCCAGTAAAAAGTTCAATTATATTAACAATTAATGTATAAACTGCATTAGGCATTTCAACACTATTTTCTGATTTTACTGTATTGAGAATTGTTTGTTTATCTTGACTTATGAGATAATTATCCCACCATCCTTTTAATTGTCCTGTAAAACCTGCTACAATCATATTTGCAACAGTTTTATCATTATTACCATTATTTTTAGCAATAGTAGAGTACATCATCATACGATGAACTAAATTATAAATTTGTCTTTCTGTATAACCATCAATATTCCATTCATAAATATTTTTACCACTATAACTATTATTAATAACATACTCCAGTTCTTCATGAAGAACATCTTGAGGAGTAGGTCTAGGATAATAATATAATTTTTTAGAAGGTTTATTAGCATATTTACTATTATAACCTTCCATTTTATTGATATTAGTATTAATTTTTTCTTTATATTCTTCATCAGACAAATCATTATCAATATTATTCAATTTTAGTTCCTTTATTTGATTTTCTATTAATTTTTGTAATTCTAAAGTTGATTTCAATTTAAAATCTTTGACTTTAGGAGGTGGTTGAATACTAGCAATTGCTTGAGAACAACTTGCCTCATTATTATCTTTAGTAATTTTTTGTTTTTCATTTTTTAACATATTTATTTGACTTATAAGAGTTTCAACTCTATTATGAATAGAAAATATTTGTTCTCCCAAAACTATTAGATAAATATTAGAAAAATTTTGTTGTTGTATTAACTGGTTAACATGACCAGTTTTAATAGATATATTTTCATTCTCAAATAATTTTTGAAAAGCTGAAAAATGTATATGAACATCTACTTTATTTATAACAAAAGGTTTTTGTTTAGAACTTTGACCATTTATTAATTTATAATCTCTTTCCAAAACTGATATGTAATCTATTAGATAATTATTAATGAACCAAGGAACAAAATAAATAGTTTTATTAACTTGTGATAAATGATTATAAAATTTTTCTTGCATATTTTTCAGGTCTTCTTTTGAGTAATTTTCAAAAAACCATTTTGTAAAAGGTTTCCATTTAGGTAATTTAAATTCTTGGGAAATAATCATTCTGGCTGAAGAGCCAGGAGAGAAATCAATTTTGTCCCTATTATTCATTTAAATAGAAAAATTCATTTCAGAAGGAGTAATATTATCCTCGTCATTGTAATTTCCTTGAACAATATTATTTCTAATAGATGGATTTTCAATTTTTTGTGGAAAAATTTCTTCTATTATTTGAGAAGTAGATGCTCTAGCTGTAGAAAGTATATTAACCTCATAATCTAGATGAATAGAAAATACAGATCTATTAGACCTGCTTCATCTTATTAAAGCATTAGCATTTTCCAAATCTTCTTGTTCAAACTTTATTTTAACAGTTCCATCCGAAGTTTGCAAAACATTAGTATGATTACTATTAATTTTTGGTTGCGGAGGTATAGCTCCTTCCAAAAGCCAATTTTCAGGAAATTCAATTTCATTCTACTTTATAATTTTTCATGTAGATATTTTAGACATATCTAAATTACTTTCTATCAAAATGGTTTCATTATTTTTACTAAACCTTTTACATTTAGGATTCATAGTAGTTAAAGGTCTGAAATAGATTCTATAACAAATACATATTAATTCAGAACCAGGCATATAATCATAACCATGAGTTTTAACATTTAAAGTCAAACTTTCAAGTATATTAACATCAGATAAAGATAATTGTAAATTAGGATAAACATTAAAATAGACTGGACCATGAGCCAGGCTAGATTGGATAATTCCAATCAGAGATTGCTGCCAATTTCTATTACGACCATCTGTTAATACAGCTAAAAAACTTTCTGGTAACCCTTGTAAAGTTAAGGGCTTAAATGCAACTTGTATTAAACCTATATGTAAATAATTATAAGTTAAACGATATTTTTGAATATCTCTTTCATTTAATAATTTTAAAATCATTTCATTATTATCAAGAGTTATTGTTTCTTCAGTAGTTTTTACTGACTAAACAAATCTCATTTCTTCAAATGTTCCAATTTCATATAAAACTTTTGGTTGGACTTTAGGAATTGTCCATTTATTTAAAAGATCTAAATTTCTGGGAATTTCATATTCCTCAGTCATACTGTTTTTAACAGATTTATTATTTCTTTTAAAAAGATTTAACATATTAATTAAAATTATGTTGAATAAAATTAAACATACATATCTCTTTTGTCCATGGCTCTGATACCATTTAAGGCCCAGGTATGCTCAAATATATGAACCCAAATCAGTCATGAGGATTCTATTTACGATAAGATCCCAAGATAATTACTTCAAACCACAGTCAATCAACCACAAGTCAGTCAATGATAAAATACCCTTAACACGCCATTCAATCGGCTAAACAGGGCTAGATCACTATATATATATATATATATATATATATATATATATATATATATATACGTTGGCCAAGTTTATGGGCGAGTGGTAGGATTCCAACTACTCATCCATATTCTCTTTTGAGCAAATGCTAATGTATATTCCTAAGATTTTGAGTCAAAATTATTTAAAAATCACTTTTGTAAAAGTTGGTTTCATGGGCAATTCTAGAGTGAAATGATCAAATTGAAAAAGGCTAATCGCATGAATATGTAGCCAACTTATCACTTTTATTGTTTTGTGTACTCATTTATTTTTTCATGCATGCAACATGGCTTTGAATTCGGTCATTTTGATGTATTATGTGATTAGTTTTGTGTATTATTTGACTATTTTACCTTTCAATTTACACACTTTTATTTAACAGGATGAGCGGTAAAATTGGTTCAAAAAATACAAACAACTAGTCACATGATTACACTAAAAAATGACATTTAAAAGTATGCTACATAAATATAGAAAAACATAAATGACTATACAAGCTATAGAAGGTTACATTTTCATGCAATCAGCCAATTAGTAACAAAATACTAGTGCATTACACTAAAAACACCTTTTGTGTGACGAGTGATTTTAGCATTTCAACTCGAACGGAACGGGAACAATCCAAGGAAAACGAGGCCCGTATTTAACCAGTTATCAGGTTTTCTAGTGAGCAGAAACTTGCAATAAACCAAGAACCTTGATGAATCTTTACTATTAAGTTTGTACTAAAACTAGTTTATACACGGGCTCAAATCTAAACTTCATCTAGTAGTATATTATTTAAATAGTGTTCTAAGTTCTAAACTATATCTATCAAATAAAGGTTCAATGTTGAAGGGGATAGTTGTTGAAAGATTTCTCAGTTGTTGTCTAATTCCAACCCAATGCTAATAATTTATGGAGCCTTTAAGAAATATCTATCATCTTTTAATGTGAAAATTTAACAGATTAACCATAAAAGTGAACAGATCGACTGACAGTGATTTAATTTCTTTTTTGCACCCGGAAAAATTTTAATTACGTACATAAATCAGAACAATACATAACACCAGTACCCAATGCGTGGGTATGAAGGATAAAAGATGAGACAATCACGCCCTTACTTGAAGGTAAAAGGGACTAATTCAAGGATAAAAGATGAGACAATCACGCCCTTACTTGAAGGTAAAAGGGACTAATTCAAGAAAAATCAGAGCAATATATTTTCCAATCAAAAGGTCAGGTTGTGCATTAACATTCATTTAAGCCATTTGACCCATCTTTAAGAACCTACACATTCAAAAATGTCTCAAAAACTAATAAAAGCGAATCACAAGTTTCCAGTGATGATGATCAACAAAGCTTCAACAACATAACCATTCAAGTTCTAAACACCCAAGACAATGTTTGATGCCGAACACAATATGTCCCAAAATATATTCACAGAAGGTGGGCGATTATAGACGATATTTAAAATTATGTATAGAAAATTATATTCGGATAATTCATTTAACAAAATCTGTCAATGCTGCAAAGTGTTTTGTTTTAATGGTTGATAAAGATAAATCAAACCCACTTTTCAAGACATAGATTCCATAACAGATAGTAACATGTTCTAAAATAACTTAACGAAAACTTTCTAAATTAATGATGAGTGCTCAAACACTCATCATTTTTGGTCAAATCAGAACTGCAAAACATACAAAAACACTTAAAAATGCTTTAAAATACTGAAAATATTCCAAAATTGTGTTTTATATGTTTTAGATGCAAAAAGAGTAAAAACAGATGAAAAACGTATAAAGTTTGCAAAATTGGCAGTTTCAGCCCCCCAACTTTCATAAAATGTCAAAACTAGTCCCTGGTCATTCAAAATATGGAAAATTATCACCAAAGGTCCTTTCAAAATCATAATTTGTCATATTTAGTCCTTTGGTGAAAATTCTAAAAGTTTTGAGAATTTACAAGTTTAGTCCCTGGAGTTTCAGAAATTGACAGAATTGGTCCTTGGTGAAATATTTTTGGATAAAAAGCCATTTTTAGTCCTTGGAAACTTAAAAATGTTCAATATTGATCCTTGGATAAAAGTTTTCATGAAATGGCAAAACAGGCCCCTCAACTTTACAAATTTGGCAATATTGGTCCTTGGGGTTTCAAATTTTGGAAAATAATCAATTGTGGTCCTTGGGTAAGTAAAAAGTAACAAGAATGGTCCTTGGTGTACTTTGGAAAGTCGGCAACACAAGCCCTTGAAAAAATCATTAATTACATTTTTGACCCTTGTGTTTTACTAACTTAACCAAACGGACCCATGTTATATTATAAGCCAAACCCAACAAACACACACCTTATAACTCCTTGTGGCCCAATCCTATCACCAGCCCAACACTTTCCCAGCCCAAACAAACACAAACAAATAAAACCTTACTCCCCGTTTTTTTTATTATTTCACCCCGCAGGTCAAAGACCCCGTCAAACCATCTCCCTCTTCCACACTCCACCCTCTGCCATCACCACCAACTCACCACTCCATGTTTCCCCCTCCAAACAGAACCAAACAAAACCCATTTAATGCCCTTGAAACCCTCCAAGATATCTGCCATTTGCAAAACCCAACTTTCCCGCCAAAATACCAATTAAAGGCTGAGATGACTCCATATTGATTCAAAGGTGGGATTTAGTTCCAAGAAGCACCAAGTGATCTCCAAGCTGTCTCTACACTCACAGAAGAAAAACAAGGCAAAACAAAAAGGGACCCTAGTTTTATTTTTTAGTATAAATAGAAAGAATTGTAAGCCTTTCAAAGGTAGTAGGTAATAGTAGGTAGTAGGACTTAGTAGGTTTTAGTATTATCTTTCTTAGTCTTTTTAAGTTTTCAAAACTCTGTCTTGTATTCCAGTTTTTATAATGAAAAATTCAGTTTGAAGTTAAGTTCTTCTTGCACAATTTGCATTACAGCTCTTATTTATTAGATTTAATTAAGTTCCTTATGTTATTGTCTTTAAAAAGCTTCTTTTAGTTTTCTGTTTCAATTATATTAAAAAAATAAAAAAACAAAAAAAAAATAAAAAAAAACTTACTGTAGTAATAAGCAGTTCAACTGCTTATTGCAGCTGCTTATTTTTAAGTCCACTTCTGCTTATTTGCTCTTAATTTAGCTTAATATATTATGTTACTTTAAGTTTAAGTCCAAAAAATACTCCTTTACTTCAAAACTTCCAAACAGATACCCTGTAAAGGGGTGTTTGGCACAAGGGGTGGTTTTAGATCAAAAGTTGTTTCTACCATATTTGAAATTCAATCAACTTTAGCTTACTTATATTAGTTGTTAAAATCATCCTTGGTCATTTTTTAGCAGCTTTCAAGTTTTTCCAGTTAGTATGTTATAAAAAATTTCTTCCAACTGTTTTCATTTAGTAGTATGGTCATGATCTTGGTTAAGCTTGTTGTGTTATTATTTTTGGTTCATTTTGGCTCCAAATAGGGTAATGCAAGTGTTTCAATCCTGAAGTTAACTGTTGTGGTCAAAATCCACCCATTTGATCCATATTGTTACCAGCTGCCATCAGCAGCCAAGGTCCCAAACACCATCAAAGGTCCATTTTTCAATTGTTCATCACTAGGTATTTTGGCCTAGAAATTAGTTTAGAGCTTAAGTTACTGCTTATCTTCATGTATATATTTTTATTTCATTTTTATGAATTTTCTTTACAAGCTTTTTGATAGCCCTAACTTAGCCCCCTAGGCCTGTAGCCTTAGGCTTATGGTTTCCTTAAATAACTGTTTAGTGCTTATTAGGGTCTTCAATTTGCTTTTATCCTGTCCCCTAAGCTTGTTTAGATGTTTAGAACTTATTTATAGCTTATTAGTGACCTGCTACACCACCAATTCAAGCCAAGCTCTGCACATCAGCTTGCAGCCTAGCTGTCCCAACAGTCCCACTGCCCCTCTTTCATAAGCTCATACAGAGCTCATCTGTGGGCCCCACCCCCAGCTTATTAGCTTTTTGGAAAGCTCTCCTAGCTGGCTTTCTAGAATAAGCTTGACCTTGGACCCTTGTTCACCCCTGTGGGACCCACAGCACCCTGCAAGTGAGCCTTTTGGCCTTTGGATCTGTGGCTTTTGGACTTGGCTTATTTAAGATTTCTAGCTTATACCCTCAGCTTTCCTTGTTGTTTCATGTTCATTTCAATCCCTTTAAGTTGGTTGCAGAGTAATTTCACTGAGTGGGTCCTTGAATAGCTTATTTAAGCTTAAAAGTCCCATTAACAAGTCAATAAGCCAACTGTTTGGCTTATTGGATTGTATTCAGCTTATTGTTGAGTTCTAGCCAAGGTGTTTTCATTAAAGTTTCTCATTTTCAGTTGATAAGTAGTTTTCCAAAAGAAAAATAACAAAAATCCAATTTTAAATATAAGTGATAGTTTCTATTTAATGTAATTTAAATTTTAATTTTCCTTTTTAGATTTTCATTAAGCACTTGGCATTTTTATATTTTTCTTAAATTCCTTTTATGTTAAAGTAATTTTAGTAATTGTCTAAGATTTTTATATTATCATTTAGTATTTATTAGATTTAATATAAGTTTTATTAATTATTAATTATTAATTAATATTAAGTATTAAATAGCAAAATTAGTTTTTATTAAGTAAGACCTAGTTTTTATATTTTTCCTAGCTTTTATATAATATAATATAATTTTAGGAATTTTTCTAGAATTTTTACTGTTCATCTTGTAGTTTTTATAATTTAATTAGTTTAATTAGTTATTAATTAATATTTAGAATAATAATTAGTAAATTAGTTTAAAAATAATTTTTATAAACTTTTTATAATTTTTTAGGATTCCTGTGATGGTTAATTAGATTTATAAAATTTTTCTTAATTTTCTAAGTTAGTTTGTTATTTTTAATAATTTAAATTAATTAAATTAGTTAAGTAATCTTTAAATTAGTAATTAATTAATATTAAATAATTAAATAGTGTAATAATTATTTTTCTTTTTCTAAAAATTTTCTTTTATCATTAGAATTGTAAAAAGTTAATTTTCATAGTCATAAGTATTTTACTTCCTTAAAACTCGCGTTTTATCTCGTACGTTAACGTAAATTTAAATTAAACGTACGCGTTTTAGGTTTTAAACGTTTCTGGTATTTCCAAACTTCTAGTCTTGTTCATATAGCTTATTTAAGCTATTTCATTGTATAAATCAGTAGTGTAATCAATCGCAAACCCCTTTCTGTCCAAATTCACCCGATCACAAATCCGTTTGATAACAATTCACACCTCGTCGGGACATAACGACCCGGGGAAACCACTATATTCCGCGGAGCATTGAGCCTAAGGAGTTTGACTTTGTTGACCATTTACTTGGTCAATTTAAGTTGACTGTTTTGCCTCAATCAAAATTTTGGCGCCGCTGCCAGGGAGGTTGTGTGCGTATCCAAACGTATTTGAAGATTAGTGATCTTTGGATATTCATTCCTTTGTATATTTACCATCCTTGTTCATATTTTCTTATCATATAAAAAACAAAATGGTTCACGAAAACATTTTAAACTCAGTTTTTAACGAACACAAAAACAACAAAAACACAAAAACATTTTCTTTCTTATTTGTACAAAATGTTTATCCAAAAATCCAAAAACATTCTCCTTTACCCTCTCACATCTTTGATTCTTCATCCCTACCCCTCTATGAACTTTTGATTCTTTCTATGTCTCATCCACACCTTCTTATTTGCCATTGGTGTGGTAATCCTTATAATGGTGGCAATTGCCCCAGCTGTGGCATGGTAGAGTCAGGAAACGGGTCTGTCTATAACCAGAATCCCTATTCCTACCATGACACGACTTATTCATTCCATCAGTTACCACACCATGAGACTCAACACTTTTACTGTTGTGAGTACTGTGGTGGTTCACATTACAGTTCTGATTGTCAATCGGGAAACACGCTTGTCTATGAGCAGTTTCCTGATAACAATTATAACTCAAGCACATACAACCCACAGCCACATCAGTTTCACTGTTGTGATTATTGTGGAAATCCACACTCTAGCTCGGATTGTCAAACAAGGAATCCATTTCCTTGTAACAATTACGACTATTCGTTTTCAGACCCACTTCCACAGTACCATATGATTCACACAACTCCTCATGATACTGAGCAAGACCTTTTACTAAAGGCTCTTGATATATTGAAAGAACTTAAGGAGGAGTTGGTTACTACATCGTTTCAAGACTCTCGTGAGAAATCTATGGCAGAGTTACTCGCTGAAGAACGAGAGGCTAGAAACGAATTGAGTATAGAAGAATTGCTAGTCTTAGAACAAGCAGCTATAACACGTGCCAAATTTCGTAAAGCTGCTCTTCTAGACTGTGATGATGATAGTGATAATGAAGACACCCTTGATATCCTTAAATTTTATAAGGGTTCATCAGATTCATCATTTGTGATTCCTTCCATTGAAAATCAGGGAGAAAATAATGAGACGGGGAAATTACTAAGAGAAGATCAAATGGAACTCGTACAATCCATGAATGCTAGCTCCTCTCCACTCCCTCAGTCTGTTATCACACCAGAAGTTCACACTCACTCTCTAAACATGGGGGATGAGCATCTTAGCACTGTTCCTGATAAGGAATCAGACGAATTATTAAAGTCTAGTGTTTAGATCCTTGTCCCAATCCCAGGAGAGTCACAGGGAACTTTTGATCATGTGTGTGATTTACTTTCCCCTCTTGAGTGTTCAAACGATCATTTTGAGACTTTCTCAGATTTTAATGATGATTGTACATCTCATGGAGACATTGAGTATATCGAGGCATCACTCCCACAGTCTAATGTTGATCCTCTTCTTGAGGAGTTCGCTGATGAACTTACTCACATCAATCCACTTTCATCGGAAAGTGATGATGGTCTCCTTGATTTCGAAGCCGATATGGGAGAAATTGAAAGTCTCCTATATCATGATCCGTCACTCACTTCTGATCCCAACAGTCCAATAGAGAATGTTAATCTCTTTGTTCCTGAAACATTCAATACTACTCTCACCAATCCTCTATTTGAATTCGAATCTGAATTCACTTTGATTTCTGATAATCCACTCTTTGATATTCAGAATGAGGATTGTGATGGGTCTATTCCGGAACATGAGTTCACAGATTCACATCTTGTGAATAATTCTCTTCATGAGGAGTTCTCCGGTGAACTCACTCATCATATCATGACTACTCCGGAGTTTGATAGCCCGGGGGGAGATGCACTCAATCATGAGAATTTGCAAATTCCTACCCACCCTCCCGGGATATTTTTGAGCTTAACCCTTGAAATCCAAATTCAGGCTAATGAGCCTGCGCTCGAGGAAGAAGATCACATCATGATTTTCATCATGGTTTTCTTCCTTTTCTTCACCTATAAGGTGACTTCTTCCCTTCTTCACTCTTTCGGGAATGAAGATACCATCTTTGATCCCGGCATTTTCATTTAACATTATCTTGAGCTGGGATTATATCTCATCGGTGTGGAACTTTCACGTGCTTCAAATGTTTGTCCAAACATCTTGAATGAAAGTCCGATGGAGATTGCTTCTTCCACATCATGCTTCCCCAAGGACAAATGAATTCAGGGTCGAGTTAAGTTAGCGACTCGGTAAACAAAAACAGTAGCATGTACTTAGGGTTTTCACCCTATGTGTGGGGGAGTTACCCCTACTATGGTTACCAATAAAGTGAAAAAGCAAAAATGGTGTTTCCATATTTCGATTGTAATGTTGCCCTTTTACGTTCCAAAAGTCGGCATAATAGCCGGGACTTTGAATATTGAGGACAATATTCATTCTAAGTGTGGGGGGTATTCTAGCGAATTTTATCACATTTAACCATCTAGTACCCCCGTTTTTGGCCAAAATCTCAAAAATTAAAAAAAAAAAAAAAAAAAAATCACTTGTGCTTCAAAATTTTTGTGGTTATCAGTCCGCCATGTCTAAACGACAAAAGGATTGGCTAATCCAGGAGCAAACGGCTCTTGGTAAAGATATATCAAATCCGTTGTATTCTAGCGAATTTTATCACATTTTACCATCTAGTACCCCCGTTTTTGGCCAAAATATCAAAAATTTTTAAAAAAAATTTCACTTGTGCTTCAAAAATTTTGTGGTTATCAGTCCGCCATGTCTAAACGACAAATGGATTGGCTAATCCAGGAGCAAACGGCTCTTGGTAAAGATATATCAAATCCGTTGATGGCTTGCAATTTGCCCAAAATTGTATGGTATATCAGCTCGCCATATCCAAAAAAGTGAATGAGCTGGCTAGCCCGTAAGATTATGGCTTGTGGTAAAGGCAGTGGAAAAACCATAATTGGTAATCAGCTCACCAAGATGTTGACTATTCCATCAAGAGTTGGCTAGTCCAGAAGCAAACGGCTTTTGGTAAAGACTAATCAAATCCGTTGACAGCTGGTGGTTTGCTCAAATTCACATGGTTATCAGGTGGACCGTAGTTCTTACTTGAATCGATACATCTGGATACTCCAGAAGTGATGGCTTTTGGTAAAGAGATTAAAATCCATTAAGTTTTCAAAACGGTTTATTGCTAGGGACTAGCAATATTTTAGTGTGGGGGATTGATGAGTGCTCAAACACACATCATTTTTGGTCAAATCTGAACTGCAAAACATACGAAAACACTTAGAAATGCATCAAAATACTGAAAATATTTCAAAATTGTGTTTTATATGTTTTAGATGCAAAAAGAGTAAAAATAGATGAAAAACGTACAAAGTTTGCAAAATAGGCCGTTTCAGCCCCCCAACTTTCATAAAATGTCAAAACTAGTCCCTGGTCATTCAAAATATGGAAAATTATCACCAAAGGTCCTTTCAAAATCATAGGTTGTCATATTTAGTCCTTTGGTGAAAATTCTAAAAGTTTTGAGAATTTACAAGTTTAGTCCCTGGAGTTTCAGAAATTGACAGAATTGGTCCTTGGTGAAATATTTTTGGATAAAAAGCCATTTTTAGTCCTTGGAAATTTAAAAATGTTCAATATTGATCCTTGGATAAAAGTTTTCATGAAATGGCAAAACAGGCCCTCAACTTTACAAATTTGTCAATATTGGTCCTTGGGGTTTCAAATTTTGGAAAATAATCAATTATGGTCCTTGGGTAAGTAAAAAGTAACAAGAATGGTCCTTGGTGTACTTTGGAAAGTCAGCAACACAAGCCCTTGAAAAAAATCAGTAATTACATTTTTGGCCCTTGTGTTTTACTAACTTAACCAAACAGACCCATGTTATATTATATGCCAAAACCAACAAACACACACCTTATAACTCCTTGTGGCCCAATCCTATCACCAGCCCAACACTTTCCCAGCCTAAACAAACACAAACAAATAAAACCTTACTCCCCGTTTTTTTTATTATTTCACCCCGCAGGTCAAACACCCGGTCAAACCCTCTACCTCTTCCACACTCCACCCTCTGCCATCACCACCAACTCACCACTCCATGTTTCCCCCTCCAAACAGAACCAAAAAAAACCCATTTAATGCCCTTGAAACCCTCCAAGATATCTGCCATTTGCAAAACCCAACTTTCCCGCCAAAATACCAATTAAAGGCTGAGATGACTCCACATATTGATTCAAAGGTGGGATTTAGTTCCAAGAAGCACCAAGTGGTCTCCAAGCTGTCTCTACACTCACAGAAGAAAAACAAGGCAAAACAAAAAGGGACCCTAGTTTTATATTTTAGTATAAATAGAAAGAATTGTAAGCCTTTCAAAGGCAGTAGGTAATAGTAGGTAGTAGGACTTAGTAGGTTTTAGTATTATCTTTCTTAGTCTTTTTAAGTTTTCAAAACTCTATCTTGTATTCCAGTTTTTATAATGAAAAATTCAGTTTGAAGTTAAGTTCTTCTTGCACAATTTACATTACAGCTCTTATTTATTAGATTTAATTAAGTTCCTTATATTATTGTCTTTAAAAAGATTCTTTTAGTTTTCTGTTTCAATTATATATATATATATATATATATATATATATATATAAAATCTTATTGTAGTAATAAGCAGTTCAACTGTTTATTGCAGCTGCTTATTTTTAAGTCCACTTCTGCTTATTTGCTCTTAATTTAGCTTAATATATGATGTTACTTTAAGTTTATGTCCAAAAAATACTCTTTTACTTCAAAACTTCCAAACAGATACCCTGTAAAGGGGTGTTTGGCACAAGGGGTGGTTTTAGATCAAAAGTTGTTTCTACCATATTTGAAATTCAATCAACTTTAGCTTACTTATATTAGTTGTTATAAATCATCCTTGGTCATTTTTTAGCAGCTTTCAAGTTTTTCCAGTTAGTATGTTATAAAAAATTTCTTCCAACTGTTTTCATTTAGTAGTATGGTCATGATCTTGGTTAAGCTTGTTGTGTTATTATTTTTGGTTCATTTTGGCTCCAAATAGGGTAATGCAAGTGTTTCAATCCTGAAGCTGACTGTTGTGGTCAAAATCCACCCATTTGATCCATATTGATACCAACTGCCATCAGCAGCCAAGGTCCCGAACACCATCAAAGGTCCATTTTTCAATTGTTCATCACTAGGTATTTTGGCCTAGAAATTTGTTTAGAGCTTATGTTACTGCTTATTTTCATGTATATATTTTTATTTCATTTTTATGAATTTTCTTTACAAGCTTTTTGATAGCCCTAACTTAGCCCCCTAGTCCTGTAGCCTTAGGCTTATGGTTTCCTTAAATAACTGTTTAGTGCTTATTAGGGTCTTCAATTTGCTTTTATCCTGTCCCCTAAGCTTGTTTAGATGTTTAGAACTTATTTATAGCTTATTAGTGACCTGCTACACCACCAATTCAAGCCAAGCTCTGCACATCAGCTTGCAGCCTAGCTGTCCCAACAGTCCCACTGCCCCTCTTTCATAAGCTCATACAGAGCTCATCTGTGGGCCCCACCCCCAGCTTATTAGCTTTTTGGAAAGCTCTCCTAGCTGGCTTTCTAGAATAAGCTTGACCTTGGACCCTTGTTCACCCCTGTGGGGCCCACAGCACCCTGCAAGTGAGCCTTTTGGCCTGTGGATCTGTGGCTTTTGGACTTGGCTTATTTAAGATTTCTAGCTTATGCCCTCAGCTTTCCTTGTTGTTTCATTTTCATTTCAATCCCTTTAAGTTGGTTGCAGAGTAATTTCACTTAGTGGGTCCTTGAATAGCTTATTTGTTAGGTCACCATTTTGTAAACACAAATATGAGAAATGAGATGAGAATGAGAGATGGTTGATTATAAGAAATGAGAGAAAAGTAATTGCAAGAGTTTCCTTAATGTATTCAAATAACCAACAAGAATAATGTTTACATGAGCTTAGTATTTATAAGGGAGGAGTAGGGCAACACTCCCTTCCTCCCTCTTACATCTCAACGTGGGCTTTCAAGGCCCATGGACTAGATTACTTAAGCCTAGTAACATTAACATAGTGAAATAAATAACTAAGCAACCTATTACAAAAGGTAATGACCGAGGCTTGACTAAAATACAAAAGTATGATCCCAACAATCTCCCCCTAAGGGTCGGTCATCACGGTTGCTTGACGTCTTCATCTTTGTCGTTGACTTGTGACATGTAAAACTTTAGACGTCTTCAAAACTGGTTGAATGATAAATGCACTTTGCTCTATGTCTTTGTTCCTTGGTGATGCTGTAGTGATTGTGTTATGAAGTAGTCTGCCGTTCGTCACTCCTGCGTCTGTGGTGGTTATCCGCCATTCCAACATACTCATACATCTTTGGACTTAGACTTTCACGTGCACGAAGTTCCTTTTCATACTCTAAGATCTTTAGTCTTTATACTTTGTAGATTCTTCTTATTGGCGTAGAATCTTTCTTTGAACTTTGTGGTGCTAAGATCTTTGGGGGAGCCATCATTTGCTTCAAGATGTATGTATGAGCATGTTGGAATCTACCATCATGGAAGTGAGGTACCTGCGAGTAAACAGATAGCAATAAATAACCGGTACATACAGATAAGGAATTAGAGCTCATCAACAGCATAGTGTGAAGACTCCTTCTAATCCTTATCCAGGCCGTTCCCATATCAGATACTCCCGAAGGAGCTTATGAGACCTACTAAGTAGCTCAATGACTGGGTGAGTCGCTGGGGATCACTCCACGACTGTAGATCGTAATGGAACCACCGCAAACACTAAGCGTAACCCTTGTGGGGTTACCGAAGTGACCTGCTGTCAGGGCTGTTTGATGTTGACCCTGGCAGGAGTTTCCGTTCAATCATTGAGAAATACTTTTGTAATCCTCTCATAAACGTTCTCGGCAGATTGCTAAGATCTGCGAAGGACTCGATAATTTACAGCTGGTGCCCATTGATGTAGAACACCAGTTGTAGAAATACTACGTGTTCCTAACAGATCTTTGATGTATCTCAAGGCTCTAGACTCTATAAGTGCACACTTAGGTTTCCTATGTGGAGACTAGGGAGGGGTCTCCTGCTTCAATATCAACCATCTCTAAGAGATAAGTTGATAGATTACACTGGTTCCCCGTGAGAATGAAACAAGCTCTTTTAAGAGAACTTGAGTGGTTAAGAATGTTTAGTGCATTGCGTCACTGGGTCCATGACGACTTTATCTTCAATACCGGTGTTGTCTTTTGCAACAACCAGTAGCATACGTATTGAACCCGGTGTCTGCCCTAAGGTTGAACATATGGAGGGCTATTTCTTTTCACCCTTTTCTTTACTTTTCTTTTTAATTCTTCAACTCCTTCTTTCCCTTTCATTCTTTTCTCCTTTTTTCGTATCATACCTAAGGACTTCTAATTCTAACTATGGGAGATGTCCTTGGGTAGATCCCTCCGGCTCTGGCGGATCATAGGACGGTTATTCCTATCTTAATCACCTTATAACTCCGACAGTAGCCAAGAAACCTTTGATTGAAAATCTCTCAAAGTGTTTGTGATAATCAAATATTTTGGTTAACACTTTGAGAGTTTTGTGTACACTTTTTGAAGGGCTCCCCCTTCACATGTGCTCATGAGTATTTAATAAATTTGCACATGCGGGAGGAGCAAGCACTTTTGAATTGATCCACTTTCAGTGAACAAGACCGATTCGAGACACGCTTACATCACTAGTTAAACTAGCTTGAAGTTATTACCCGGCCTGGTCAAGTCCACAGAAAGTTTCTCGAGACGGTACATTTCTACTCAGACAAATCCTTTTCGAGACACGCTTACGTGGTTAGTTAAAGAGATACATTGTCAACTTTTAGGTGACAACTAGCTCTAGTAACTAACTTGATGTTATTACCCGTCGAGGATAAGTCTTTTCGATATTACTAACTTTTATTGTCTCATCAATTCCTGGGTCAATTCTGAGTCTAGCTCGCACATGATACAACTTTTAGCCTTTACTTCTTATATTTTAATCACTTTCTCATTTTCTCCCCCTCAAAAATAGTATATAAAATGATGTTTTTGACAATCTTTTTAGATTAAAATATGCCTTTTTGAGTCTTATGGGGAGATTCACCAAGAACTTTTGTTTTTCGAACAAAGTATTTTTGTTTTGATAAGTGCTCCCCCTCAACAAGTGATTAGGTCTTATTGAGGTGAAATACTTGTCCTTTTGAGCAGAATTATGAAAAATCATAAAACATTTGATTAATTCTACTCAAAAGTAAGAAGCCTTCGCTCCTTATATTAGGATTGAGGCACTGATGCGTACCTCAGGGTCCTTTCTTTACAAGTTCGGGTTGTGCACTGTAATGCGCGCACAAGCCATTATGAAGTATAATATTGACAAATCAAATCAAATTCTTACAACTTTCTACCATTCTGGTCTCTGAAATGTCAACACCGGAAATCCTGGTTTGCCTCCAACATAGCTTTCCAATCTCCGAAACTGATCCCTGCGCTTCAACCGGTTCTCAATCCTTCTAATGAATCTGCGAGCTTCCCTGGCCTCATCAGTGTTCCATCTTTTGGATTTACCCAGTGCGATGTCATCTAATCTGCTTTTGATTCCATCTCTGACGAACTTTAGGGTTTCATCACAGAACTTATGTATTTCTTCGTAGCCTATGAAGCAGTTACGACCGTTGACACTGCGGTAAGTGAATCCAAATGCCGAATGCCTGATCAATGAGTATTGAGATAGATGTTGAAGGTTGGGGATGTTGAACAGGTTTGGTTTGGTGAGATTCAGCTTCTTCTGATAACTTTTGACTCCTAGTTGAAGATCTTCTACTCTTTCTCGGATGACAATTTATCTGATGAAGATTAGGAGAGCTGTGATAAAGGCAAGCTTCATTGGTTTTGGTAAGTTGCAAAGCTTTCCTTGAACTTTGAGCAGGTACATATCTTCTATATCGTTCAGGAGTAGTCGTGGAAAGTCTGACTCGGAAATCTCGTACTCTTTTTCATCAAGTCTTTTGAGTATGAGTTTGCTAAGGAAGGGGTACCCAAAGTGAGTGACCGTCGAAATGAACAGAATTGAGACAATCTTCAACTCACTTGTCACATTACCCATCGTCTGATTGAGTCTGCTGCTTCGATAATACTGTGCCCGGTTGTCTGGCCAATGATGTAAACCGTAGAGTGCGTTCCGGTCATAGTCAACAACTTTATCGATGAACAAGGTAGAGGCTTCTTCTTCGATGGCATTGTTGAGGTATCTAGTTGCAGGGAGAAAGGCAAGTGATGTAACGTACTTCTTCTCAATCTTGCTGTCGAGTTGCAGAAATTCCAAGTCGTTGTTGAAGAAGAACTTGTAAGGGATCTTAGGTTCCTTAGGCTTCCCAATCATCGCCAGTGGTTTGGACCAGTCAGTTATGTATGGTGCGGTTTTCCTTGTGACCGGATCGATGTAAGATTCAGGATTGATCCATTCAATATTGCTTGACATAGCTCGAGCAATATTTTCTAGATGGTACTCAAGTTCGATGGAGTTAGCAGACCGATCTTTCAGAAGATTGAACGCATCATTCTTGATTCTTCGTAGCTCCTTCTTGTTCGTCTTTTTCTTGTGAAACTTATGCTGAATCAACTGAGCGTATTCCACTGTTCGACCATCGAGAGGTTCTTGATTGTCTGTAAGTGGCGGTTGCGAATTAATCATCTTGTCAAACCAGGAGTAATCGGCAGTGTCGTCTTTGTCAATCCATTTAAGAACGGTTTTCGGTTTCTTTGGTTCTGTGCCTTTTGATGAGGTGTCCGGTTTGTGCTGATGATGTTTTCGTTTCCTTTCTTTCTTCTTCTTAGATGACGGTTCTGGTACTTCATCGGTCTGAGGAATCTCGTCACCACCTGTGTATTCAAAGTGGTCATGGGCTTTAGGAACGGAACCAGATGCCTTGGGTTGTTGCGAAGATGTTGTTGTAGTTGGAGGGATGACCGGTGCTTTTGGTTGAGATGAGGGTCCTTCGGCTTGTTTTTGTTTCTTTGCCTGAGAGTTAGGATCCTAGTCTTCATCATCTCTTGGACGTTTCAGTTTATCGGCTTCAGTGCTGCAGGTCTCTTTAGTCATCTTGGCTTTCAAAGCTTCGAGGACTTTAGCTTCTTCAGGTGACAATGTGAATTTGCAAGTCAATTTGTCTAAGAGCTGGGTTTCTAGTTCGTCCATAGATAACCCTGGTTGTGGTAAAGTTGATTTGTCAGCTCGAAGAGTAAACGTGGTAGATCGGATCACTTTCTTGACTGCTTGTTCTGCAAACTCGGTGAGTTCATCTCTCATAGGTGCCAGTAATTCTTTCAACTCAGCCACTAAGTGTTGTTCCATATACTGATGTGCTTGAGTAGCTAAAGTGGCTTCCAAGTTCTCTTGCACATCCTTAGCTAGGAAGGTGTCAACCTTTTCTTACAGCTCCTGGACATTCGTATTAAGCTTCGTCAGTTTAGCAACTTGGCTTGCTAGTGATGCAACCTGATCTTCCAATTTGTTTTTCTTCTTATCATGAACTCTTCTAAACGCTTTCTTTATCAACTTGGATGCAGCAGAGGCTTTGGTACTTGCGGGTTTCTTGATTGATTCATCATGGGTGGATTCGGATGCTGGAGGTGATGATTGTGAAGATTCAAGGTGGGTGGTTACGTCCTTGTCATCTCCTCTCTATGATTCGGGTTGTTCAACATTCTTAACTTTGGCTACTTCCTCTTTCAATCTCTGTTCTTTAGCCAGTCTGTCAGCTTTGGTCTTAAGTTTTTGTTCTGCGACTAGCTTGGCTTCTTCTTCTTTTCTTAACTTATCTTCTGCCAGCTTAGCTGCCTCTTCAGCCTTTCTGCTTTCCTCCATACGGATTGTTTCTTCCAATTTGTCTTGTGCTAGCTCCTCAAGCCTAGCCTCTTCAGCTTCTTGCTTTTTCTTTAATTCTTCTTCTTGAGCCCTTTCTTTGAGCTCCATTTCTTCCATAGACAATAGATATGGAGTATCAGTATCCATGTGATCCTCCTCTTCCTCTTCTCCTATTGCGGAAGCATTGAGCATTTCTACGTCTGTGGGTGATACTGTGGGGGAGTCGTAGACAATCAAATCAGCATTGGTTCCTATATTAGGTTGAGGAATATTGCTAGATCCGCCAGCTTCATTAGTTTGAGAGAACACAGTAGGTGGAGGTTGATCAGCTTGAAATGCATCTATCTTGCTGTGGAGGAGACCCAGCTTGAGAGCTCTTTCATTTTCTTCTTCTACTGAAAGGCCTATGTTTGAGTGAGCAGACTCTTGTTCAGCCGTCATTGGTTCCTTCAGCTTCTCTTTCCTGATCCTTTCTTCTTCCAATTTTGTCTCTGCTTCAGTGAATGGTCTTTGATTGAGATCTGCTGGGTATTCAGCATTATCAGCAAATTCATCAATGTTTTTCTCCCAATCTTCGAACGTCAAGTCTTTATCATCAATATCTTCAAGGTTAAAATTCTCGTTGATATTGGCATAGGCTTGCCTATAAACTGGACCTTCGTCGGATTCGGTTTCTGAGTCAGACGGTTTTGGAGAAGGTGGTTGTGTGGGTTCAGGAGTGGATGCAGGTTTCTTGACAGGAATTCCTATCTTGAGTGTACCCCTCTTCTTATGTTTAGACTTGGTTGAACTGCCGGAGCTCCCAGACTTGCTATCTTTCTTCCCCTTCTTCTGCATGAACGATGGTAGAACAACTTCGTCCAAGAAACCAACTTTGTCTTCATCGAGAGCTTGAAGGTAGTACTTGTAATTCTTGCAAAGCTTCACTTTAGCATTTAAGAGACAATCGGGAAATTTCTTTCCTTGCTTACGTGTGCTGGTGTCAAGTCTCTTAATAATTCTGAGAGTTTCTTCATTTCTGAAAGTATGCTTCGCTTCGTCATCAAGTCTCTGTGGAATATCGTCATACTCACGAAGGAAGCTTTCGATGAGTGGTTTGGTGAAACGAACAAATGGAATGTTGGTGGTCTTGTGTTGAATGTGCCACACAAGGTCTTCCCAGATAATGCTGGCATAATCTACTTTCTTGACGTTTGCCACGGCCCAGAAGAGTTTGAGGTGTTGGAGCTTGGGGTGTTCATGACCAGTGTCTCTCCCAGATAGGGACTTGGCAATCAGAATGTACAGGGTTCTCCATGGTTGTGGAAGAAATCTGATGTTGACCCTAGAGTGTCTTGTCACTACTTCTTCTGATTCATCGTAGCCAATATCCCGTAACCACTCTATCAGCTCTTCCTCGTTAGTTACTTGATCATATTCTTCATCTGGACCAAGTTCGGGTAACCCAAGAACATTCTTAAGTGTATCTATGTCCACAGTAACTTGTCTGTTGTGAAGCGTGCAAGTAAAGGACTCTTCCCCAAGGTCTAGCTGAAGTGTATGCCAGAATTGGTGTATGTAGAAGCAGGCCACTGAAGCTGACTTAGTGAACAGGATCTTGTTTGGGTGATAGAGGAGAGCATCCACATCTACAATGCATGAGGATTCATTGCATGTGATTTTGTTGAAGTTGATTCGTAAGTTGTTCTTGCCTATCTTCCTAGTGTAATCTTCGGAAAAGGTTTCTTCCCATGAGAGTTTTGGTTCAGGTTCTGGTCCATAAGGAATGTGATTCGCCTCAAACAGTCAGATAATATTAACCAAGTTATGGTCAACAAGTCAAACAGCTGAGGCAAATGCTTCCGAGGAATACAGTGTTTTCCCGGGTCGTAAGTCCCAACGAGGTGTGCGATGTGATATTATAAACGAATCTGTGATTAGTGAATGTGAACAGGAAAGGGTATAAAGTATGTGTGTGTGGTTAAATAGGGTTTATAACTTAAAATAACTATTAGAATGATTACGTAAAAGCTAGGTATTAAAAACGTACACCAAATTAAAATTAGACGCGACTGCGTACTGAGAAAAAGGTGAGTTTAAGAAAAATAAACTACAAGGGTTAAAAATGAAAATTCTATAAACTTAAACTTAAAATAAAATTAAACTAAAAATAAAACTATTTTTTAGATTATTATATTATTTATTATTAATTATTTAAATAAAAACTATTTAACTATTTATTTAAAATCAAACTAAAAATTATAAATACTACAAATTAAACTAAAAACTTATAAAAATATTTTCTAAACCTAAAATAGAACTTGAAGAAAGTATAAAAATAAATCTTTTTGTCTTTTTATGAATTTCTTATTAATTAAAATCTATTTATATTAATTATATTAATTAAATTATTTTAAATTACAAATATTATTAAACTAACTTAAAAAATTATGGAAAAATTTATAAATCTAATTAACCATTACAGGAATCCTAAAAAAATATAAAAACTTTATTTTATGTATTTTTAAACTAGTTTACTATTTATTATTCTATTTATTAATTAATTACCAATTAAACTATTTAAATTATAAAAACTATTAAATGAACAGTAAAAATTCTAGAAAAATTACTAAAATTATATTATGACTTATTAAAGCTAGGAAAAATATAAAATATAGGTGTTGCTATATAAAAATTAATTATGCTATTTATAACTTACTTATTGATTAATTATTAATAAAACTATTATTAATTCTAATTAATACCAAATGACAATATAAAAATCTAAGAAAATTATGAAAAATACTTTAATATATAATGAAATTAATAAAAATATAAAAACATAGATTACTTAATAAAAATATAAAAATGTAAATTAAAATTTAATTAAATTAAATAGAAACTATCACTTACTATTATGTTGTCTTTTCTTGATTTTTCTTTTACAAAACTTTATTATACATAAAAATAAGTAACTTTAATAAAAACAATAATTTTAGAACTTAAAAATAAGCTAGTTATAAGCTATAATCCTAGACAGTTGACTATTGTTGACTTTAATGAGAAATAAGCTCAAATGAGCTTATATGGGACCCACCTTGGATATTTCTGGTACTAATAAGTTGTTTGAACTTGTCAAAGCTTAATTTAGCTAAATAAGCTCAGTAGATAAGCCAATAAACCAAATAAGCTAATCCAAAAACCTGAAAAGCACACAGAAGAGGGACAGACTTGAGAGCTTAATCTAGGTGGGGTCCACTTGGATTCAAGTCAAACTTCTGGTCAATACTTAGAGTCTACTAGGAGGGGGGTTGGGAAAAGCTGATTAGAGGTGGTGGGGCCCACTGAGGTGGCTGGAAAACACCTCAAAAGAGTGGTGTTTGGTTGTGCAGCTGCTGAGACAGAGCAGGGGTGTGCCCTGCAAGTCACTTTGTGGCTTTGTGGGGCCCACAAGAAAAATGCTAAAAATATAAGCTGTATGGGACCTTGAAGATAAGCTGGTAAACTACTAATCCTCAAAACTACAAGTCCTAAATGCTTCTACTAAATTCTCTAAAATTCCTACTAGTTTGGAAAAAAAAAACTGAGTATGACACTTTGACTATTTATGCAACTTAGCAAGTTTGACTATATTGAATTTCTAATGCTAACTACTGATTAATTAAGTTATATTAGGCTATAATAATACTTATTTAAGTGAAATTAAGTACTTATGAGATGGTATGTTAGTTCTTGGATACCAACTGTGTAACAGTTGGTATAAAACTAAACTTTGCAAGTGATTTTGACTTTTAGGTGTTGGTGACTATTTAGATACTATGACTAGTTTCTATGGACCCTATGTGAGATATCTGAGCAAGTAGTGACCACAGATAACAACTAAAACACAACCAAGTGTTCTAATCCAAACACTCCTTATAACTTATTAAAATGAGATTTTTAAAGCTAATGATGTATTAAAACCACAACACAGATTCAAAACACTACAATATGATATTATAAGATTAAATTAACCTAAATTAACTACTACACAAGCATACACCTCAGTTTTGTCAAAAATGAGGTATCCACTGTGTAATCTTGATTTTGAGCAACAAGTTAATCTAATGAGCAAGCAAACTATATTATGAGTTATACTGATTAAATAACACTAAATAAACATATAGTAATTAGAAATAAGCAACATTAACTAGTTTATAGTGAAAAGCAAAAATTGAAAATTAAACTTACAAATGGTGATGGACTGAGACACAATGAACCATGGACCAATCTCACTTCCTAAGGTCTCCCATAAGACTCTAGTACCCTTGCAATCCAGAATTCACCCATCTCCATGCTTCATTCTTTTTAAACATTGATTTTTTATTTTATAGCTATTTATTTTTATTTTTCTTATATTTTGTACTTATGAAGTAAACTAATTGCAAAGCTGTGATATCTTTTTGAAAACTTGTAAATAAGCTTAACTTAACTTACTGGAACCATAAACAACAATATTTAACAATCTAAGAAGAATTTGTCGAATTCTCTTAAATTACCAAATTCAAATTTTAATGAACAAGAGTATAATTAAAGCTTCAAGAAAGATCAAATTACACTAAAGTAACTGATTACAACATGTTTTGATGGAAATTACAACTGAGAATGACAATTACACTACCTACGGTTTAATTAAACTAAAACTAAACTAATACTCTGGTTCTTCTGCTTCCCATCTCTTTTGTAGCTAGTTTCTGAGCTTGTGGGACCCACTGGGTGATTTCCCACCAATCCATAGCCCTTGGATTGGTCCAAGCAATCCAGGCCATTCAAATTGCCTTTTTGGCGCGAAAGTCTTTGGGTGTCAGTAGCTTTGCGTGGAGAGGGTTAGGGGTCAATTAAATGGGTTTGGAGGGTTGTGGTGAGGTGGTGGGATAGTGGGTGAGAGGTGGCAGGCCAGGTGTAGGAGGTGAGAAGAAAACCATGGTGGTTTTGGTGATACAGTGGTGTGGGAGAGGGATGAGAGGGAAGGGAATACGGGGTGGTTTTTGTTTGTTTGACCCAGTTTGACCGGGGGTGGACTTGGGCTAAGGATTGGGCTAAGGGAAATGGGTGGGCTTGGTAGTGTAATGGATTTGGTTTTGGTAAAATAATTAGGATCCGTTTGGTTTTTAACTAAATAAATCACAAGGACTAATTTTGTAATTTATTGAAAGTTAAGGGTCTGAAATTGTAACATTCCTATAGTTTAAATAAGGATTAAACTTAACACATGTGAATAGTACCATGGTATTTTTGATATATTTTTATTTTTTTAAATACCCGGGTACTAAAACTGACAAACTTTCAAACTTGAGGGACTAAATGTGAAATTTGTTCAAAACTTTCTCCCAGGGACTAAAAGTGACAATTATGAATTCCCTAGGACCCTTAGTGATAATTTTCCCATTTTGAACACTCAGGGACTAAAACTGTCAAGTTTGAAACTTTGAGGGACCTGTTTTGCCAAACTGTGAAACTTCAGGGACCAATCATGTAAATTCACCAAACTTATCACCCAAGGACCATTCCTGCAAAAGATTATTAGTATAAGGACCAAAGTTGCTTTTCTCAAAGTTTTTACATCCCAGGGACCTTTTCTGTCAATTTCCAAAGTTGAGGGACTAAACTTGTAATTTTATGAAACTTTGCACCAAAGGACTAAATATGTAACTTTATGATTAAAAAGGACCTTTGATGACTTTTTCATGTTTTTAGAATAACCAGGGACTAGTTTTGACAATTTATGAAACTTGAGGGACTGAAACTGCCAACTATGCAAACTTTGTACGTTTTTAATCTGTTTTTGCATATTTTGCATTTAAAACATATAAAACACATCTTTAAGATATTTAAAGTATTTTGATACATATTTGAGTGTTTTTGTATGTTTTGGCAGCTCAGATTGGTATAAAATGATGAGTATTTAGACACTCATCAATCCCCCACACTAAACTATTGCTAGTCCCTAGCAATCTATTGAGAAAAACTTAATGGATTTGAAAAATTCTTTACCAAAAGCCATCACTTCTGGAATAGCCAGGTGTAAAAACTGTGGCACACCTGATAACCGTGTGATTTTGAGCAAACCACCAGCTGTCAACGGATTTGATTTGTCTTTACCAAAAGCCGTTTGCTTCTGGACTAGCCAACTCTTGATGGAATAGTCAACATCTTGGTGAGCTGATTACCAATTATGGATTTTCCACAGCCTTTACCACAAGCCATAATCTTGCGGGCTAGCCAACTCATTAGCTTTTGAGGATAATGGGGAGTTGAGGAACCATACAATTTTTGGCAAATTGCAAGCCATAAACGGGTTTGAGTTATCTTTACCAAGAACCGTTTGCTCCTGGATTAGCCAATCCTGTTGTGGGTTAGACATGGAGGATTGATACCATTTATTGCGTTCTAAGTGAGAAAAAATTTTAAAATTTTGGCTAAAATGGGGGTTCTTGATGGAACATGTGTTTAAATTCGTTAGACGAATCTCCCCCCACACTTAGAATTGAATATTGTCCTCAATATTCAAAGTACCGGGTGTTAAACCGACACTTAGAACGTAAGAAGAAAATATTCTATAGCCTTTATTTAAAATGTATATACATACAAATATTTTTTAGATAAAACTTCTTAAATAGAAGCTATCACTATATGTACATTTTTTTTTTTTTTTTTTTTTTTTTTTTTTTTTTTTTTTTTTTTTGAGGATATATATATATACAACATGTGGGGCGTCTCCCCCACACTAGGGTGTTACACACGGGTGAAAACCTATGTGCATGCTATTGTTTTTTATTACCGAGTCGCTAGCTTGACTCGACCCCGAATTTATTTGTCCATGGGGAAGCAAGTGGAAGAGACAATCTCAATCGGACTTTCATTCAAAACGTTTGGATAAACATTTGAAGCACGTGAAAGTTCCACACCGATGAGATAAGTAATCGGCTCATAATTTATAAATGAAAATGCCGGGATCAAAGATAATGTCTTCACTCCCGAAAGAGTGAAGAACAGGATAAGGAATAGAATATATGAAGAAAAGAAAGAAAGTCATGATGAAAATCATGATTAACTCTTCTTCCTCAATAGGAGAATTCATAGGTTCATGAATCTCCTCATTTAAGCTCGTTTGATCAAGACATATTATGGGTATGTCTAGATCAAAATAGAAACTATCATACTCCGGTGGAGATATTATATGAGTGAGTTCACTGGAGAACTCATCAAAGGTGAATGATTCATATTCGGGATTGATTTGAGTGAATTCACTTGGGAATTCCTCAATAGTAAATGATTCATAAACGGAAAGAGAATTATAAGAATGAGAAGTGGTGATACCACTTATCTTGTCTTCCGTTTGATCAAAATGGAACGTTTGCAATTCAGGAATAGAATCATTGATCAAAAGCTCACTATCCTTGACGGGGATAGGAGATGAAATAGGCTTTGCATTAAAAGCCTCGATCTTAGAAATGAGAAGACTGACTTTTAATAATGTTGTACGTAGTGCTTCATTTTTAATTTCAGTGTCAATAACTTCATCATTCTCTTCTTCTGAGTTGACAAGCTCAGAAGGAAATTCGTCCATATGACTGATGTCTCCAGAAGATAAAGAATTTTCATCAGTATGTGAAGTACTAAGCTCGATGTTGGGATTAGAGTTTAAAAGATTTTTAGTTTCTCCCATATCGGCTTCAAAATCAAGAATATCATCATTACTTCCAGATAGAAGTGGAATGATGTGAGTGAGTTCCTTTGTAAAATCCTCATGAAGAGAATCAACATCAGAATGAGGCAGTGATGCCTCAACATACTCAATGTCTCCATAAGATATACAATCATTACTGGAATTAGAGACATTCTCAATTTGATAATTTGGATTATCGGGAGGGGTAGGGATATCACACATATGATCAAGAATTCCCTGTGACTCACTTGGGATTGAGACAAGGTTCTCAACACTAGACTTTATGAATTCGTCCGATTCCTTTGCAGGAATAGTGTCAAGATGCTCGTCCCCCATGCTCAGAGAGTGAGTGGGAACCTCGGGTATGATAACAGTAGACTCAGGGAGTTGAGAAGGACTAGCATACATGGATTTTATAATTTCCGTTTGTTCAGCTGCTAGTAATTCTCCCATACTCTTTTCTCCCTGAATATCCATGGAAGGAGTCTCAACTGATGAACTTGATGAGGTATCATCACTTTCATCATCCTCATCGAGAAAAACAGCATTTTGGAATTTGGTACGTGTTATAGCTGCTTGTTCTAAGACTATTAATTCTTCCATGCTTCTTTCGTCTCTAGCAGCATGTTTTTCAGCAAGTAATTCCGTGATAGATTTATCACGAGAATATTGAGTAAATGGAAACTGTGGGGGTGTGAATGTGTCAAAACCGGATGTACTAGAACTAGAACAATGTTCAGGTTTATAATACGGTTGACATTTAAAATCATCATGAGGACCCCCACAATGTACACAAGAAAAACTTTGTGCATTGTGAAACGACATATTAGCCAACTCCTCCTTAAGATCTTTGAGTTTCTCAAGAACCTCTAGACAAGGGTCTTGCTGGATGTGAGGAGTTGCTTGGTTTATTTGGCACTGTGGAGGTGGGTCTTGATACGAATAGTCATAATTGTTACAAGGAAATGGATTCCTTGTTTGACAATCAGAGCTAAAGTGTGGACCTCCACAGTACTCACAACAGTAAAACTGTCGAGTCTGGCTTGGTGTATTTTGATACGAAGCATCATTGAAATTTGGATAATATGACTCTTGCTCGTATGAATGTGATGGGTAGTTTGAAAAATTTGAGGAGTCGTTGAATGAGTTTTGATTAGGATCATAAGCAAATGAATTACTCGATCCACAAAACAAACAACTCCCGTTTTGGATATCATTACCACATTGTTCACATGTACACCAACGACATGGAAAACCGAAAAGCGGTTCACCACAACCGTCACAAGGAACAAAATCTGGAGGTGGGACAAGTGGTGTGCTCTGAGAGCTAGGAATTTCCACCACTTCCGTTATGGTCTCGGGTTTTTGTTTTTGATAATTGTGAAGGTTGGGTAAGTCGTTCTTTTCAGTCACTACCTTAAGTTCTGTACGTTTGCTTGACAAACTTTCAACCGTAAACCGTGAAAGGTTAGGATCAATTTTTGAAGGTTCGTCATTAATAGCACGTATCTCGGGTTGTGAAGGGTAGTTGGAAGAATTTGGTGAATCATTGAGAGAATTTGGACTTATGAACAGATTGCACATAGTACAAAATCTGTTATTACAATTATTGCCACATTTCTCACAAATACACCGGAGACAACGAAGGCCGTTCTCAATCGGGCTTTTACAGTGAAAACACTTGTAACCAAGAGACGCCATAAGAATTATGTATGAGATGGGTGTAAGAAGGTAGAATTAAAGGGTTTTGGGGATGAAAAATGAAGAATCAAATAGGTAGGAGTGTAAAGGTGAATATTTTTGTGTTTTGTTTTATAAAAATATATATAAAAGATGGTAAATATACAATGGATGTGTATTCAGGTTTACTAATACGCAAAGTCGTTTAAAATAAGCGCACAACCTCCCCGGCAGCGGCGCCAAATTTTGATTCGCCTCAAACAGTCAGATAATATTAACCAAGTTATGGTCAACAAGTCAAACAGCTGAGGCAAATGCTTCCGAGGAATACAGTGTTTTCCCGGGTCGTAAGTCCCAACGAGGTGTGCGATGTGATATTATAAACGAATCTGTGATTAGTGAATGTGAACAGGAAAGGGTATAAAGTATGTGTGTGTGGTTAAATAGGGTTTATAACTTAAAATAACTATTAGAATGATTACGTAAAAGCTAGGTATTAAAAACGTACACCAAATTAAAATTAGACGCGACTGCGTACTGAGAAAAAGGTGAGTTTAAGAAAAATAAACTACAAGGGTTAAAAATGAAAATTCTATAAACTTAAACTTAAAATAAAATTAAACTAAAAATAAAACTATTTTTTAGATTATTATATTATTTATTATTAATTATTTAAATAAAAACTATTTAACTATTTATTTAAAATCAAACTAAAAATTATAAATACTACAAATTAAACTAAAAACTTATAAAAATATTTTCTAAACCTAAAATAGAACTTGAAGAAAGTATAAAAATAAATCTTTTTGTCTTTTTATGAATTTCTTATTAATTAAAATCTATTTATATTAATTATATTAATTAAATTATTTTAAATTACAAATATTATTAAACTAACTTAAAAAATTATGGAAAAATTTATAAATCTAATTAACCATTACAGGAATCCTAAAAAAATATAAAAACTTTATTTTATGTATTTTTAAACTAGTTTACTATTTATTATTCTATTTATTAATTAATTACCAATTAAACTATTTAAATTATAAAAACTATTAAATGAACAGTAAAAATTCTAGAAAAATTACTAAAATTATATTATGACTTATTAAAGCTAGGAAAAATATAAAATATAGGTGTTGCTATATAAAAATTAATTATGCTATTTATAACTTACTTATTGATTAATTATTAATAAAACTATTATTAATTCTAATTAATACCAAATGACAATATAAAAATCTAAGAAAATTATGAAAAATACTTTAATATATAATGAAATTAATAAAAATATAAAAACACAGATTACTTAATAAAAATATAAAAATGTAAATTAAAATTTAATTAAATTAAATAGAAACTATCACTTACTATTATGTTGTCTTTTCTTGATTTTTCTTTTACAAAACTTTATTATACATAAAAATAAGTAACTTTAATAAAAACAATAATTTTAGAACTTAAAAATAAGCTAGTTATAAGCTATAATCCTAGACAGTTGACTATTGTTGACTTTAATGAGAAATAAGCTCAAATGAGCTTATATGGGACCCACCTTGGATATTTCTGGTACTAATAAGTTGTTTGAACTTGTCAAAGCTTAATTTAGCTAAATAAGCTCAGTAGATAAGCCAATAAACCAAATAAGCTAATCCAAAAACCTGAAAAGCACACAGAAGAGGGACAGACTTGAGAGCTTAATCTAGGTGGGGTCCACTTGGATTCAAGTCAAACTTCTGGTCAATACTTAGAGTCTACTAGGAGGGGGGTTGGGAAAAGCTGATTAGAGGTGGTGGGGCCCACTGAGGTGGCTGGAAAACACCTCAAAAGAGTGGTGTTTGGTTGTGCAGCTGCTGAGACAGAGCAGGGGTGTGCCCTGCAAGTCACTTTGTGGCTTTGTGGGGCCCACAAGAAAAATGCTAAAAATATAAGCTGTATGGGACCTTGAAGATAAGCTGGTAAACTACTAATCCTCAAAACTACAAGTCCTAAATGCTTCTACTAAATTCTCTAAAATTCCTACTAGTTTGGAAAAAAAAAACTGAGTATGACACTTTGACTATTTATGCAACTTAGCAAGTTTGACTATATTGAATTTCTAATGCTAACTACTGATTAATTAAGTTATATTAGGCTATAATAATACTTATTTAAGTGAAATTAAGTACTTATGAGATGGTATGTTAGTTCTTGGATACCAACTGTGTAACAGTTGGTATAAAACTAAACTTTGCAAGTGATTTTGACTTTTAGGTGTTGGTGACTATTTAGATACTATGACTAGTTTCTATGGACCCTAAGTGAGATATCTGAGCAAGTAGTGACCACAGATAACAACTAAAACACAACCAAGTGTTCTAATCCAAACACTCCTTATAACTTATTAAAATGAGATTTTTAAAGCTAATGATGTATTAAAACCACAACACAGATTCAAAACACTACAATATGATATTATAAGATTAAATTAACCTAAATTAACTACTACACAAGCATACACCTCAGTTTTGTCAAAAATGAGGTATCCACTGTGTAATCTTGATTTTGAGCAACAAGTTAATCTAATGAGCAAGCAAACTATATTATGAGTTATACTGATTAAATAACACTAAATAAACATATAGTAATTAGAAATAAGCAACATTAACTAGTTTATAGTGAAAAGCAAAAATTGAAAATTAAACTTACAAATGGTGATGGACTGAGACACAATGAACCATGGACCAATCTCACTTCCTAAGGTCTCCCATAAGACTCTAGTACCCTTGCAATCCAGAATTCACCCATCTCCATGCTTCATTCTTTTTAAACATTGATTTTTTATTTTATAGCTATTTATTTTTATTTTTCTTATATTTTGTACTTATGAAGTAAACTAATTGCAAAGCTGTGATATCTTTTTGAAAACTTGTAAATAAGCTTAACTTAACTTACTGGAACCATAAACAACAATATTTAACAATCTAAGAAGAATTTGTCAAATTCTCTTAAATTACCAAATTCAAATTTTAATGAACAAGAGTATAATTAAAGCTTCAAGAAAGATCAAATTACACTAAAGTAACTGATTACAACATGTTTTGATGGAAATTACAACTGAGAATGACAATTACACTACCTACGGTTTAATTAAACTAAAACTAAACTAATACTCTGGTTCTTCTGCTTCCCATCTCTTTTGTAGCTAGTTTCTGAGCTTGTGGGACCCACTGGGTGATTTCCCACCAATCCATAGCCCTTGGATTGGTCCAAGCAATCCAGGCCATTCAAATTGCCTTTTTGGCGCGAAAGTCTTTGGGTGTCAGTAGCTTTGCGTGGAGAGGGTTAGGGGTCAATTAAATGGGTTTGGAGGGTTGTGGTGAGGTGGTGGGATAGTGGGTGAGAGGTGGCAGGCCAGGTGTAGGAGGTGAGAAGAAAACCATGGTGGTTTTGGTGATACAGTGGTGTGGGAGAGGGATGAGAGGGAAGGGAATACGGGGTGGTTTTTGTTTGTTTGACCCAGTTTGACCGGGGGTGGACTTGGGCTAAGGATTGGGCTAAGGGAAATGGGTGGGCTTGGTAGTGTAATGGATTTGGTTTTGGTAAAATAATTAGGATCCGTTTGGTTTTTAACTAAATAAATCACAAGGACTAATTTTGTAATTTATTGAAAGTTAAGGGTCTGAAATTGTAACATTCCTATAGTTTAAATAAGGATTAAACTTAACACATGTGAATAGTACCATGGTATTTTTGATATATTTTTATTTTTTTAAATACCCGGGTACTAAAACTGACAAACTTTCAAACTTGAGGGACTAAATGTGAAATTTGTTCAAAACTTTCTCCCAGGGACTAAAAGTGACAATTATGAATTCCCTAGGACCCTTAGTGATAATTTTCCCATTTTGAACACTCAGGGACTAAAACTGTCAAGTTTGAAACTTTGAGGGACCTGTTTTGCCAAACTGTGAAACTTCAGGGACCAATCATGTAAATTCACCAAACTTATCACCCAAGGACCATTCCTGCAAAAGATTATTAGTATAAGGACCAAAGTTGCTTTTCTCAAAGTTTTTACATCCCAGGGACCTTTTCTGTCAATTTCCAAAGTTGAGGGACTAAACTTGTAATTTTATGAAACTTTGCACCAAAGGACTAAATATGTAACTTTATGATTAAAAAGGACCTTTGATGACTTTTTCATGTTTTTAGAATAACCAGGGACTAGTTTTGACAATTTATGAAACTTGAGGGACTGAAACTGCCAACTATGCAAACTTTGTACGTTTTTAATCTGTTTTTGCATATTTTGCATTTAAAACATATAAAACACATCTTTAAGATATTTAAAGTATTTTGATACATATTTGAGTGTTTTTGTATGTTTTGGCAGCTCAGATTGGTATAAAATGATGAGTATTTAGACACTCATCAGAATGTCATTGTGTTCTGCCATCCGAATTGATCATAAACAAAACACAAACATAGCAATGATATACTTTGTTAGCTCAGACATTCAATTGCATGATTGTACACATTATTAATTGATCAGTGGGTGTTGTGTAAAAACTGTTGTTATATGACAAACTTGTGTTTTTAGAAGTTAACACTTGGTAGAAACTTATAACAATCCAGTTACAACATGAGTTTATCATTACAAGAGATTACACATTTTAAATATTACAACACTTAGAAAATTTCATGAATTTTGACAATGTTACGCGTAAGTTGAAAATCCTACGCATAACTTGACTTATGCGTAAGAAATGAACTTAGGCGTAAGAGCAAAATCTACGCATAATATTATATGTTACGCGTAAGGTGAATCTTATGTGTAGGCTCAATCTTATGCGTAGGATAAAATCTTAGGCGTAAGATATGAGCTTATGCAAAGGATTAAACCTTATGCGTAAGATATAACTTATGCGTAAGTTCTGACTTATGCGTAAGTTTAAAACTTAAGCGTAAGAAATAACTTATGCGTAAGAAGATTTCTTAAGCGTAAACATTGTCTTATCCAAGACAATGTTTTTCAAACGTGTCGAATCTTACGCGTAAGATTCAATCTTATGCGTAGGATGAACATCTTATGCGTAGAAATGTCCTTTTTGAGAAAATCACCTTTGAAAAATTAAGTCATTTGATTCCTGAAAGTGTAAAACACAACCACTGATCAATATTCATTCCAACAAACTTAATACACACATTTTATGCGTAAACATGCCTTAATCCTATCTTACGTGTAGGATCGTATGAACACTTAATCACAAACGGATTCAATCATGTTTCTGGGTTGTAATTAACTTAGGGCGAGTGTTTCTTACATGCTAAGGAACATGTGGTCCAAATTATAACAACAATTGACTACAAAATCACAAGATCAAATCTGCTAGTGTATACGAACCCTAAGTCCTAGATTCATGATCAATTAGTCATTACTGAAGCAATTAAACCTCATAATCAAGATCCTAGGCATATATACACACAATCCCTGTCAACAATTATCATCATTACATCCAAAATCAAGAACCCCTAAAACCATCGTATGAACCCTAATTAATAAATCAATCAATTGATGTTTCTGGGTGAGATTTGTGAATGCAAACATGTTACGTATCATCCTACAATCATTTCCCACTAACAAGTTTCATCATATCACAACAAGTTACAGGGTTCAATTTTTATGCAAAACCCAAGATCAATTTTAACGATTAAGACAAATTTAGTTGTTGGATTAAGATAAAATTTAAAACCCTTGTTTAGAATCATGATCAAAACATGTTATAACTTACAGATTTGAGAAACAATGGATGGATCAATAGGATGATTGTGGTTCGTTGATGAGTTAGATGAAAAGAGTAAATGCTTTTGCAGGTGTAGTAAATGTGGTGGGTCAAATGAGTTTTGACCAAGGTTAATACAAGTTTCACATATTGACACTTTTTGCCCTTTAACCTTATGTTACATTCAAACCTAATGCCCATATTAACTCTCATATTTAACCTTTTGTTAACTACACCAAGTTTACGACAAGAATAACTTGTGGAATTTTACTCCCCCTCGACCTTAGACCGTAGTCTTAAAAACTTAAAATTTATTATAATGGTCAAGGTGAGTGTCCCGAAACAGTTTTGAAGCATCACTTTTAATAAAAACGTAATATTTTTTGGTAAAATGCAAGTATAAAAGTAAATATTATGAGAAAATTAAAAAATATTTTTCCTCCCCCTCAACACTTGTTTTTAATAATTGAAGATATTTTACAAAAAATAGTGTTGAAGAAAGGTGGTATATACTTGCATTTTTTTTAATTGTTTTATATTTTTATATTTTGTTTTTGAAAAAAATATTTACAGAGATAGTTTTGATGTTTGACGATCAATTGTGTTTTAAAAACTTTTCCAGATCATCTGGAGTCAAACATCGCATACCAATTTGGTGAATTAGACTAGCAAACCTTGATGGTGCAAAGATTTTGTAAGTAAGTCCGCCAATTGGTACTCAGTCCCAACAAAATACAGTTCAACGGTACCCTTTTCAACATGCTCTTTGATGAAGTGATATCGGAGATCAATGTGTTTGGATTTGCAGTGATGAACTGTGTTGCAGGAGATAGCAATGGCACTTTTGGAATCACAGTATATTGGAATCTTGTTGAACAAGTAGCCATAATCTTTAAGTTGTGATCTCATCCATATGACTTGAGCACAACAAGCAGACATAGCTACATATTCAGATTCTGTTGACGACAGTGATGTGCAGTCCTGCTTCTTTGATTGCCATGACACAAGTTTATCTCTGAGAAACTGTAATCCACCAGATGTACTTTTGCGTGTGTCTAAACATCCTGCATGGTCAGCATCTAAAAAAGCAATTAGTTCAAAACTAGAATCCTTCGGATACCAGATTCCCAAGTTAATGGTTCCCTTTATGTATCGCAGGATTCTTTTGACCTCACTGAGGTGTTTTTCAGTTGGTTTCGACTGATAGCAGAGCACATGTAGACAGCAAATACTATATCAGGTCTACTAGCTGTGAGATACATGAGGGACCCAATCATACTTCGGTATTTGGTAGGGTCAACAGGTGTCCCATGTAAGTCAGCATCTAGTTTTGTGGTATAGCACATTGGTGTATTATAAGTATCACAACTCATCATTCCATGTTTCTTTAAAATTTCTAGAGCATATTTGGACTGATTTATAAAAATTCCACGGGGCGATTGATGAACTTGTAGTCCTAGAAAGAACGAAAGTTCACCCATCATGGACATTTCAAAATTATCTTTCATTAATTTTGCAAAATCATTAGAGTAACTTCTTTTTGTTAAGGCAAAAATAATATCATCGACATATATTTGAACAACAAGTAAGTCCTCCCCGTAGGTTTTTGTAAATAGTGTTGGATCCACCGAACCTTTAGAAAATTTATTGGCCAGCAAGAAAGTGGACAGTTTGTCATACCACGCCCGTGGGGCTTGCTTAAGTCCGTAGAGTGCCTTTTTGAGTCGGTATACATGATTAGGACGCTCAGGATCAACGAAGCCGTCTGGTTGGCTTACATACACTTCTTCACGGAGTTCTCCATTAAGAAATGTTGTTTTCACATCCATTTGGTAAACCACCATATTCCTGTGTGCAGCATAGGCCAAAAAGATCCGAACAGCTTCATGTATAGCCACTGGAGCAAAGGATTCTGCAAAATCAAGTCCTTCTAGTTGGGAGTATCCTTTCGTTACCAGGCGTGATTTGTTACGTATGACAGTGCCTTCAGCATCTAGCTTATTCTTCCAAATCCATTTTAACCCGATGACAAAGACTCCGTCAGGTCTTTCAACAAATTCCCAGACTTCTAACCTTATGAATTGCTGAAATTCCTCTTGCATAGATTCAATCCAGTTGTCATAAGTCATTGCTTCTTTAATGTTCTTAGGTTCTTTGTGATAAACTGTGAGTGCATAGATACAAGTTTCTCCATCAGTGTGAAGTCGTTGTCTTGTCATTACAGGTGCATCTGGATGGCCAATAATATGAACTAGTGGATGGTCTCGAGTCCATTTGTGTGTCGAAGGGTGTAGTTGATAAGTATCTCGCAAGTTAGCAGGATCCAAATTGCGTGTGGACGACTCAGCTACTTCAGGAAATGTAGGAGCCGGTGTAAACGGGTTAAAGAACGCATCAGGATCATGCTTTGCGGGTTGTGGAACTGATTGTGGTGTAGGATCTTCAGCTGATTTCCGGGAGTTAGAAACAGTTTGTTCTGCTGTAAATGGTGATGCAATTGGACGACCGTCTTTCTCAACAGTTGTTGAAGTTTGTTGAGGAGAGTCAGGTACTGGAATATTATCAGGTTGAGCAGCGGAATTAGGTGAGACCTCAGTAGAACGGTATTTAATTGAATCATCAAACAGTGGAGCAAACAAGGTTTCCAATTCTTTGCAGTTGAGTGGCAATGGTTCAGCCGAAGAGTCCGGAGAGTTAAGACGGTTGAATTCGGGTCCTAAGCTGTGTTGCTCAGAAGCCATTTGTGTGAGTTCATCAAAATTAGCGTGAATGGTTTCTTGAATTTCTCTTGTTCGACGATTCCATATCCGAAAACCTTTAGAATTTTCACAGTATCCAACGAACACTCCGATGTCAGCCTTTGCTTTAAGTTTACCTAAATCATCACGATCATTTTTCGGATAACAAAGTGCTCCAAATACATGAAAGTAATCGATGTTCGGTTTTCTTTTGTGAACAATTTGATAAGGTGTTTTGCGATGGCGTTTTGTGATCATGCAACGGTTTTGGGTATAACATGCGGTTGAAACAGCTTCCGCCCATAAGTAATCTGGTAATTGAGCATTAATCAACATAGTTCTAGCAGCTTCCACTAACGTCCTGTTGCGTCTTTCAACAACTCCATTCTGTTCTGGGCTTCTAGGAATAGATGTTTGATGTTCAATTCCCACTTTCTCAAAATATGACCGAAGTGTCTGATTCTTAAATTCAGTTCCATTGTCAGTTATGACTCTTCGTACCGTGTTGCGTAACTGAACTTGAATTTTAGTGAGAAAGGTTATGATCATTGAAGGAGCCTGATCTTTACTTCGTAAGAAATAAACCCAAGTCCATCTGGAGTAATCATCCACAATTACAAGAATGTAGCGTTTACTGTTGATACTTTGAACACGCATCGGTCCACACAAATCCATATGAAGTAATTGTAAAACATGATTCGTACTGTTCTCAGATTTAGAAGGAAAATGAGCCCGAGTACTTTTTCCTTGTTCACAGGCTGAACATAAGTGATCTTTGGTAAATCGGAATCTTGGAAATCCATCAACAAGTTTGTGACGAGCAAGGTCAGTCATAGTTTTGAAATTCAAGTGCGAAAGACGTTTGTGCCATAACCAAGATTTAGTCGATTCTGCTTTGGAGAGAAGACATATCGGAGATGTAGCAATCATATCTGACATTGATATTGTGTAAAGATTAGAACCACGTAAGCCAGACATTAGATCATTTCCTTGTAAGTCACGAACGAAACAAGTTTTCTCACGAAATGCAACTTCTAGATCCCCATCACAAAATTGACCAACAGAGAAAAGGTTGTGTCCAAGGCCTTCCACATAATAAACATGACTGATTTCAATGTTCCCACTGACATAGTCACCATATCCCATGATTAAAGCGTAATGATCATTCCCGAATCTGACAGTACCAATGAACTTTGAGACAAAGTTGTGTAACAGTTTGAGATTGCCTATCATATGTCGGGTGCATCCGCTATCAACAATCCAGAGAACAATCTGTACCACCTGCATCACAAGAAGACGACATGGATGGAACAGAAGTAAGGGTGGAACCCAAAGAAAGTGCGGGTTCCTGTTGGTTAGAAGCACATGTTTTCAACAATTTAGGAATCCATTTAAAGTCTGGTTTATATTGTAACCAACGTTGCCAATTCCAACTAGTTCTTGCTTTCTTAATGGTGAATTCACTAGTAGTTGGCTTATTCCTAGATTTGTTCTCTGCGCTTATGGGGGTAACTTCAACTTCATTAGAAACCGTAGAAGGCGACTTTCCTAAGATAGACTTAGAGGCAGTAGTGGGCCTAGAAGGAATGCGTGTCCTACGTTTCTTATGACGATTACGAAGAGAATTAGCTATACATTTTGTATGATCACCAGATGATACGCTTTTACGACAAAACACACAAGATGCATTAATATTCAAAACATTCAAAGGTTCATCATTCGTTACATTTAGATTTTGATTACAATTTGCCAGATTAGAATCTAAATCTGATGCAACATGAGTTTTATTCAAATTCCTAAGTTGATCTTCTACTTCTTGAGCTTCTAGTGATCTTCTTTTACGTTGCCAGAGCCTATTCTTCTTTTTACTTTTTTGCTTGGGTCTGCTAACGCTATTAGTGGAGACTAGTCCTGTAGAAGTGGAGTTATCAACATTAGTATTTTGAACAACATTCCCTTTAGCAGTTTTGTCTAATTGATATATTCCTGGTGCTATCACCGTGGTGTCAACCATCTTTCCTTTTTGAAGTAGCTTAATTTTCTCTTTCAAATCAATGATGATGTGATTTTTATCCTGAATTTCAGACTCAAGTTTCACATTGCAATAATTAATGTCATCACGGTTTTGTTGCCATTCGACGTTTTCAATTTTTAAATCCGCAATTTATTTCTCGTATTTGAGACACAGACTTTTTAAAGACTCATTGTTTTTGCAAAGCTGACAAGAGTTTGAAATATTTTGACTTTGAAGTTTCAATTCCATTTCAATACTTTGAGCTTGACACCATTCAAGCCTTTGTTTGAGTTGACAAATTTCTTTTGAAAATTGTTTTGTCACATCATCATTCTTAATTCTCAGCTTTTCATTATCATGTTTAAGTGTCTCAATTTCCACATTCAACAAGTTATTATCAACACAAAGATCATCCACAAGCATAGAAGTACCAGATTTATAGAGATCATTCATGATAACAGAATAAATATCAGCATTGATAATTTGTTCCAAGAGTCGATCAGCATCATTTTTTAAAACTCTATTTCTTTGCTTTTGAACCAAAATCTCATTTTCAGTAGAGTTGAAAACATTTATCATATTTTTGACCTCGTTTTGAAGTTCCTGATCCCAACGTGTAGCACAGAGACGGAGGTGTTTGACAATTGGCAACATTTGTTTTTGAAAAATATCTCTCTTTTCTCGCTCGTAAGCGGATTGAAAAGTTTCAATTTTTATTTCAGAATTACGTTCAATTGTTTCCTCCAAAATTTCGATGTCTTCCATAAATGTTTTGAAATAATTTAAGACACGACAATTTTTCGGTAAAGGTGTAAGTTCACCGGATGATGGTAAAGGACCATTGATTTGTGCTACATTTTGGATAGGGGCCGCATTAGAGGATGAAACATATGATTCAGTGACATACCATGATTTCTCAGGTAATTCCTTTTGAGGAACAAAAGATTTAGAAATATGTGGAGCTTTTGAATAGTCATATGGTGTCCAATATTGAACATAATTCATTTTTGATCGACTCTCTTCTTCAAGTTCTTCCTCTTCCTCAGTATCAAAAACAACAGCACGCACAATCGTATTATCAAGCAAATGGTCCATACTGTAAATTTTAGGAATTTCTTTGAATGCCGTGTGAAGAAACATTGATTTGAAATCTCCAAGTGCAAATCCTTTATCTGGTCTCGGTTTTAGAGTAAATTTCTGAATTGTTGTGACAGAGTTCCCGTGTTTGTAAACAATATTACGAAATTCTTTGAGTTGTTTTTCAAGATCAACAATCTCACCGAGTAAGTTATCTATATACTTCCTTTTTCGTATTTTATGTTCACAAAAATCCTTTTTGCAACTGGACAATTCTGTTTCTGTTTTTGAAAGTTCTCTTTGAAGACGTTCAACTTGCATTTTCAGTTCACATTTTTCACTTTCAAGTTTAGAAATCAACTTTCCGTTTGACTCAATTAAATCTTGCATTTTGTGCTGAAGATCTTGCTCTTTGTTGTAAGATTCTTGAGAAGCTTTTTCAAAACTTTTTGCATGTTTAATCTTGTCTTGCTGAATTGAAAGTTGAATTTTATAACACTCAATATCTCTTGCAAGTGACGCATTTGTTTCTTTTAAAACTTTGTTTTTCTCGTTGCATTTTATTATTTGCAATTGTTGAGCATTCAGTTGTTTAGATAACAATATGAGGTCAGGGTCTGGATCAAATGATGGTTCATGTTGTTCTAAATGATCATGTTTATCTTTCTCAATAGGATCATCAAATGAAACAACTGTGTCATCATCAAATATGACAATTGTGCTTATTTGTTCATCTGTTTGAGAAGATGAAGATGATTTAGATGGAACAACTTGCGCCATATCTGATTCAGAAGCAGAAGGTGAGGCTATTTCATGTATTAGGCATGCTTTTTGGTCATGTACCTGAGACAAGCCGTCAGTGTCATACACTGGACCTGAATCATTAAACTGAAGTTCTTGCATGTTGGCCATAAGCATCACAGCTGCATTGGCTTCCAGATCTTCCATGTCATCATCATTGTTCACATTTGCCATGAAGTTGTTATCCTGTTCAGGGAAATGTCCATCTTTTTCATCTTGAAGAGCCATGAGTAATGCCTGCTTCTGAAACTTACTACCCCGAGTTCTCGGTTTAGGACATGCTGTTGCTATATGACCTTGTTCATTACAGTTATAGCACCACACTGCATTCCCTGAGTTGGAGTTCCTAGTTGCAACTGGTTCAGACCTTTGCTGAGAGGATCCTGAGTTGTTCCTAAACCCTCCATTGTTATTAAACCTCTGACCATTCCCAAAATTTCCTGAAGAACTTCCTGAACCAGATCGACCATAGTTACGATTCTGAATTTCCACTCTTCCATCACTGACAACAGCTTGATTCCTTGTGTTAGAAGATGAACATTGACGGTTGTTTGTTTTGTTGGAGAATTTGCTAAAAGCACAAGCAATAAGAGCAAGTCCCTGATTCAACGTATTAAAGTCATCATCGTCATCGTCATTGGAGTTTAAGTAATACACTGCATCATTGTTGTTTAATGGAACAAGTTGAGTAGAAGCATTCTGTGGAGATGAATTATAAGGGACCACTTGGTTCGAGGTAGAAGATTGTGGATAACTGAAGTAGTTTTGCTCTTGAACATATGCATGATTTGACATTGGTGGTGGAGCATAGGGAGATTGAGCTACGAGTGCCAAAGAATTTGGTGTTGGTGTTGGTGTGTATCCTCCTCGTAGAGCTCGATCTTTTTCCACTTCAGGTTCATGATGTTTTAGAAAATCATACAACAAACCATATGGTGCATCATGAAGATTTTTGGTTTGACGAACAAATGTCACATATTTATGCCAATCCGGGCCAAGACTACCAACGAATTTGGAGTTCACTGCGATCCTTGGTACTGTGATTTTGTGACGTTCCAGATCATTGACCACATTTATGAAACGATGATAGTAGGATTCAAGTGACTCTCCTGGTTCAATTGTGATGTCTGTGTATTCCATGTAAAGTTTGGATTCCATATCATCTTTGTTCAATTGAGTACCTTCCATAAGGAGATGAACATGTTCCCACATAGCTTTGGCTGTTTTCTGAGCATCGACACTTCGATAAATTGGATTAGGTATACCTTGAAGTATATAAGCCATTGCATACTCATCAGCTTCACGATGTAATTTCTGTTCTTCTGTGAGTGAAGATTCTGGAAGAGGTCTATCTCTAGGAGGACGTGGAGGATCAGCAGTTGGATCACCAATTTCAAATCTTGTTGGCCACTCAAATGGTCCTTCAAGTATCACTTGTTTCAAGAATTTCCCATGAGGTTTCTTTAGTTCAAGAAATCGTAAGAATCGACTTGACCATTGAACATAGTTCCCAGGTGTTAGCATTGGAGGTGTTTCAAGTGATCCCGCCTTATGTCTGGATTGTTGAGCTGTAATAACTTCACACATTCTATCAAACCAGTGAGGTTGTTTGGAGGAAAACTGAGTGTTTTGTTGTGACATTTGATATGGTTGTTGTTGAGGAATGATTTGATGTTGTTGCATCATGAGATATTGTGGTTGTGGATTAAACGGTTGTTGATAAAAGTGTGACTGTGAAGGTTGTTGATGTGATTGTTGCTGATGGTATTGTTGTTGCTGATACTGCTGATGTTGTTGCTGAGGATTAGAGAAGTAGTAATGTGGTGGTTGAGACATCTTTGAACACTTATGTAGTAATGGATCTTTGTAGAAGATTGAAATGCACGTTCCTTTGGTTAAGTTCAAAATCCCTGGGGTAAGTTGAAATCTTACGCGTAACAATAATCTTGCGCGTAAACTTTAGGTTATGCGTAAAGAGTAGTTTATGCGTAAACAATGAGTTTATGCGTAAGTTTCCTCTTTACGCGTAAGCTTTTGCTTATGCGTAAGTTTAGACTTATGCGTAAGGTTAAACAACCAAACAAATCTTTCAAACTTATCCAAGCTTGAAAGATATCCGAAGTCGAAGTATTCCACTAACTTATCCAAGCTAGGGAAGTACTGAGTCACCGTAACACAAGGAGAAGACCTTTGATGAAACTTAAGCGTAGATTCTGGCAACTTACGCGTAAGATTAAACTTATGCGTAAGATAGAACTTCTGCGTAGAAAAGGCAACTTCTGCGTAGGAAGTAACTTCAGCGTAGGACTTAGGCGTAGGAAATAGACTTACGCGTAGGATTTAGGCGTAGAAGACCAAGTTAAGCGTAGAAACAGGGTTTTGACCAGTTTTACGCGTAAGAAAGGGGTTTTGACCAAAAACTTATGCGTAGAAGGGACAAAAAGTACTGTAGACAGCTTTTGAATTGTACTGTTCACGAAACTTACGCGTAAGGAGGTCAGAAACTTGAAAAATCTCAAATTTTTGAGGAAAAATGCTTAGAAATAAGGTACTTTTGATCAAATAACTTCACCAATACTTAGAAAACACTAACTATTGAAGATTTTGAGTAGAAAAAAACCTTAAAAATCAAAACTTTATGCAAAGTCTAAGCTTCTAAACACTATATTAACCTTAAAACTTATCCAAGCTTCAAGATTTGAGTGTAAGAAACAAAGAAAGAAGCAAAATAACACCTTAAATCCCACGTAAACTCCAAGAAACACACTTCAATCTCTATTAGGCAAATGATACCACTTGTTAGGTCACCATTTTGTAAACACAAGTATGAGAAATGAGATGAGAATGAGAGATGGTTGATTATAAGAAATGAGAGAAAAGTAATTGCAAGAGTTTCCTTAATGTATTCAAATAACCAACAAGAATAATGTTTACATGAGCTTAGTATTTATAAGGGAGGAGTAGGGCAACACTCCCTTCCTCCCTCTTACATCTCAACGTGGGCTTTCAAGGCCCATGGACTAGATTACTTAAGCCTAGTAACATTAACATAGTGAAATAAATAACTAAGCAACCTATTACAAAAGGTAATGACCGAGACTTTACTAAAATACAAAAGTATGATCCCAACATTATTTAAGCTTAATAGTCCCATTAACAAGTCAATAAGCCAACTATTTGGCTTATTGGATTGTATTCAGCTTATTGTTGAGTTCTAGCCAAGGTGTTTTCATTAATGTTTCTCATTTTCAGTTGATAAATAGTTTTAACTTAAATTGACAAAGGAGTTTAACTTTGTTGACCATTTACTTGGTCAATTTAAGTTGACTATTTTGCCTCAATCAATTAACTGCACTCATTTCATGTGATTTAATACGGATTACTATTATTAATAGGAGCTGAAATGTTTTGATTATGACTATTAATATGCTAGCAATCTAAAAAACAAGATATGCCAAAGAAGTAATTAAGCATGTCAGGCACGTTTACTTATGTTTTCTCATGTCATATGAGCAGTGGCGAAGCTTGAGAATTCTAAGTGGGGGGTCGGGATCTAAATTTTTTTTTCCTAACGCTATTTTTCGGGTAATATGTTCGGGTCAGTGATTCGATTCGGGTCGGGTCAAAAATTAAATACTATTATTATATAAAAAAAAGTTTCAATCACTAAAAAACTAAATATTTGTCCAAGACAACTAAACATTAAAAAGGAGACAAACGGTTGGTACCTGGTTCGATTGATTGGAGAAATTAGAGATCAGCCCTTCGACCTTTAAGACCCTTGAATTCTTCGATTATGGACTCCGAATCAAACTTGTCAGCAATTTTTTTTTCTATGTAAATCACCATACTGTTTGCTAGATTGTCATCTGACATCTTATTACGTAGGCGATTCTTGAATATCTTCATTGCCGAAAATCCCCTCTCTGTTGTTGCAGTCGAAACCGGAAGTGTCAAGAGTAGCCGACACACTCTTTCAACCAAATCGTACATGATATTTTTCCCACTTTCTACAAGTGTTTGGCAGAGATCAGAAAGAGTTGCTACCTCACTTAACTTGGCATTATTTATCCTTTCAACTTGAAAAGTCTCCAATTGACCAACTAATTGATTTCTCTCCTGCTCAGTAAAGTCCGCAGGATAATATTTCTCAACAAGAAGAACAATGTGATCAATGTTAATCTTTTTTGAACATAAAGTCGAACCAAGAGATAACAACTCCATTGATTGCTCACTGAATCTAGAATCCAACTCTTGTATTTGCTTATCCAATGTCTCCATAAACAAATCTACTCGGTAAAAATGTTCAAATGTAACATGAAGATCTTTTTTACGAGGCCGATACCGGGTAGATCTATATGGAGCACTCATATCGGGCATCTCTATTTCATGTCTTTGACAAAAAAAAATAACTTCCTCAATTAAAGAATCCCATCCATTGTTTCTAAAATTATTTAGACTAACCTTTGTGGCTGAAACTAAATCCATTGCATTAAGGATGTCTTGGGATTTCTTTTGTAATCCTTGACAAAGTGCATCAGTCTTTTGCATCACATTTTTCATCATGTGAAGAACAAACACAAACTCAAATGACTTCAAGTAACTATAAGCAATACTAGCATCTCCACGTTGAGTACGGGTATTACGAGTAGTGTCGTCCATTATTCCCTTGAGAACAGCCCGAGTGACATCAAACATGTTAACCAAACTACAAATGGATTTAAAATGGGAACCCCAACGTGTATCCCCGACCCTTCTTAATGTCCCAACCTGGTTTTTACCTTTTCCCGATTTGATTTCACCCAACGCCAGTAAATTTTTAATCTCAATTGCCTTCGCCTTTTGTAACTCATCGTGACGCTTACTAGAAGCACAAACCACATTTATTTCAAAAGCTAAGTACTCAAAGAACTGGTGTACCGGATCAACTTCCTTTGAGACACAAACCAAGGCAAGTTGTAACCTGTGATAAAAAAAAATGTCAACTCCATATATGTATTTTTAGTCAAACCTAAAAAAGAACAAACAACAATACAAAAGTAAGTAACCTGTGAGCAAAGAAATGAACGTAATATGCATAAGGACTATACTGCCGAACGAGTGCCTGTAAGCCGTTCCATTCCCCACTCATATTGCTAGCACCATCATAACCTTGACCACGAATTTTTCCGGTATCAAATTTGTGATTCAAAAGTTTATTCCACAAACTAGCCTTTAAAGTCGCCGCAACAGTATCCTCGACATGAACTAAATCCAAGAACCTTTCCCGTATCACCCCTTTCGCATCAACAAATCTTAAGACTATGGCCATTTGCTCTTTTTTGGATTCATCTCGTGACTCATCAACCATGACACAAAACCATGAATCCCCCACTTCTTCCCGTATATACCTTCTCACTTTATTTGCCAAAATACTAAGAACTTCTTGTTGGATATCGGAAGATGTATACTTGGAATTATAAGAAGCATTTAAAATAACATTTCCAAGATCATCATTATAAAAAGCTAATAGTTTTAGCAATTCAAGAAAGTTACCTCGATTCTTTGAATTGGAAGATTCATCATGTCCTCGTAAAGCACAAGCTTGGTATGTTAACCAACGAACTACATCAATTGTGCCTTTCAATCTTAAACGGTTTTTCCTTTTTTCCTCTTCACTTTGTTTTTCTATGAAATTTTCAATGTGTGCTTCTTGATTCACTAAATTAGACACAAACACAAATGCCTTTTTGTGTGTTGCAGATTTAAGGTGCTTCAACAAAGGACATTTATTCCCATCATTACATTTTTTCCAATTGTCAAATCCGTCACAACTAAATGCACTATGACCACTTTGCACATTTGGTTTCTCCTTATATAAATAACATAGAAAACAATAAGCCTTGTGTGTTGTTGGAGAATACTCTAACCAATTAGGGAACATACCAAACCAAGCAAATTTAAATCGACGAAGATTATTCTTTGGACCTCTACGCTTATACTCTTCAAGCTTAGGTTGATACACTCCTAATGATATATATGCTAGCCTTACTTGCTCACGTGCCTCAACCGGATATTTCCACATTTCAAGTCGTTTAGCAGGATCTCTTTCTAGGCTACTAACATCAGATGGTTGTTCATTGCTGTTAGCTTGTGGAATATCAGATGGTTGTTCATTGCAAGTACCCGGACCAATAACCGGTTCGCTTGTTGAACCTTTTTGACGTTTATTCTCTTGAATTTCAACATCAATTCCTTCTACTTGTTCTTCGTTCTTTCTTTTAAAAAATGAAGTTGTGGTTTTATTCTTCACCATATTCACAATGTATAAATCTGTAAACCTACATAAATTGCAAATAACTTATATTAGTGATTTAGTGGTATCCTAATTTCTAATTCACAATCTATAAATCTGGTCCTAACTCCTAGTCCTAGATCGAACCCATTCACCCAATGACCCAAATCTGGTCCTAACTCAGTAACTCCTAGTCCTAGATCAGTGGAGCAGCTTATAAATTAAACAATATGAGATTGATGGATTTAACAATTAACATACCAAGGCCCAAGGGAAATAGAGAGAAAGCAGCCAAGCGCCCAAGCAGCCAAGCAGTTAGCAGCCAAGCACTTCAAACTTGGCCTTGGGAGGAGTCCGAGGAGATGAGCAGCCGAGCAGGGCCAGGGGCACTTCGAACTTCGAAGGGGACAGCCGGACAGGGGAGGGTTTCTCAGTTTCTGGGTTTGGGAGGATGGATTTGAGATTTGGTTTATGGATTTGCAATGTGGGGGTGGGTCGATTGTGAGGTGGGAGGGTTAATTAGATCCGGTTTTTTTTTTTTTTTTTTTTTTTTTTTTTTTTTTTTTTTTTTTTTTAAATGGGCTAAATAACTAAATAAGTAATGGTAATGGATCAATTTTTTTTTAAGATGGGCTTATATAAATGTAATGGATCAATTTTTTTTTCTAAAACTATGGGGGGTCGAAACCGAATTAAAATGGGGGGGTCGAAACCGAATATACCGAAATTTTTCTACACGAAAACTATATACCCCCTATATCGCAAAAAAAATTTCGGGGGGTTGGGCGCCCCCCCCCCCCCCCCCCCCCCCCCGCCCCTATTAAGCTGTGCCACTGCATATGAGGCATGGATGACAAAATAGAGAAGAGCAATTGAGACTGTGAAACTGTCAATACAGCCCCTAGCTAGGTTAACCTACAACAACGGATGACCATTTCTAGCTGTCACTATATACAGTAAAATCTCTATAAATTAATAGTGTCGGGACCGCGATATTTTATTAATTTATCGAGATATTATTATATCGATAAATTAATAATTTATTAATTTAAAGAGATTTTACATATAACCTTAAAACTTTCAAGTCCAATATACTAGTTACAATGTATACTAGTTAGAGATAAAAATTAAATTGAAAGAACAAGCTCCAATTAATGTTTTATAAATTCATATTCACAAATTAATTGAATTTGCTAAGTTCATTGTTTTTTAATAAGTAAAGAGTTGGTTTCGTTGTTACAAGTTCCAATTACGTATGACCTTAATTGAAATGATTGAATTTGTACAAGTTCCAATTAGTATGGTCTTTATATACATATGGAATTTTTTTCAGTAATTATTAATTTATAGTTTCGTTGGGACCAATATATATACATTGGGGTTTCAAAAAAAGTATTATTTATTTATTTTATCGATTGAGGACCAAATTTGTACTGGTCCCAAGTTGGGACTGGACAAATTATTAATTTTATCGAGGTTATTAATTTATCGAGTATTAATTTATAGAGGTTTTATTGTATGTCGATTCACTAAATATTAGCAACAACATAACATAGCACAACAAAATGTTCAGTATATTAGGTCTAATTTACGGAAAATGTGATTTGCATTCCTATAGATTTACATTATACAGGCTGACCGACAAGGAAACATGTATGCGTGAATCATGGAGGAGCACAATTTGATTTTCCTATATGAAATAAGGGGTATCAATAACCATCAAAAGTATATCAACTTCAAGTTCAAGGATCACCAACGCGTATAGAAAGTTTAGTTAGAGGGGTTCATGTTACTTGATGTTCATAGATGCAGCCATAGCTTGTAGCCCCATTACTATCTGTGAAAAACTTGGCCTTGCATCCGGAACAGATGACCAACACTTCTCCATTAGTGCCCTCCATTGTGGGTTTGCACTGACATGGGATTTTAGGTCGCAGTTTGCCTTTGAGTATACCACCTGCAAACATCATATAACAGATAATTTTTTTTAATAAAATGGACACTATTCCGTTATACTATATTTGTTCATCTGAACATATAGCATACCAATCATTGTCTCCAGTCTTATATTTGCATAAGGCTCCTTCCCGGTCAATAGTTCCCACATCACTATCCCAAAAGAGTAGACATCAACCTAAACATACAATTACAGATGCATTACTAACATAGATTGCAATAGAATTTTCAAGAAGAATGACAAGCTAATCAATAAAAATGATAATCTGACCTTTTCATTGACCTCTTCTTTGCTGTTCAAAAGTTCCGGAGCTATCCATGGTAATGCTCCTTTCACATCGCCACATAAAAGTATTTGCTGCTTGATTCTGGATAAACCTAAATCTCCAATCTAAAACCAAATAAGAGCATTTGAATTATGTCTATTTCATGGATATGGATAATTTTAAACCAAAGGAAGAATTATAAATATGCCAAATGATACGCTAGATACCTTGCACACTGGCCTCAAAGGATCCGTCATATTGACAAGCAGGTTGTGAGACTTCAAGTTGAAGTGTGTGAGATTGTCTTCATGCAGATATTCCATGCCACAGGCAGCATTCATTGCAATAATTATCTTTTTCCGATCATCAATTGTTCTACGAGCTAACATAAAGAGTTTCATAAAAAGCATATCGTTATCATTAAGTTTCCTTCGTGATACATCCACAGAATAAATCGGAAAGTGTATAAAGTACTTAAGAAATTAAAATTCATAAATGTATTGACGCATAAATTATATACCATACCTGTATTCTCTCATCAACACTTGTTTAAGGGAGCCATCAACCATATACTCCGTGACAGTTGCATAATTACTCACGTGTTCGTCTCTAACTACACCATACAATGCTACCAGATTCTGGTGATGAAGATGGCTTAATATGTGAGCTTCCTTCCAAAAATCAGCAACCTGATAATTAAACTTCAGAAACATAATCAAAGAATACGAAGTAAATATAAATCTTTCCCCGGAGAGACTTGCAGGATTAACTCTTCTAAAGATCAGCAGATTACACACAATCAGTCGTCAATGAAAAGGGATACTCCGTAACACTCAAGTACATAAAGTTGAAATTATGGAAATTTACCAAGAGAGTTTCATCTATCAGATCTTTAATATCTTGGGTAAGCCTTAACTTTTTAATAACCACATCTGACCCTTGACATTTTCCATAGAAAACGGTGCTATAAGCTCTTGACCCGAGGTCTTTGATGCACTTAATGTCCGAGCTGTTTATAGTCTGCAAAGAACATAAATTATTACAATAAATGATATAGACCCTGAAACTTAGGTTCACATATTATCTCAAGTTACACAAGAAATGAAAACTGCAAAAATAGTACGTTAGGTCACCTGCAGATCCTTGGTTGCTAGATAAGTATTAAATTTTGCAAGATTAGACGGTAGTCCCCCATTTATCTTCACGTGCTTGTTTATCTTTATGTCCTCCTGTACATGGTATTTAGACAACAGTTGCAACAAACTGTAATAATCTACTAATGGTGTTATTAAATTTCTCACCATTTAAATCGAACATGGTTTAATTAAGGCAATACCTTTTCAGTCCTAGCATTATGGTCATAGAAATCATCAGCTGCAACATCAAATGATGATATTGAAAGGCTATGCATAGGAAGATCCACAGATGTTTCTTCTGGACACTCGCTTCCTAAACCATTCTTGTGGCTCATCTGACCTTCTGATGAGGTATAATTAATACCATCAAGAGTTCCACAAGACACAACACCAACACAGTTCAAGTTGTTTAGTCCATGATCGCTACTCGTTACTGGTTCCATGTCCTTCTCAATCCCAGAACATGATGGCACCATCCAAGAATTAAAGTTTTTAGGCCTAATAGTTAACCCACGCTTCGAAACATCCAAACCCGTCCTTACCCCAACACGACCCACCATAGACCTACTAAGTTTATGATTTATTACTGTCCCTCCATAATTCCTACAATTGTCTAAGTATTCTTGTAGTTTATCTGGCTCGTTCACAGCAAACTTAAGTGACCTCATACCACCATTAACATCAGCACCATATCCCAGTCTCATCGGATAATATCTTCCTACCAAATGACCATCAAATGCATCACTTCTTTCATTATACTTTACACTATTATCATTATAGCACACAAAAATCCAAACCCTGGGTTCTACACCTAGGGTTTCCAGAATTCTAAAATATTTATCAACCATGCATTTAACATCATTATCACACGTTACTGGCGCAAGCAAGCAATTTCCTGCTTGTTCAACTCCATAGAATAAAACAAACGAAGACGGGCTGTTTTTACCTCTAGAACTACAATGATCTAGTTCCATAACCATGGATATTGTAACACCCCCCAAATACCGCAGCGGAAGACTGTGTCATAGGGGTGCTACTTCATAATACAAAGAACAAGGTATAGAAAACGAACTCTAAATGAGACGTTTTGAAAAGTTACCATTCGATTAATAAATTCCGAGATACAAACTTGAGTTCCATAATACAATACATAAGAGTTTTAAGACATATCGAATGGTAAAGATAAAAGCATAAGTCTTCAAAACATGCCAAGCGACTCTATGCTCCATGCAACAGCTTATCATCTTACAGACCTGAGACAAACATGCTAAAGTGTCAACACAATGGTTGGTGAGTTCATAGAGTTTGTCTTAAAATAATTGAAAAGCCTCAAAAGAATGTTCACACAGCAAAGGCATTGAGAATCCACTCAGTTGCAATTCCCGCCATAAGAGACTTGCAACCTATGTGTTCACAACCCACTGCTAACATATATAGTATGAATAAGACATGTATAAGTTCATCAAGACAATTTAAGCAATTAGAAGTGAGTATCTACTTCATCTCCGAAGACCTCACTTTTATGATGTATCCAACATTCGCAAATGTTAGGATGTATCAAAGACAACTGGGAGTCAATTCCCAAAGAAAACTGGGAGCCACTTCCCAAAGACAACTGGGAGTCAATTCCCAAAGACAACTACTAGTCAATAAATAGAATAACGCAATTAAGTATAACGCAGTCATGTATGTAAGCAATCAAGTATAACACAGTCAAGTATAGACGTTTTGAGTATTTGTACAAGTAAACAAGTAGTCGAGCATGTGTCTCCCCCAAAGAGTTAAGACAAATATGAAAAGAGTAGGGGCTATGACTCACCTTAAGCTTAAGTGATGTGAAATCAAAGTGGTAGTCGAATCGTGAAAGTCTCAAAGAGCAGCCTATAATAGAACGTTGCGACTTAGGTTTGGAGTAACGTCTAAGAATACGAAGAATTGCCTATATATATGTCTTGCATAATGTTCATGATGTAGTACTTAGTATATAGTGTAAGTCTTTGAATATAAATGGTTTATGGAACATGTATAGGTTGTATATCTCTTACTACCGTTCGGGCCGACATAATTCATAAGTCATAGAGTAAACGTTCGAGGAGCCAGGACACTTTAACTCGTAAATCCACAACTCATCTCGACGGCTTACTTAATGAACTCCTCACATGAGGCTCCCTACTATTGTAGTATTTGATAACAAATGTATAAGTTTTGATCCGAAAAGTTACATGTCCAATATTTGAATAAACTTAGGAAAGTTTATTAGTACATGAAGATTGTTATTAGGGGTAGTTTCATAAGTCTTATATGACCATTTTCTCTTTGTAATATCTCATGGTTCCTTTTGAAGTGAAGTAGATCCAAATTGTTTGTTCAAGTTATCGCCTAATTCCTTGTTTCATGTTTACGCCTAAGTAAGCTTATATGGTCATTTAGTCATGGCTTCGCCGTGACCTTGGTCATTTTTCCATGGTCTTGAGACTCAACCTTGGCTTTAGCCATGGTTGTGGTCTTGGCTTTAGGTCATTAGACCTCTTGGTCTTAGTAAATGATAACTATAATATAGTGACTTTGGTCTAAAATGGGCTGTTTAAGATTTTGAAGAAATTTATCACTCGGAAAGCATTTTCAGGGCTTGAGCTTCTTTGACCCTGAACGAAAACGTCGTTCCGGACAACTTTTGTGTTTTAACTTTTTGATGAATCGGACCAGAAGGGTGACTTTCAAAAGCTAAATTTGATCAGAATGCTATTTAGGCAGTTTTGCCGTTTTGGTTTCGCTAATTTCTTATGGCCATAACTTTTGACTCGGGTACTCGTTTTGGGTGATTCAAATTGCTATGTTTTCCTTGTTAAGTCCTCTTTAACATTAAGTAAGTGTCAAATATCAAAGTTATCTATTTTGGTCGTGGTTCTCCATAAAAATCACTAGTTTGCTTGTTTACTTGTCATAAGTTAACATATGTATACCAATACTTGTTTTATCCATTTTTAAACATCATGAACACAATAACAAGAACATATATAGCATGAAAGGAACACAAAGAGCATGAAAATGATAATTAAGCAAGAAAGTATGTTAGGGTTTGCTTACAACTTTTGGCCTTAATGAAAAAGGGAAACTAGGACAAGAACTAGGACTTTGATTGAACAAGCTTTCCTCCTTTGCAACCTATGATAAACCGAGGTTATTTGAAGATTATAACGACGCCTTCTTGAAGTCCAAAGCTATTTGAAGATTATAACGATGTCTTTTTGGAGACTTTAAAGTTATAACAACTTTTCTTAGAAAATTTCCAAGATTGAAGATCAAACACTAGTTTTCTTTCAAAAACTAGTTAACTTTCTTACAAAATATAAGAAAAGTGCCTTAGGTTTTAGGACTTAAAGGTTATAAGAAGGTGTGGTGCAAGTTTTCTATGTGTTATTAGTTGGCTATTTATAGGATGAGAAAAATAGTTAACCATATATTGGGTTAGAATGTAACCATGGTTAATTTAGACACTTGTAAACATCCTAGAGATCAATGGTCAAGATCAAGCCTCCAAAATGGTGACTCCCCCCCTAAATGGCGGTTCAAAGGTGATAAGGGTGACTAGATGATGAGTCTTGGTGTTATCTTGCTTAGTTTGTGCATTTTGACTCCGTAAAAAGCTAACCGTAAATGATTAAGCCTCAAAACGTAAAACCGGGTATCGTAAAAATATGAAACTTGAAAGTATTGTTAAACATGTCAATATAGTCCATAATAAAATATAAAATGAGTGGTAGGATCTATCGGGTGCGAAAACCCTGCTAAAAACTGGAAACACGGGTCTAAAACGCGTAATTCGCGTAAAACGCTGAACTGAAAAACGTAAAATTCCAAAACTTTTGGAATTGTCATAAAATGATAGAAAATTATATTTCTATTGTTTATAATGTTTTATGGATATATCGGGATGCTGGAAGGGCGTTTAAACCTAAAAGTAAATCTCGGACACGGCTTTGTGATTTTTGCAGAAATGATCCGACGAGCGTCAAACTCTCGGATTATCGTTAAAATAGTTTAACTTACGAGAATATGAAATAAAAATTTCTGAGATGAATAGTGAAAAGTGAATAGTAAAAAGTGAATAGTAAAAGTGAATAGTAAAAAGTGAATAGTGAAATTTTCGGGAATAAAAGTTAACCTGAAATTGCGAATTGTTACAGTCTCTACCCCTTCAGGAAACTTCGTCCCGAAGTTTAGTGTGTCTAGGTCTCTTATCTTAATAACGGCATAATAAAGCTAGATTTTGAACTAGAATAGAATAATATGGTAGGATAAGGTACGTACCCGTTACGCATTGCGGGCTTCCTTAGCACCCAAATAGTATGCTCGACCCCGAGGTGGACTATCATTGTATTCACGCTTTGGGTTATTTGCTTCAAGCATTACTGCTAGAGTCGGGTTATCCAGTACTTGTCCCTGTGCCCTATTCAACTTAGGACAAGTATTTCGGAAGTGGTTTGGGCTGTTGCACTCATGGCATGTCTTTTGGTTGTTTCCTATATTGTCCGCATTTGCGTGCCTTGTAATTGATTTACACTGACTTGCAAAGTGGCCAGACTTCTTGCAATTATAACACACAGGGCATGGTTCAGACCTTTGATGATGATAAGTGCATTTAGTACACTTAGGATGTGGACCCTCATACTTTTTCTGATCATAAACTGTTGCTGCAAATCCTCTTGCTCTCTTATTATCAACCATTGTACCCTTTTGCTCGCTCGATTCACCTGCTCCATTTCTTTTATCACTAGTCTTCAAAGTTCCATTCCTAACCATCTCATCTGTTAGGGTCCCTGCTCTTAGTATTGCACTTTGAATTGTGGGAGGTTCGGTTGTTTTCACCATCCCACGAATCTCGGGAACAAGGCCATAGATGTACCTCTTAATCCTCTTGGATTCAGGGGTAACCAGATGAGGAACTAGTTTAGCTAGTTCATGAAACCGATCTGTGTAGGTTGCATGACCAGCCCCTACCATAGAGTGATGCCAAAACTCGTCTTCTAGTTTTTGCATTTCATTAACCGGGCAGTATTCTTCCTTCAGTAGTCCTTTAAAGTCGTCCCATGTCATGCCTACAGCTGCTTCTCTAGTCCTTGCTTGAATCTGCATGTTCCACCATGTCAATGCCTTTTCTGATAGCAAGCATGCAGAATATTTCACTCTCTGGTGGATTGCACAGTTACTGATGTCGATCACTGACTCCATCTTCTCGACCCATCGTGTATATGCCAATGCACCTCCTTTGCCATTAAACTCAATTGGTTTGCATGACGTAAATTCCTTATACGTACATCCAGTCCTATGGTGGTTGTTGTTGTTGTTGTTGTTGTTGTTGTTGTTACCATTTCTTCCTCCATCATTTGTAGCGTCATTTATGCTTCCGTGGTTTCCCGAATTGTTCATGTGATTGCCAACTTGTGTGACTATAGTGGGAAGTAGGTTTTGTAGTTGTTGGGCGATAATGGTGGAGACATCTGGATTTCCACCAGCGTTACTAGGGTTACTAGTGTCGTGAGCATCTCCTCTACCTCCACGTCCACCAGTTCTTCCACTATCATTACTAGGATTACTAGTGTCGTGAGCAGCTCCTCTACCTCCACGACCACCAGTTCTTCCACCTCTTGGTGTTGCACCACCTCGGCTAGTGCTACGAGTTACTCTCTTTGGTGCCATGATATCTACAAGGAGGGATATTTTGTCGACGTCAGATATGAGGTGATATTCCTGGACTACTTAGTCTTAAATCTTGTCAATTTTGAGTCAATCGTCGATTAATGTAAGCATGGTCACATATGTCTACGTGAGTCGTGACGCATTTATAATTATGTTGGCCACCATAATTATAATTGCTTCCTTTCACACGTATACATATTTACCAGGCACTCATAACTCAACAATTGGTACTACATAATTGGGTAGACTTTCTATCATCTGCTCTTAAGTTGTGAAAGGGGTAACATAGTCTGGGTATCTAGAGAAGGTGATATGACGAAATGGACTAGTCGCGCTTGTAGAAAGGTTTGAGTGTCGTACTAGGACATATGAACCACTTCTAGGTATTAGAATCATATAAAGTAAGTATAAGGCAAATCATCAAATCTCTACAGGAAACTAATAATCTTTATTTAACTTAATCTTATGTCTTATCAAACAAGAACTGTTACAAGATTAAGTTAATTAAACAATTATTACTTAGCTCTAAATTTTTGATGACTTGACTATTGTCTCGGGTTTCTTCTAAACAAACAATTAGCAATAAGCATATGCACATGAAATGTGTGTAAAGCAAAATAAAGAGAAGAGTCTTAATGTTTATAGCAGTTATAGTCTAGGTAGTAAATGCAACCTAGTTCTCTATAACCAAGGCTCTGATACCAATCTGTAACACCCCCAAAATACCGCAGCGGAAGACTGTGTCATAGGGGTGCTACTTCATAATACAAAGAACAAGGTATAGAAAACGAACTCTAAATGAGACGTTTTGAAAAGTTACCATTCGATTAATAAATTCCGAGATACAAACTTGAGTTCCATAATACAATACATAAGAGTTTTAAGACATATCGAATGGTAAAGATAAAAGCATAAGTCTTCAAAACATGCCAAGCGACTCTATGCTCCATGCAACAGCTTATCATCTTACAGACCTGAGACAAACATGCTAAAGTGTCAACACAATGGTTGGTGAGTTCATAGAGTTTGTCTTAAAATAATTGAAAAGCCTCAAAAGAATGTTCACACAGCAAAGGCATTGAGAATCCACTCAGTTGCAATTCCCGCCATAAGAGACTTGCAACCTATGTGTTCACAACCCACTGCTAACATATATAGTATGAATAAGACATGTATAAGTTCATCAAGACAATTTAAGCAATTAGAAGTGAGTCTCTACTTCATCTCCGAAGACCTCACTTTTATGATGTATCCAACATTCGCAAATGTTAGGATGTATCAAAGACAACTGGGAGTCAATTCCCAAAGAAAACTGGGAGCCACTTCCCAAAGACAACTGGGAGTCAATTCCCAAAGACAACTACTAGTCAATAAATAGAATAACGCAATTAAGTATAACGCAGTCATGTATGTAAGCAATCAAGTATAACACAGTCAAGTATAGACGTTTTGAGTATTTGTACAAGTAAACAAGTAGTCGAGCATGTGTCTCCCCCAAAGAGTTAAGACAAATATGAAAAGAGTAGGGGCTATGACTCATCTTAAGCTTAAGTGATGTGAAATCAAAGTGGTAGTCGAATCGTGAAAGTCTCTAAGAGCAGCCTATAATAGAACGTTGCGACTTAGATTTGGAGTAACGTCTAAGAATACGAAGAATTGCCTATATATATGTCTTGCATAATGTTCATGATGTAGTACTTAGTATATAGTGTAAGTCTTTGAATATAAATGGTTTATGGAACATGTATAGGTTGTATATCTCTTACTACCGTTCGGGCCGACATAATTCATAAGTCATAGAGTAAACGTTCGAGGAGCCAGGACACTTTAACTCGTAAATCCACAACTCATCTCGACGGCTTACTTAATGAACTCCTCACATGAGGCTCCCTACTATTGTAGTATTTGATAACAAATGTATAAGTTTTGATCCGAAAAGTTACATGTCCAATATTTGAATAAACTTAGGAAAGTTTATTAGTACATGAAGATTGTTATTAGGGGTAGTTTCATAAGTCTTATATGACCATTTTCTCTTTGTAATATCTCATGGTTCCTTTTGAAGTGAAGTAGATCCAAATTGTTTGTTCAAGTTATCGCCTAATTCCTTGTTTCATGTTTACGCCTAAGTAAGCTTATATGGTCATTTAGTCATGGCTTCGCCGTGACCTTGGTCATTTTTCCATGGTCTTGAGACTCAACCTTGGCTTTAGCCATGGTTGTGGTCTTGGCTTTAGGTCATTAGACCTCTTGGTCTTAGTAAATGATAACTATAATATAGTGACTTTGGTCTAAAATGGGCTGTTTAAGATTTTGAAGAAATTTATCACTCGGAAAGCATTTTCAGGGCTTGAGCTTCGTTGTGCCTGAACGAAAACGTCGTTCCTGAACGAAAACGTCGTTCCAGACAACTTTCGTGTTTTAACTTTTTGATGAATCGGACCAGAAGGGTGACTTTCAAAAGCTAAATTTGATCAGAATGCTATTTTGGCAGTTTTGCCGTTTTGGTTTCGCTAACTTCTTATGGCCATAACTTTTGACTCGGGTACTCGTTTTGGGTGATTCAAATTGCTATGTTTTCCTTGTTAAGTCCTCTTTAACATTAAGTAAGTGTCAAATATCAAAGTTATACTATTTTGGTCGTGGTTCTCCATAAAAATCACTAGTTTGCTTGTTTACTTGTCATAAGTTAACATATGTATACCAATACTTGTTTTATCCATTTTTAAACATCATGAACACAATAACAAGAACATATATAGCATGAAAGGAACACAAAGAGCATGAAAATGATAATTAAGCAAGAAAGTATGTTAGGGTTTGCTTACAACTTTTGGCCTTAATGAAAAAGGGAAACTAGGACAAGAACTAGGACTTTGATTGAACAAGCTTTCCTCCTTTGCAACCTATGATAAACCGAGGTTATTTGAAGATTATAACGACGCCTTCTTGAAGTCCAAAGCTATTTGAAGATTATAACGACGTCTTTTTGGAGACTTTAAAGTTATAACAACTTTTCTTAGAAAATTTCCAAGATTGAAGATCAAACACTAGTTTTCTTTCAAAAACTAGTTAACTTTCTTACAAAATATAAGAAAAGTGCCTTAGGTTTTAGGACTTAAAGGTTATAAGAAGGTGTGGTGCAAGTTTTCTATGTGTTATTAGTTGGCTATTTATAGGATGAGAAAAATAGTTAACCATATATTGGGTTAGAATGTAACCATGGTTAATTTAGACACTTGTAAACATCCTAGAGATCAATGGTCAAGATCAAGCCTCCAAAATGGTGACTCCCCCCCTAAATGGCGGTTCAAAGGTGATAAGGGTGACTAGATGATGAGTCTTGGTGTTATCTTGCTTAGTTTGTGCATTTTGACTCCGTAAAAAGCTAACCGTAAATGATTAAGCCTCAAAACGTAAAACCGGGTATCGTAAAAATATGAAACTTGAAAGTATTGTTAAACATGTCAATATAGTCCATAATAAAATATAAAATGAGTGGTAGGATCTATCGGGTGCGAAAACCCTGCTAAAAACTGGAAACACGGGTCTAAAACGCGTAATTCGCGTAAAACGCTGAACTGAAAAACGTAAAATTCCAAAACTTTTGGAATTGTCATAAAATGATAGAAAATCATATTTATATTGTTTATAATGTTTTATGGATATATCGGGATGCTGGAAGGGCGTTTAAACCTAAAAGTAAATCTCGGACACGGCTTTGTGATTTTTGCAGAAATGATCCGACGAGCGTCAAACTCTCGGATTATCGTTAAAATAGTTTAACTTATGAGAATATGAAATAAAAATTTCTGAGATGAATAGTGAAAAGTGAATAGTAAAAAGTGAATAGTAAAAGTGAATAGTAAAAAGTGAATAGTGAAATTTTCGGGAATAAAAGTTAACCTGAAATTGTGAATTGTTACAGATATGAGTTCGCAGAACCTGATGCTTTGACCCACACACCCAACACGCTCCTCTCCATCGACATATCTGAGCTCCCCTGACTGAGAACACTGCTTTAGTATTCCGTTGAACCTACATACGATCTTCAGGTTATTCATAGTGGGCACCAGAGAAAATTTAGGGACAACAAGGGTTTTAGACATTGTAAGAGAGATAAAGTGTGTGTGCGCGTGTGTATGAAAGTGAGTGTGTACGAGAATGCCTCAAGTGGGACAGGGCTAGATTTTGTGAGGTATATATGTCTTTGTGGGAAAAAAAATGTCCACCTTACTATTGTTTGTTTTAAAATAAGTGTTCAGTTTTTATATATGTATAATAATTATAAATAGTTTTCCTACTTTACAATTTTAATCAAAACTTGCATTAATTAGTATTTTTTATTTATATATTAACTATAAAGGTAAAAATAACTTTTTATCAAATAAAAATAGCATTAATTACATTTATCGTAATTCCTCCATTTTTGGTTTGTGCACTCTCTTTTTGGGACGGAGGGAGTTTAATTGTGTTCAGTTTTTTTTTCTTAATACAATACTTTTCAGAATCTGCATAACAATATATTGAGTTTCATAACTTGTAAATTCTACTTATCCCATATATAACTGAATGAATTACTATTTCAAAGGGTAACCCTTTTGGGAAAAGAAAAAAAAAAACCTTAATGAATTACTCTATACTACGTATACGATTTTTGCGTTGTTTGTTAACAAATGCGATTGATGCAAAAAAAAACAAGCGAGCAGTGTAGAATAAGAAATACGAGTAGATTCAGATAAAGCTTTTCCGAAGAAAAGGAATTTAGATTCGAATCTAACCGTTTGTTTAAATTTAGAGTAGTACGTACTACTAACACACCTCGATCTTTCAATGCTTTATCGAGCCGTATATTAAGAATCACGACATGGTTTTGATAGAGACTTAAACCACATTCTAATCATATTTATGCTTAAAAAGACTAAGAATATGAGAATGAGAAACTACATAAAATAGAACATGAATTAATATTGTTTCTAACATAAGAATTGTAATAAATGCGTGAGCAATAAACCATAAGTATGTGAGTCATGTGATTGTAACAAATTTAATAAATTGTCATTATATCAAATTACATGTAATAAATGAATTTTACTTAAATGGCACATGTGTTTTTGTCAAATAAATAGGATGCATTGAAATTATCAAATTATTACTAACTTGTATTTATAGTGGGACACATTCCGTGAAAAGCCGTCTTGTACAAAGTGACAAAACACGAGAAAACATTATTGAAAATCAATATGTTATTATTCTTTTCGTGTTTGATATTTTTGATTTTTTTTGCACCTGAGACAGTAGAGTTTTTCAACAGAGTTCAACGAGTTATATATATACTACAATAAAATAGTTAGTTCTACACACTTTTGTTTTCACACTTTTTTAAAGTGTGTAAAATTTTATTAGTTTATTAACACTTAATGACGTGTAAAAAATGGTTACATTAATAAGTGTGAAAAACATTGTAAAACAATATATTTTTCACACTTATAGGTGGGTCAAAAAAAAAAAAAAAAACAAAAAAACACTTTTAAGTGTAGAGAAATCTAAAAAATATTCACACTTATACGCGTGGAGGTTATTTTTAACACCCAAATTATTCACGCTTACTCAAAGTGTGGAGAATTAAATTCTCTACACTTTCTTAAAGTTTGAAGGATTTGAGAGTTACAAATAAAAGTGTGAAGAAATCTTATAATTTTTCACACTTTTAAGTGTAGTTTTTTTTACACAAATATTAATGCGAAAAATCTATTGTTTAACAACTTTTTTTAATCACTTTTACACATCAATAAGTGTTAATAAACTAATAAAATTTTACGCACTTTTGAAAAGTGTGAAAATAAAAGTGTGTAGAATCAACTCTTTCTATAATGATAGTAGTATTATGACGCCTATATGCACAAATGTTGTTTTTTAAAATTATTAGTTTTGCAATTCAAAAAGAGCATGTAGTGCAACTTGTTACTCGTTTGCATTCTATCTTTATTTAAAATCCAAATTAAGTTATTGTAATTTTTATTTTTATTTTTATTATTATTTTTTACTGTTTCATTTCCTTTGACAGTTTATATTTTGTTTATACTATTAAATATTTTACTATGTTTGGCATATTGATGTTTTTATATTCTTGGTGCACATTTTGTTTTGTGTGTAAAAATTTATATTGGTATGCTTTAAAATAAATTGCCGTTTAAGTAAATGTCTTATGCAAGATAAAAGCCGACAGGTTTTATAATTATTTATTACAAAAATAATTTATTTTTCTAAAACTTGTTTCAACAAATCTTCCTAATGTAGTAATTTGATTAGAGTCAGAAAGTTGATAAAGTTTGCTATCCTCTAAATTTATAACATGTGACATTAGAAATATTATTGTGAGTGTTTTTAAGATGATATATCATTACTCATTTATAATACTAATTATCAACTTAAAACACTGAATATTTTAAATTTATACTTTATACTTTTATAACATGATTGTTGTATCATGAAATATCAGTACAACTTATTCACTTAATATTTAAACTTTTAGCCAAAAATTATATGTTATTCCACTTCTTTTTGAATTACCTCTTAAAAGTTTAGCAAAATAAAGTTGTCATTCACTTCAAAAATTTAACTTTACCTTATGGAACTTGTAAATGGATAAAGATCCTATCAATGAGGTTTTTCCGCGCTCCACTGCGGGTCTTGCTACGCGTATAAATTTTAAGTAATGCTTTCTACCGGTTAGCTTAGAGTATTTTGCCAAATGTTTTGCAATTAAGGGTGTGTTTGGGAGGGGCTTGATGTGCTTAAATTTCAAAAATAAGCCCCACCCCAAAAATAAGTCTAGTTTGGCATAGTAAGGGAAGCTTTTTGAAATTATAAGCCCCAACTAAAAAATGAACCCCATCCTCGAAAATGATGCTAAAATGTTTAGGCGGGACTTCTAATTAATATGTTAAGTTAGTTGATTTCAACAAAAATATCTAATATATACATATGATAATTTAATTATGTTTTTTTTAGTAATTTTACAATAATAAGCTCCAAATTAAATTAATTTGCCAAAAGTTTATGAAAATAAAAATTCTAATTTCGGCTTATAATATAAGCCCTAGCCCCAGCTCTAGCCCCAGCCCCTACTCCAGCCTATTTTGCCAAACATACCATAAGTTTTTACACAACACATTTTGCTTCAAATTATTTTACTTCTACTCATTTATTTTTTACTGCTGTATAAATAATTAAGCTTTAATTAATGGATATAAAAAGAGAAAGAGAGAAAGAGTAACTATGCTTTTATTTCTTAGGGTAAATTGCAAAAATGGTAACTAAAGTATCGCGAAAATGCAAAAAAGACACCGAGTCATAAAGGCGTGCAAAAACGACACTAACGTTACGTAAAAGTGCAAAAACGCCATTTTCACCAACTTTCGTTAGTTTGCTCGTTAAGTGGCACACGAAATGACTAATATATCCTCTTCTTCTTCCCCAATTTCAGAGACATAATTTGCAGTTTACCCAATTCATTTTTTCTTGATTAGAAGCCACCACCACCACCCTCTAGCGACCCTCACAACCACCAGCCGCCACCACCACCACTATCAACATTCATAAATCAATAAAGTTCTGCCACCTTTTTTTTTTTTTTTTTTTTTTTTTTTTTTTCAATAACTTACCTAAATTTTCATTTCTAATTTGAACCTAAGATGTTAATTTGTAAGATTGGTTCAAATTATGCTTCATAAACTACTAGCATTAAAGTGTTGTTAAGTTAATTGCAGGCAGCCAAGACATTTTTTGGAGAAAATTTACCTACCAAATACCACTCGCTACCTATACCGGTATTCAAAATTTTGTCGAAAAGATTTCAGTACATTCGGTATATATTACCAAAAACTACCAAAAAGTTCCGGAAGATGAATGAGTTTCTTACTTGGTACCCAGCGTGATGTTAATGTCATTATGTGACATTAGAAACATATTGTTAGTGTACCATGTCTTGTTGAATGTTGAGGTAGCAGTTAAGTCTTTTGAATGTCTCAAAGAATCTTGACTTTCTTTTTGGAGTAACTATTTTAGTTACTCGGTAATCCGTAGTTAACCTTTAATTGCACCTTGTTATCTTCCATGATCTGATCCAGTTCTCTTATTTGACTATTTATCATTATTATAAGAATATATTGTATTCTCCTCCTGGCTATCTTTTCCACCCTAACACTAAGAAGCTAAGGGATGAATGCATTGTGGAGCATGGTGAATCGGCTTGCTCAAAATAGATTGAAGCTCATCGTTTATGCCTTCATTATGAGGGCTTCAATGTATGATTATCGAAAGGAGTGATACCCATTGACAGGATAATGTTCATTTTTTTCATTTTTTAGTTCATGATTTACATGAACTATAGACTATTTGAGAATAAATGAATTTTGACTGATTACATTGTTGAGTTACAGAGGGCGATCCTCATTTTGATATGTTTTTTGCTGGTTTGCTTTTTACATTATTGATGGGATCTCAATAATAACAGCATGGCTCATGATTAGTGGTTGTGAGTTGGTATTGCAATATCTCAATTTAGTCACTTATCAGGATCAGAATACTTTCTTTTATTATCTGACTATCAAACTTTTGTGTTGTGTCTGCTCCGATTGCCTCCAAGAAACCGTGGGCAACAGTTATAACAAAGAGGAAACATGACAATTAAATGTCAACTTATCTCAAGAGATGTTTGCATTAACCATAAGACACTGTTCTTGCTTGCATCTGCAGATGGTGCAGCTGCAAAACTTATTGCTTGCACTCGTCATCAATGTCAGCAGCTAGAACCCAACGAAATTACAGTCTCAATGGAGCTTCAAAAAGGAACAAATTGAAGCTCAGCGATAGCAGTAGATTACAGTTAAGTTTTTCATAGATGAATATGTCTCTGATGTCACCGTATACCTGAGTTAAATACAATCAAAATAGTTCAATAGTTAGAAATAGGCTATGTTTATGATACGTGCGTGTGTCATCCTTGTAGGGAGGTTTGATGTGTGTGTGTGCGCACGCGCTCCGGTTTTTATGGGAAACAAAAAGCTTAACTAATTTTATATCGTTTGGGCATGAAACAACACCAAGCTTGAACGTTTTTTAGTATTTTTTGTATGTATGAATTACTATATACATGAATATTTGACTTTGATGTCACCATATTTGAGTTCAAAAAAGCTAGTTGCAACAACTTTAGGATAGGGCAGTAGATGCCTTTGTCGCGTTTCGTGAACAACGTTAGTCTAATGATAGCAACTAGAATATATACATAGACGAACGTTCTGAAGGTGTTTACAGATTTTCAAGCTTATATTTACATTGTGGTGTTTACTTTTTATAGATGGTAAATCAATAAAGTTCTGCCACTTTAATGCTAGTAGTTTATGAAGCATAATTTGTACCAATCTTACTAATTAACATCTTGGGTTCAAATTGTAAATGAAATTTAGGTATGTTATCGAAAAAAAAGTGGCAGAACTTGATTGATTTACGAATGTTGATGGTGGTGGTGGTGTTGATTGTGTGGTGGTAGAGGGTGGTGGTGGTGGCTTCCAATAAAAAAAGAATTGGGTAAATTGCAAATTAAGTCTCTAAAAGTGGGGAAGAAGAAGAGGTTATATTAGTCATTTTACATGCCACTAACGAGGAAACTAACAGAAGTTAGCAAAAAAATGCTCTCGGTGGCGTTTTTGCACTTTTACGTAACGTTAGTGTTATTTTTGCACGCCTTTATGACTCGGTTATTTTTTTTGCGTTTTCGCGATACACTCAGCGAAAAAAAAAAAAAAAAAAAAAAAAAAAAAAAATTTAACCCACATTCAGAATTTTAATAACTCATTCATAAATGGACGCTACATGTAATTTTACTTGTCTAAGGTTTGTTTGCTATATGATATCTTTTTGTTAATGCTTACATACATACTTTAATTTTTCAATATATGTTTAATATATCATGTGATAGTAGCTTTTGTTAATTATTAATGTATTTTATAATTTTGCTTTAATCTTTTAGTTAATGCTTGCAGATACTGTTTCAGAACAATTCCTGCGGGCTTGAGTTGTCCATTCTGCGAATTAAAACTACAAACATTCGAATTGATATTAGCATTAAAAGGATATGATTTTGAAGAAAAAAGTATTTTATATTTGTTTAAAAAAGCATTAACATATTTTACTAAAGGCATATGATATCATACTATATTATAAAGCATGAAGGCCTACCATTAATAGAATACTTAAAATTAAGTCTTACAACTTCTAAAGCTATAAGTTCAATAACAAATGCTACTTATAGAAATTCCCCTCATATTTAATTATAATATACAATTAATACTAACATTAACTACAATAAATAAATCATTAGTTACATTAAATACAATTAATTAACTTGTCAATAAATACAATTAATGCACTTATCAAAACACCCCTTATATAAAAAATACAAATTATCAAGCATATTGTACAACCAACTTAAATACAATTCCTGCATTAAATGTCACTAATACAAATAATAAAGCATATTATATAAATATTCAAGCCCGAACGGGCAATGGGCCAAATGGGCTCGAGCCCGAACGGGCACGGGTCAAACAGGCTCGAGCCCGAACGGACACAAGCTAAACGAAATTTTTGATATCCATATATTTATTGTCAAAAAGAACATAATAAACTAAAATATGTTCACGTATTGTACAAACCAAGCAAACTACTAAACAAAATAATAATAATAATAATAATAATAATAATAATAATAATAATAATAATAATAATAATAATAATAATAATAATAATAATAATAATAATAATAATAATAATACAAACTAAGCAAAATTTCATCAAACTTTTGCCATAAAAAACTAATCAGCAAAGCTATTGCCAAAAAATGTACAAATAAAATAAATTATTACCCGAAAAAATTAAATTACAGGGTGCCCGCAGCAGCATTGTGCGGGGACCCTACTAGTTGTGAATAATGAATCAGGTTAATAAGAAACTCGATGGACAGTTTATAAATCTATTACATTTAAATCTATTCGTAATAGAGTTGCTTACAGGATATGAAGGAAAAGAGGTATATTTTATTTATTTTACAAATTATTAGTATAATGTTACGATGCATACAATTTATTAACCCTTTGGAATTTAATCATAGTACAATGAAATGAAGACAACAATATTGAAGTTAATGTTAGCATTACAACCATGTCATCCTCAAGAAAATGTATTTTATATGTTTATTTATATCATATTATCTTATATATATATATATATATATATATATATATATATATATATATATATATATATATATATATATTGAAATCGATAGTATTTTAAAATTCAAATTGTGGCAGGTTGGTCAAGAAGAAGGATTTACTATTAACTTACTTTCGACTTTAAATTTAAAAATAGGCGAACTTATCTCAAGAGATCATATATACAAGGTGTTTTATATGCATTTACTAAAACATTACAGTATTTATTGTATATGTATTATACTAATTGTTTGAAATTCAATTAGATACCATGTGATTCTGATAAAATCATTGAAAGGCGTGCCGTTCTAAGGTTAAAAATAATGGACTTATTCATACCATTATTTAAAACGGAAATCAACACATTAGAAAAAATAGCTTGCGAAGAAAAGGTATTTTGGATGCATTTTTCAAAATATTTTTTTATTTCACTATTGGTATATTGTATTAATGATTGTCTTAAATAAATTTAGGCACATGAAGAAAGCAGCTGAACAGGAACATCATCAGAAGTTAAGAATCAAGCAATTTAGCCATCCAATAATATTATGTTTTTCTTTTGTTTGTTTATTGGTTTTACTTTCAAAATTATCACATAAGTTTAATTGTTAAATTAAATTGTGATTTCTCTTATTATGTTTTAATAAGTTTATTTTTATTTCAATGTATTATGTTGTTAATCAACAGAGATATCTTATTTCATCACAGAACAATTGTCAATCTTACACATTGATTAACCTACACAAGGTAACATTAGATATGTTTTATTATTTTAAATCAAAAATTATCAAAGCTATACTACAACTTGAACTACAAATCAGTATTTTGGATATAATACAAAAATTTTAGTATCGTAATTGTCACAAAATTTACTATAGTTAACATGAAACTGTAAAACGTGAATAATTAATTAAAATATGTTACAATGTATTATTTAAAAAATGTATGATATCATGTATCCGAAATTTAATGCTAATTGAAATCTTAATATATTATGTGTCCGATATTGGATACTATATATATTCAATGAGCATTGGTATTTAAATATTTTACGTATGAATATATTCTATTAATTTGTTTGCCATGTAGAATTAGTTGTAATTGTTTCACGCAAAAAAATACAAAAAATAACCAATGAAATAAAATACAACCAGTTAAATGCTATACTATCCGATATCAGATACAATATAGATTAACACATCGGATGTATTAAAAATTATAATTTATATAATTATGCATAATACCTTACATACTAATCATCTTTATTAAAAAAGAATAATTATTTTGTTAAACCAATGTAAGATACTAAGTTTAATAAACATTGTCTATTAAAAATATATTAATTTATATAATGTTGATATGAATCTTCATGCCATAAATCACAAAGATTAAAATATATATATATATATATATATATATATATATATGTTAAATTGTTTAAAATTGTAGAAGATATATCAAAGATATCAATATTTGTATACTTAAATTTAATATGATTCAAAGATTGACCTTTTTCGCATTCTCAATTTCAATACGACAATTATCCAATAATGATTCAAACAAAGCACGTGTTTTCTCATCATTCTCAGCATGCTGTGAAATGAAGCCTCCATTATAATTCACATCTGGAGTTGCTGAAGGAGTATTACTACTACTTGGCGTGACCAGGTATGTATCATAAGTAGATGCTAGCTTCTCAGAATGTTGTTCCTCATGAGGAGACATATCAAATATATTATTATTGTGACATATGTTGAAGTTGGATACCTCAGATGGTGCATTGGTGTCATAAACAAGAAGTGTGTCAGAATCCATGTCATACTTAGCTTCCTGAAGATTCGCCATGAATATGCAGTTCGCATCGATATCATCTCTGTCTTCCATGTCATCCATAAGAGCCATAAAATCATTCTCCTCTGCGTTCAACTGAAACCCTGCCTCATTCTTTTGTGCCAACAACAATGCTTTCTGCAAATACGCTGTGTCTCTTTTGTTCGGCTTAGTAGGACAGTTCCTTGCCATATGACCTACACCTTGACAGTTGAAACACTTTACCATATTACCCTGATTCACATTTCCCAGATTCCCAACAACTGGAGCTGCAACATTCCTATTCTGATTACCCATTGCCTGATTACCAATATTTTGACCCCTCTGATTTCCAACAAACTTACCCATCTGATTCCCTGCATACTGACCAGCATTCTAATTCCATGCATTCTGCATATTCTGATTACCCATATGAAATCCAGTAGCATATCCCTGTTGATTCCCATAAACTCCAACCATTTGGCCTCCGTTGCCCATATTGAAACTCGGCTGAGCAATCTGCTTGTTGCGAGTGTTCGATGAAATCCTTTGGTTGTTGTTAGTTGGTGTAGAATAACGTCCTTGGAATGCCTTTGTCAGAAACGCAAACGCTTGTGTCAAGGCTGCAGTAGCTTCATCATTGTCAGTGAATTCTGGTTTTTGGAACTATGGGTATTGTTGTTGTTGAATAACATATTGTTGTTGCTGTGGGTAGAACTGTTGTTGGTAGACCGGTGTTGGTTGTTGAATGCATGATGGTTGCATGTAGTTGTGAGTGGAAGATGATGATGGTTGTTGTGTGTTCACTAAAAATGGTGTTGGTGTAGTAGCAATTAATGCGAGAGGATCATGATTCTTTGCCAATCTTTCTTTCCTTACTTCATTAGCCTCAGCTTGGTTTTGCTTCAGAAAATCATAGAGTTGATCATAATTCACCTTATGTAAATCCTTTGTTTGGTTGACAATTGTAACATAACGACCCCATTCTTCTGGAAGGTTATTGATGAATTTGATGTTTGTTGCAATTGTTCGTGGTGTCAACTTGTTTCTGATTAACTCATTCATTAGAGTGCAAAACCTTGTGTAGTATGATTCAATCTGTTCACCTTTAGTGGATGTAAAGTTCTCCCATTCAGTTAGAAGTTTGTTCTCAACGTCTTGTTCCCTAATCTCTGTTCCATGACATATCCGTCTAACTCGTTCCCACATATCAAAAGCAGTTTCACAGCTGTCGACCGCATCAAAGATCTCGCGTGGTAATCCAAGTTGGATTAAATGCATTGCCATATCATCAGCGGCGATCTGCCTCTTGTCTTCATCCGTGTAGTCTGCTTCTGTTTGTTCACGCACGAATGGTAGAGTAGGAGGTGTTGTATTTGGATTACCTTCAACTTGAACTTGTCTTGGCTTAAATGGACCATTTGTAATGGAGTTGATCATTAATTTACCATTGGTCTTTATTTTGATGTAACGAAGCATGCGGCTTGTCCATGGACGATATCCGCCTTTCCCAAGCATTGGAGGTCGATTTTCGGCACTGGCAGCATGAATGTCTTGTTGAGTTGCCATGATTTGAATTCAAAGTGAAACGTTGTTCTGAGGATCTTTTGAAAGATAACAAAGGTTGTTGTTGTAGATTAAATGTTTTGGTGAAGTTGAAAGTTTGTTCTCGATTGATCTCAGTGATTTCGTATTTTCCCTCCAAAAATAAATTTTGAAAATTTCCTTTCTTAAAATTTGAAAATCACTAAGAAATGCAATTCTAAGGTTACCCGAAAATTTTGAGTTTTAAAAATTTTGACGCCAAATTTGACCGAAAAAATTTGAATTTTGGCCTAAAAATTTGAATTTCGGGTCAAAATTTTCAACGTTATACCAAAATTTGAATCTCGCGTAAAAATTGAACGTTTAGTCTCGTGTAAAAAATAAATTTTACTCAAATTTTTCCGCCAAAAAACTCGATAAAGCTTGTCAAACTCGGTATTACTCCTAACTCGGTATTGCTGCCTTACTTGGTAACCCTTAGAACTCGATAACTCCTAGATAGGTGCTAACTCGGTAAAGTCTTGCTGAAATTGTAATTCGGTAAGAACTTACTTGAGTATTTAACTCGATAAATCAAATAACTTAACTCGGTAATGGTATATATCTAACTCGATAAGGAGTGGAGCTAACTCGATAAAGAAATTTTGGCAGAGTTTCGTTTAGTGTTAACCAAATAAAAATCCTTACTCGATGAACGATAAGGAACCAAGGCTAACTCGCCAAAATAAAACTTAACTCGATAAAATATTAAAGCTAACTCGCAGAAACCCACTTAAATCGAAAGTCAGAAAATCCAAACTCGAAAGAAATTGTCCTAACTCGCAAAAACTCTGTTCGTAACTCGATAAATTCACGATGAACAGTAACTGATCCTTAAAAAAACCGTTTTTTTCACCAAAAAATGATCTAAAACAACCTAAAATTATCCCTATGCGATTGATACCACTTGTAGGACCGTAGAACAACCTTAATCACTTATGAATCATGCCTAAATCGAGAGAGAGAAAGTAAGTAGAGAGAGAGAGAGTGTGAGGGAACTCCTAGTGTGTGAAATGAAGCTTTGTTATTACTAAGAGCACCAACCTCAAAATGAGGTATTACAAGATTATTTATAGTGGTTGTCTAGGGCTTCACATATCTTTGAAACTATTACATAACTAGCCCTTAGATTTTATAAAATCATGAAAACTAAACATAAACTTCATCATAATGATATTCTATAGCAACCTATTACAATACATTAATGACCGACACTTTTTATAAATAAAATATGATCCTAACAACTTTACTAGTCAAGTAATATGACTTAAATGGTCAAGTAATTATGATACGGGTTTAAACACGAGGGTGATCCTTATGCCTCTTATCATGTAGTAGATCCTACTACACGAATGTAGTCTCACTAGCAGTCTCGGGATGCATCACTAACGAAAGTTCTAGAATCTAAATGCTAACGGTACACTCATAAGCATTAATAATGAATGCTTTTCCTATCAAATCTAAAGGCGAACCTCACATATTTGGGTTTAAAATTTTTCTGAATGGTACGGTTTTGTGCTAGTCATACAACTCCTATCCATGAGACGCTTGTTAAGGCTAAAGTTTCACTCCTAAATGTTGTAAAAAATTTTAAATTTGACGCTAAAATTATACTAACAAGTATTTCTCTTAGTTTTAATACACACCTACCATCAAACAAACAAACTCAAGTGCAATAATATCCTATAAGGTATCATCATTTACCCTCCCCTTACACTTAGGATGAACATTGTCCCCAACGTTCAATTAAAGAATGTAAAAGTAAAATAGGTAAAAGAATGAAAACAAATACTCCCCTGATTCGTTCGGTGTGGATAGTGTGTCAACAAGGTTAGATCTTCCTCCAAGAAAATGAACATTGAAAGCTTCCCTTCCAGAAATATAAATCATCTTCTTGTCATATAAAACCCGTTAAACCTGAGAAAATAATCAAGGCAACCTCGCGAAAATCGGCGGTAATTTATATATACTAACAAATCCTAGAAAAATAGCATATATATCTTAATATTGCTTTCTATGAATTAAAGGGATATAATGCTTGTGGAATGAATGTTTGCAGATTCCTGGAGTTTACAAAACTAAAGAATTAACAAAAACTTTAAGACTCCGTCAGAAAAACAAAACTCGCAAAATTTCCAGAATTTTACACGTGACGCCGTCAGGTGTTAAACCCTGACGCCGTCAGAAGTGACCTGCAGAAATCTTTATGTAAAGTTTCCAGAAAATTTCTGGAAAAACTTATGTCCTATTTCTTGGAAAATCCTGCAAAATATCATTATGACTCGATACAAGCATTTGACTCAAACAATTACTAATATACATGCTCATTTAATATTGTGGCGAATCATGATCATTTTCGTTCTTAGAAAAAAATTTGGGGTTTCCCCTTACACTTAGCTTTTGCAAAATACCTTTACATGACGTTAAGATGAAGTTAAACAATAAAATAAAGCATTTTCACAATTTAGTTTGAAACATGATCTACCGACAATAAAAATAAAACATGCATACGAAAACAAATAAATCAAACAAATAAAAACACACAAAACATGGGTTGCCTCCCAAGAAGCGCTTTTCTTAATTTACGAGGCTTGTAGCTAGACTCAAGGTCATGGGTTATCACGTGATCTCATCATTGGTCTCATTCTCTAGGTCATCCTTAATCTTAGTTTTGTATTCCTGACCCGTTTGTAAATGTTCTTTTTAGAGACCAACCACCTTTTTCTCAATTGCTCCAATAATCCTGTGGGAAAATTCCCTATCAACTTCATATTTTGGCCTTAGAGTTAAGCAATCCTTGTAGAAAATGATCTTCTTCTCCCATACATAGTTCATGCCCTATTTCTTATCATCTTCATTGATATCCTCAAAAGCGCCAATGTTATCCATATCAAATCGAGGCACAAAACAAAATTCTTTCATCTATTAGGCATCCTATACGTGATCCTATCAGTTTCACTAGTAAATTGGATCGTCCCTTCTATCTCATCATATTTTAACTTGGATTCTTAAACAAATGGCTTACCAAATACAACATGGGATAAGCGACAATCAATAACACTAGCTAGGTCTTCAACAACCATAAAGTCAATGATATAAGTAAAGTTCCCAACAAAGACATATAGACCTTTAATTCTCCCGACAAAGTTACAAACTCCACCGGGGTATTTGGGATCTTTTCTAGGTCCAAGTCTTGTTTTCACTATATCATTATAAACACTTGAGGACATAATGTTGATTGGGGATTCAAAATCAATGTAAGCGTTGTCAATGTGCTTATACCCAATCATACATGGTATCTTAACATTCTTAGGATCGCCTCTCTTTATCTTAGTGTCAATTCTAGTAAAAGGAGGTCGAGGATTATCAACAAGATTATTATAGTATGCAGTCTCCTCCTTAGTGGGATATAGATTGAAATAATCATCCGGTTTCGTATCTATCTCCCCTTCCTCAAGTTCCTCAACAACCTCAAAATCATTAGATCCTAGGTCCTTATTCGAATACAAGGCAGTTGTTAGGTCACTAAATGCATGATCGAGCTCAACATTAATTAACCTATTAAGCTCCCTAAGTTCCCTAATCTCATTCTCAATCTGTTCACGCAACAAAGCCACTTCACTAGGGGAAAGGGGTGGATTCGCGTTTTCCATAATGGCCAACGGAATAGTCAATGAATTTAATTTACTAACAAAGGCACGAAGAAAAAGATAGACTAAAGAAAACCTAAAAATAAAAATAAAAATCTTACTAGAAAGGAATCTAGCAAGTAGACCTAATAAAAAGAAATTCTAACCTAGACAATAACTATTCCCCGGGTTGCGGCGCCAAAAACTTGATACATGGGAATTGCGCCCTCGCAATAGGTTTTACCTCTCAAGGGATCTTGAAAAGCTTACAACCCCCACCAGGCAGTGTACCTGATCGTTGTAGTATAGTATAGTGACAAGTAACGGGGGATAGATCATTCAACTCAGGAATAGTGTCGCTAGGATTAGAAAACCTACTAAACTAGGTCTATGTGGAAAACTAGAAGGGGGGGGGGGGGTTGAATAGTTTTACGTCTTTTTTAAATTTATTACCAAAATATTTTGTAGCTTATTAAAAATTTTCGATTCGATCTCAAGTGAATTCAAGTAACAACCAATATAAACAATTCTAATCTAATAATGAAAGTATTGAAATAGAATGAAGAAAAGATAGAGTTAGAAAGACCAAACCACAACATGCGAATTTATAGTGGTTCGGCTACAAGGACACCTTCCTTGCCCTACTCCACTCCCCGAGTACCACACTCGAGAGTTTTCTTCACTATGTCAACAAACTCCTTATGGTGGAGAAACCTTACACACCTTGGCTTAGACAAATTAACGACACTAAGCTTAATGTCGAGTTCTAATCGTAGCTAGAACCAATCTCACAACTTCTTCAAGACTTCACACCTTCTTCTATGCACAACTAAGTCACAACTACTAAACTACTTTACAACACACCTAGTTTCTACAATCAACAAATTCACACAACACTTTTACAAATATCTAACACTACTACAATATGAAAATAGCTAATCACAACACTACTACAATTAGATGGATGTAGAGGAGTGTTCTTCTTCTTGCACTTGAGTGGATGAAGCTTTGGATCACTTGGAAACAAAGACTTATGAGTTATATGATCAAAGGATTTTTGATATAGAAATGGAGGTTGGATCAGAAAGTTTATAGTGCAAAAAGGTGAGAAAAATATATAGAATGATCCAGTATTTAAAGGGCCAGAAAATACTGTTCTGGAGCGTGTCGGTCCCCTTAATTAGTGGGCGGTCCCCTTAATGATTAAGGGGGCCGCCTAGTAAAATTAAGGGGGCCGCCCTACTGAACTTTGGAAAAGTTTTTCTGGATAAAATTTGCCCTTTTTGGTTGGAAATTTGAAATCATATCTTTGTAGTTTAATATAACAATACCAAAAAATGATTTACAAATATATATAAAATGTTAAAATCATTTTATAAAATGTTATGTCTTAAGACAAGGTTTCCTTTGATCATGTAATGCATAAGATGCTTAGTTTATGCATACCTTAAGTGATATAAGATGTAGAGGTAAATATTTGTTACTAAATACTTGTTTATGTCTTAATCTTGACTTAATTTGATTTGAGTTTTGTGATTATCAAAACATAGGTTTATTGAGAAATATTAATAATGTTTTTAAACATTATTTAGATCAACAATCTCCCCCTTTTTGATGATTACAAAACTTAAACTCATTAACTCAAAAATTAGTTTTTAAACAAGTATTTTAGTGAGTTTATATTTACTTCTCCCCCTTTTTGTAGAATCAAAAAGGTTATGCCGACAAGTTTTCAAACGTGAAAATTTGACGGGAAGATATCTCCCCCTTGATGTGTACTCCCCCTCTTTTGGGGGCACCAAGAGAACGAGCTATGGAATGCTTTACAAAACAAAAATATTAGAAGCACAAGTATATACATGCAAACATATATAAGGTGATAAGAAAATAATTAAGCATATGTGAAAAGAAGCATTCATATTAAAGTAATGGTTGTGTCAAGACACAACAATACAAGTAGCATTAATGAGGATTACAAGTAGAATAGCTAGTACATAAAATAACAACTAGAAGAATACATCATCATGCAAAGGGTACATGGACTTCATAGAGCTTGCAAGCAAAAGGGTGGTAGAAACTTTATTTATTAAGCATATCGTATGCTTAATTTAGAGAGCATGATGGTGATGGTGGAGGAATGGGTGAGAATTATGGTGGAGGAATAATTGGAGAGGATGGTAGAGTTGGTGGTGGTGGTGGGTTAGTAAGCAAATGTTCAATATATGAAAACATATATTAAATTTCATCTCTAAGACCAAAGATTATGGTGCGGTTGTGGATGCAACAAAGACAAGTATCCCCATGGGATTCAAGTAACCTCCAAGGCACGGGATTGACAAAGAATAGTGGTGTAATTGGTGGAGATGATAGATGAGCATCAAGTGGTGTTATTGGTGAAAGTGAGATGGTAAGATGGGTGGAGATAGGTTCTTGTGTGTGAAGTGGTGATGATACTTGTGGTGACAAGTGTGAATTGATGTAGTCATTGATTGATGCGGTTGAGGGTATGGAGGATGAGGAAGTTCCATGAGTAGAAGGTGTTTTGGATGGTGCATTAGGTGCATTTGGAGATGAGCATTTTGGTGGAGGTGATGGGGTTTTGTTGTCTTCATTTGTTAAGTCAATGAAGAGTTGTTTTGGAGGGATGATCACAAGCTTTTGTTTCTTAGAAGCCTTGGAGTTTGGGGTGCTTGGTGGAGTCATGATTTAGATGAGAAATGATGAGATGAAGAATGGTGATTATGGAGGGAATTTATAGTATGGAAATGGTTGATTTAGGTAAATATTTGAAATGGTTGAATGAGATTCTAAAATCAGTTGGGTTAAAATGGGAAATGGTAGCTGATACTAGAGAAAGGGTTCACAAGATGCAAAAGAAAACAGTAAACCCAGTTCCAGATGGCCGGTCCCCTTAATTGTAGGCCGGCCCCCTTAATGATTAAGGGGACCGCCTAGGAAATTAAGGGGGCCGCCCATCTGGTGTTTTCCCAGACGACCAGAAACCCAAATTTTGCAGAATTGGGTAATTTTTCAAGTGTGTATTTCCTGCAAGCTCCATTAGAAGTATATACTCTAGGAATGATGATATATATATATATATATATATATATATATATATATATATATATATATATATACTAGACTTCAAAGCCCGCCCGATGGGCGGGCATGCCTTGTAATTATAACTTTGATGGTTTTAATTATCATAAAATTATGTTTTAAGTCGTAGGTTTTTTTTTAAGAATTATCATGACTTAAAATTATCGTTGGAAGGTATTAGTTAACAGAAAATAATATAGAATAATGACGGGCATGAGTCATAATTGTTGTTGAATGGTTTTAGTTATCGAAAAATAATATATTAGGAAGTATTTGAGGCTCAACAATTATAAATTAAAAATATTTATAAGAGATGTTTTTTGTCTTTTTTTTGTAGCGATAAAAGGTTTGTTAACAGATAAGAATATATAAATGTATGAATTTGTCTTTTTAATTCATTAAGATGAAGAATACTTGTGGGTTAACAATTATTTTCAAAAGGTCTAATAGTCTGTTGATCTTGTTAACGCATTAAGAATGAAAAATATAAAAATAAACGGTTACCGAATATGAGAGAAAAGAAAGTTTTAAAGTGGTAAGCAAGAGCAAAGTATCAAAGCATAGCCTGATCGATGGGCGAGCAACCCTTATTAATATCGTTAAAAAACTTAAGTTAACGAAAAATAAGCTATAAACATACCAAATTTTTAATTGAATGTATTTAGAACGAAAAAAAATAAATGGTTATCGAATATGTGAGGAAAAAAAGTTTCAATGTGGTACGCAAAAACAAAGCAACAAATCATAGCCAGCCCGATGGGCGAGAAAGCCTTATGAATATCGTTAAAAAAGTTAAGTTAATTAAAGGACAAATGATATTAAAAGGTAATATACTTGCCACAAATTCATCGAATGGGTAGTGAACTATTTTTTTTCATTTTGAGGGTAATTTTCTTTCAAATTCATCATCTTTAGGGTATTTTGAAAAAATTTTGGACAATTTTGCCCTTCGGGAAAAAAAAATTTGTATTAGCTATGAGGGGCAAAATTGTCCAAAATTTTTACAAAATACCACAAAAAGAAAAAAAGACAAGTTAATAGTGCCAAAAGTCAAATTTTTTAGTTCACTACCCATTCGATGAATTTGTGGCAAGTATAATACCTTTTAATATCATTTGCCCTTAATTAAACCATGCTGGTACCATTGCATCTTGCAGCTTCCATTTCCTTGATAACCTTCTTAATCTTCCATATGTCAATGTTCTTATATGTTTCCTGATTGTCTGACATCTAATCATACGATTAGCTTTAATTCAAGCATGTATATACTCGATGGGAACTTCATTGCTTTTAAGCCATGTCATAGCTTTCGAGGATCAATATAGTTGATTGTTGAAGTACCCAATTATGTTGTTTTCAGATCCTCTTTGGTCTACTTATCTTGTTCCATTTTCTCAATCTTTGCATTAGTTTGATTAATCTTCTTCCGTGTCCTGCATTTGACTAAAAATCTCACTTTGAAAAGATATAATCGAAACTGAAAGTATGGGTATTATGCATCAGAATACATAATATTTAGTTATACTACGCTAAAATATTTACTTGGAATTATACCAACATAAAAATTTAGCTATAGTGTGCCTCCATCAATTAATGAAGTTATTATACAAACAAAAATTGGAATGTTACCAGTGAGAGTTGTTTTGTCATGAGTCTCAAGTCCTAATTCCTGTAGCAAGATAATACACGTCATATTAGATTATGAAGGATTCGTAGTAAGAAAACCTTTGAATTACAGCAAAACATAGCAATAACAAATAGAACATTGGTTACAGAAGCCACCTTTTTATAGCTTTATACTGCTCATTCAATAAGTAACGGTGCTGTTCAGTGCTTATTTTCTCTTCAATAGCTTTTGCTATGGTTTCCTACTTGCAAAACCGAGAACAAATACCATCACGAACTAAAGATAATTATTCATAAATTTAAAAAAAGATGCCACCAAGACGCTAAGACTGACCTGAATACTATGTATCTCCATTTCTTTCTTTGATAACTCAAGACTGCTTAGCATTTCTAGCGGCTGAATTGCAGCAACATTTGTTAGAACCTTGATAATCCACATAAAAGAAGAGACAAAACTAAAGACCCCTGTCAAATAGAATTTCGATCTGAAAATAACTATGTAATCAACTTGTTGAGTCATTGCTTGAACTGGCATAATAGGAAGAGCTCCAAACTAAAAATAACCATGAAGGTATAAAGCATTGATCAACTTTTGTGATATGTGCAGATTTATAAACAAAGTTAAAAACTCAGATGCAAGTACTATATTAAAGATTAACCCACTGAAAAAAATGCACATTCTAGCCCTTTACTAAATGAAAATAATAGTGGAGTAATAACAAACCTTGATCAACTGAATATTGAGAGTGGAGCAACAAACTTGTATACGCTTCAGTTTATTCTACAGGCTTTACATGATTGCCTTACAAAAGGTTATGCGCCTTCTTGTTCTGATATTCGTCGTGTTCATGTTCACCGGTCTTGGGTTTCTTACCTATAATTTTGCAAGGGTCATTTTACAATATGAAAATAACGGAAGTAAAAAAGGACACATGCATGTATATTTAATCATATAGTTGCAGGAGAGGAATTTAATACTTCTCGAGGGAAGTATGAAACAGTCCCCACGAATGTGCATGCCTTGTCATCTGAAGAAGAATAACATAACAGGAGGCATTAAATCCTAATAAATTTTGAAAAATGAACGTGCAAAATTGTATATTAAGAGTAAAAGATCAACCAATGTCTGATCTTGAATAAATACATTATAGATTTAATAATCGACCATTTTCCTTCCTTATAAATGTTGAGGCCTTGAGGGTAAGGACCTATCTTAAAGTCACCTATTGATTTTGGTCCATCCCAGAGCGTTCCAAATTGAAACTTTAACTTGGAACCACCACCAGCAGCTACTGTTCTAATGTCGAGCTAAGGTTCTTGAATTATAGAACCGGTGCATGAATTATAGCACCGGCTATTCATAACTTCCTGCATATCAGCTCACATCAGTAGACGTGTCACCATATTAAACCCAATTGATGGTTTCTCTGTCTCAACCTCGAAAAGGGCCTGAGAGTACCCGATGACACCACCTGTAGGACCCGACAACACGGCTTTATGACCTGAAAACTACTTTCTGGAGCTAGACCTCCATAAGATTGCATAAAAAGAACATTAATCTTTCCAGACTATCATCAAGTTTAGAAATGAATTCCGACAAATACTCTTTAATAATGGGAGTCAAATCTAAGTATTCCTTACTGTGTCAGTAGTGTGTGTCTCAAGAGCCACCAACAGTCTTTTCTAGAACTCCTTTGCCTGTAAATAACAGATTTAAAATACAATTAGCGAGTTTCTCTGTGTGCAAGTTGCAGCGAGAGTATGTAGCCTTGTTATAACATCAACAATGGTCCTGCCACTCTTGTAATGACCACTAATATCCCCAAGAAAATATGACCTTTTTGCATACGGGTAGCTGTAAGTCCCATTGGAGTTGATCCAGCGCACCAAATATACAGGCTGAGAGGGGGAGGGAACTTACTAAAGCCTCAACAACTTCTTCAACATTGTCATGACACAAATATTTGTCTATTCTGTCAATCCTGAAACACAAATTAATATTAATTGAACCATGTTATACTATGATAAATCAATAAAAATTATTCTGTCTACAAAATCTATTAAAAGGACCAAGTGATAACGAATATACATAACAATATTGGAGTGAATGATAACAAAATATTACATGTATTGGCCGACCCTCGGCTCCTGGAGCATGCATATGTTGCTGGTAAGGACGCTGCACAGTAAGTGTTTCAGTGGCCACTTCAGTGAATGGATCTCCTTCACTTCCTGTTTCTGTGAATTTTGAAGATTCCACCCTTTCGATTTGCGGAAAAAGCGGTATCCTAGCGTCGGACACATGGTTGAGAACTAACCTTGGTGTTCCTTTGCGAATCCCAACTCCAAAGTGGACTTGAAACCTGTGTTTGGTATTTTGAAGATTTTTTATTATTGATGGAAGCTCATACGGGTTAGGATCTGGTACGTAGCTTAGAACTTCAGCGCAGGCTGGAAGTAGTTAGTGTGCTTCTGGGGTAAACCAAGTGAGCAACGCGCTGCCAGTCACATCCGCAATATAGACTTGAAGCAATAGCTGTAAATGTGATATGTTTCGCTTGTTATCAACAATTGTGATAAGCTTATAAATAATTGGTTTGCCATAATTAAAGTTTGGTAATACGTACATGTAGTTTGGCATCAGCACCGTACCGGGTTCCTGACAATGCTAATGAAGCCGTGTTTCTTCTATCTTTTTTTCAAAGAACAATTCAGAAATATTACAATTTTGGTTAAAAGTGTTTAAAAGTTGAAGTGGCCTAGGTTTTATAGCTAAAACTTGATTAATTTAGTGACATTTACCGACCCACTTCATTACACCTGATCATGAACAATACATACAACATCAAAAGGTAAATTTTCAGAATGTAACTTTATGTCTAAACAATAGAATTACCATTAATAAAGGTTTGATGACGTAAAAGATTAGTTGCAATGGCACACTGGGATGCAAAGAGTTCGTAGTTAACTACATCTTTTCTGGCTGGTTTGTGACTACAATTTATTATCTTAGAGATAAATATTAATATATGGCCAAACATTATTAAAAAAAAAATACATTGAATTCCCTTGCAAGCATGTTGGTGTGCAATATGTTGGCCAACTTTGACCATCCTTAGTCATCTATAGGGTTTTGTTCAGCTGAAAAGGCAAACAAACCAAAATGGGGACACGATTGACTACGTACACGTGCAACTGATACACCGCCATCATTGTAATGCACTGATTTTTATGAGCTGTTTCTTATGCATACTCGCAAAGTCCATAGTAGCAGATGTAGGCAACGGATCACTATAACAAATCAGATGTGACTTTCTCTTACTATTCGCAAGCATGTGCGTAGGGGTAACAAAATTGTTATTTAAAGTCTGTGTGGTAGGCCAACTATACATTGCAATACACAAAACATAGCAAGAATTAATACACATTAAAATGTACTTAAAAGCAACCAACCAAAACGAATGCATACTTACGTGTAGGTGTACTGCTTTGAGTCATAGCAATAGGGGAATTGTATCGAGATAGCACGGACGGTGAACCTATAAATAGTCTTTTATAGCTGCTTCATACTCTGAGATTCGGTGTAACAAAGACTTTGCAGACATGATGTCTAACCTTGTCCTTCTTTAACATTAACTTTACAGTGGCTCCATGATCAAAAAGATGACAAAAAAATAAAATTGTTCTCGATCATACCTTTTATGCTTCAGATTTTAACGGACCTTGCTTATCAAGGGTGTAAAACCCTTCTAATATATTAGTGTTATCGCAGAACATCGTTTATTTTCCCACAACTTGTTTCGATTAGTGGTCATCACTTGTTTCAGTTGGTAAAGATTCGCCAAGGAGAAACATTTTGTGGTCACAATGAATGTAAGTATAAAATGCATAAATAATTAAGTGACTACTTATATTTATGTTTAGTACACAAATCTCGGTAAAAAGTTTAGCTTCTCTTCCAGATGAATGAGGGAAAACTCCATTAAAAGTGAGGTCAAGGGTTTATTAAAGTCCGTTTTAGAGTCTCCAGTCGGTTCATCTATTGGCACTTCCGTTGATATAGTAGGTTCTTGAGTTTTTCTTCCCAATTGAACCATGATAAATAATCTAACATGGCAATAATCTTAAAAACTAAAGCATTTATTATCCTAAAACATACCAAACTTCACTTGTTTCTAGGTTCTTATTATTTAACGGGCTTTTCACTTAGAAGGCCTTCATGCAAATCTAATATAAAGGTACACATGCTAAAACATAAATCCAAAATTAAGATAAATCTGCTCATAGCCTAATATTATTCATGTCAAAGTCTCTTTCCTACGACATTTCAAATAAGCATAGCATAAATGTCAAAGCAACATATGCAAGACGAAATGATTGTTTATCTCCTTATTTGTTGTCCGGGAGTGTTTAGATGGCTGCTAAAGGGTTTGTTTTGCTGGTGCCAAGGGGGTCTTTGGATGGCTGGTGTAAGGGAGTGTCTGGTTATGGTCAGGGGGTGTTTGGATGGCTGATTTAATGATGTGTTCTGCTCCTGCCATGGGTGCTTTGATGGCTGCTGTAAGGGGGTATTTGGTTGGTGTTGTAAGGGGTCTAATGGGTGACTGTTTTGAGTTATAACATTCACCAAGTAAACTTAAACAATTGCAATGTTATGTTCCATCAAATAAACTTTACTTGATAAGAAAAAATATTATATACACATATATTAGTAGTTTTGAGGATATGCATTAATGACACATAAACCAACATAACTTATAGGTTTTAAGGTTTTAGACCTGAAAAAGAAATATTCAACCAACCTGCCATATTCGAAGTAACACTATGATTTGAAGAAACGAAGTCCATATAATATAGTAAGAGGTGGATTTCGAATAAGAGTCTACTACACCTTTTTATAAACACCTAAAATCCAATCCTATTGGATCATAAAAAGGCGTCACTGCACAAAATCTCATTGATTTAGTTGTCCCGCAAAAGAACCAATTGGTTAAACTGGATTAGGAACAAAAGGTGCGACTGCCACCTGATGATTTTTATGGTATAGAGCAGGAATTGAAGAACTTGCGTGTACGCATTGATGGCAGAAAGGTGGAGAATGAATAGGAAAAGGTTGTTGTTTTAAACTCCGTAGTTGGTCATCACTTTCTAAAAGGTTCCTAAATGGCTCATTGAGGACTCCAGGTGGACATAAAACCGTATGTCGCCTGAAAAATAGACATTAATTCAGAGGGTCTTGGTGTGTTGAAAGTGATTATCTGATAATGTTATTGGAACATTGTTACGTACCTGCAAATAGAAGCTTGACCTCCAGTAAAATCATTTGTAGTTGTCTGCCATTTGGTATGCTTTTTAGCTATGAAGTTAACCTCGTTACATAATTCTGGTGGTTTGCTCAACTGCGAAAAAATGTCCTCACATGATTACATTCAATATTCATTAAAGTTGATGCATGTCATGTTAAAAATAAGTAGTTAAAGAGTAGAAAACCTCTAATTCTATACGACCCTTCTGTTCTTCATAAAAAACGACATTGATGGCAGATATTTGTGACCATGGAATTTCCATCTTCTTTTTAAGAGACCCATCAAGAAACTCCCACACAAGTTTCTTCTTTCTATAGTAGATTTTAACAACTAAATCTCCCTCGTTTTTTGATTTCCACTGCCCAAATTTGCGAAGCATAGATTAGATGTTTCTATTTGTTTTCATTAAATCGCATAAAATCATATGATAAAAAGAAAATTAACCTCACAAGAACCTATTGTTAATGAGATGGCAACCCTAATATAAGGTATACCTGAATTGATCTCCTGAATACGAAAACCAAAACAGTAGTTGTCACTAAATAATAACAGATATACATTGAATAAAATAATTTTAGCATAAAATCAAAAGAAAAGAAAAAAAAATACGTTGTTCACTATACACAAACAGACATAGAACAATGTAAGGATGCAATTTGTTCATTAGAACAACCTTAATGCCAGAAACACAAGGCATTGAGCTCTGAGCTGTTTCAAATTATTTGGAACAGGCAGGATTTTGTAGGGCTTGATGTGGTTGAACTTGGGAAAACGTGGGATATGTCCACGACGCCTTCTGTCATTAGATAACACTCAAATCAAAAATCACACCCAAATACAAATATGTTGATGGAGGTTCTGCACAATTGCTTAAAAGATAAATAGACGTCTATGACAACGTCTATAACATGGTGCAAGTTCCAATGACAGTAACATATGTATATGTATAAAAGATAATGATCAAATTTCACATTTTCATAAGAAGCTCTTGGAACAGTTCTTACAAACATTGATTTAATATTCTTTTTTCATGTAAATTGTAAAATAATAACTGAAGTTGATACCTTGATCATTGTTTGTTATTTTCTGCCAAAATATGGTCATGGGAGATGGCGGTTCTGGTACCTTTTTTTCAATAATATTAGGGTTTTGTGACCTTATGAGGTATATAAAGATAAACATGTAGATGATGAATCTGCAAACAAAATAAACCAACATAAGATCATTATGGTTTTGAGAAAGGGATACATACTTTTGATTTTTGTCCAACAAAAGCACACCTAAAGTAGCAAATACAATAAACAACATAAGATCATTAGCAACTGAAAACCATAAAACATGTCTACTGGAGCAGTCAAAACCGAGTATATGTAATTAGGGTTTTTCTTTTTTTGAAACAATATACGGGTGTTTTTATCTTTTATAAATTAAGCAATATCTTTTTAAAAATACGGTATTAACTTTCTTTTGAACATTATATTTTTAGTTTTGGATGATATATCTCAAAAAATAAGTTGGTCTAGTGGTAAACATCCTTATTATTCTACTAACAAATCCTAGGTTCGAATCCTAATAATTACCTTTTTAATTATGGATTTAATTCCAAATTCTAAATTAAATACAGAATTTTAAGTTTAAAAAAATTAATAAACATGGACAAAAACCGATAACATGGAGGCCAAAATGTGATATTAAATTGTATATAAAATATCAATTTACAAAATTCATTTAAAAATTAAAAAAATAAATACATGTTAAAAAATAATTTACATGTGATGACATGGCAGATGACATGGCTGAAATTGAATTACTGGGCATTGACTGGACAATGACTGGACATTTCCTTCAAATGCCTCCTGTTATATATAATGTAGATATATATATATATATATATATATATATATATATATATATATATATATATATATATATATATATATAACCAAATTATGCATGCAAACAACCATATTATATTTCACAAAAGAAAACATAGCATAGCATTAAAATATGATGAAGATAGTAGCATGATAAAAGTCTAAGTATCATCCAAGAAATAAACAACAAGAGAGAACATAAGTATTTCCGAATAAATCGGACAAATAACAAGCCATACAAATGTCTAATAGAAACAAATAATAATAAGTAGCATTACATCAACATCATCTACTTCTTTTTCTTCCCAATCATCTTCCTAAACATCTTTCCAACGGATTTGAATCCTCCTCGAATTTCTTCATGCATTTGTTGTTGACGGTTGATAATGGACGTTTGACGAGTGAAGAGAAGCTCATCGGTACGTTCATGAGGAAGAGGAACTTGATACTCGGTATCGTCAATATCGGAAAGATTTTCAACAAAGGTCGTGGGGGATGGAGTACTAAAACGTGAGGTGTTTTCCTCCTCATCATCATCATCTTCACGATGAGATGTAGACCCACGAGGCCTAGAATACAAAGGAACACGAGATTTTCCTTTGTCACTTCGAGAACGACGAGTACGAACATGAGTGAGTTGGTTCAAAGTAGGAAGGATTTGAACATAGTAATCTCTTTGAAGATGTGGGTAATGTTCCATGACATAACGATAAAGTCGTGTGAGGAACATACCGTAAGGAAGATTGGCATTTGGGGTATTTTTGGCGGACATGATTCGATGAACAAAAAGATAAGCCAAATTGTATTGCTTTTCAGCAACTACACAATATAACATGTGGGCAATGCTCGCCGTGACATGATCACGGTGACCACCAGTACCAAACGCATTCTCGCGAATGAGTTCTTCCCACTTTTTCATATCTTGGCTTAGCTCTTTGAGGAGGATTTGATTTGCATGAATATCGACACTCTTTGACTTGATTACTCGACTAGTCGTACGACGTTCTAGTTCAAGCAGTTGACGAATGTCATCAGGACTAGGAATCTCATAATAGTATGGGCCATCCTGAGGACGATTTCTTTCAAGAGAGGAAAGATCCCATTCATTTGAGAATACGGCTTAGCCGTTGTATGGGATTCTAAGAATTTGTCCAAATTGAGCAAGAGTAAGAGTGATGAATTGATTTTGGATCATGAAAGAAATGAGGAGATGACCATAGGGATCGGTTTGTACCGTCACTTGGCTATAGAAGTCGAGGATAAAACGAGGAATGATTGGTTCGTTGATTTGGTAAAGACATTCAAAACGAATATTGGAGAACATTCGTTCGGTTTGATTAGAGTCATAGAAAGATGGATCGACAATTCTTCCTTCGTGAATGTTTCTATTTTCAATGGGACGATAGAAACATGCAACTGAAGGACATGCCGGGAGTAGAGGAAACCTTTGGAATGTATTGTTTTGTTTTGGAGACATCACCAACCGTGGTCTTAGGCATTTTCACCTAAACAATATAACAACAAAAATAAAATTAAGATAAAAACAACTATCATGCATATGTTATATATATATATATATATATATATATATATATATATATATATATATATATATATATATATATATAAAATTATATGCAATATATGTGGAACGAAATTCTACTTCGACACAAAAAAAAATTATTCTATGAAGTAGTTTCACAATGTTCCTTGTATTTTTGATTTTAAACTCATTTAGAATATATGATGTCAAAGAGTATGATATCATAATTCATTTCGAAGTAAGGCTAGATATATATTAGATTATATATCTTGCTTTTTCATAAGATTTTGACACAACATAAGCATGTTTAAAAGGTTAAAATGCGAATTTTCGTTTTCAAAATATCTTTTTCAAGATAAACCAAACGCTCCCTTAACTAGATAAAAATAACCCAAAACATCAATATATATATTGATTATATATCTTGATGACATCTATTGACTCTAATAGTTTTAACTAATTTTATGAGCTAATTTTAAGTTTCAAATAACTACATATAATTATAATTTGTTCATGAACCAAACGCCCATGTTGTCTTCATGAACCATTTTATAACGAATTAACAAGTATGTTTTGATTGTTTACAACATTAAACAATGATAATGTAGTAAGTTTTAACTAGTTTTTAAGAGTTATATCAACAATGTGCCTTTTGAAAAATGAAATTCAATAAGGGTTTATGGGCGATTAAAGATTTTGACAAAATGATGTGTTATACTAAGTTTGAGTTGCAATACATCATCCTAATCCTATGGGAAGCATTTGGTTATTCAATTCCTAGCTTTTATTTCACTAAAATTCGAATTAAAATAAATTTTAATAAAATGCCTAATTATTGATTAGACACCAAATTGAATGAAATGTATGTTGGAAAACTTACAAAAGATGTTGTTATACGTTTGGTTAACATTTGCCCCTTGCGAAACAACCCCGGATTGGTGATTTGGTGAAGGATTTTGGTGATTTTGGTTCGTTCACAGCAGTGGTGAGGGAAGAATATATGAACAAATGGAGTGTTTGGGGATGGATTTAAAGTGAAAAACGAATTTGAGAGTGTTAGATGGCCGGTCCCCTTAAACATTAAGGGGACCGCCCCAGATAACAAGTCGGTCCCCTTAATCTTTAAGGGGGCCGCCCATTAAATTTTGAGTTTTCGCGGTTCAAGTTTCTGGAACAAACATATTAATATGTATATAATTAGATTTATAATATATCAAAAATACGTAAGCGTTAATTGGCACGATGATGAAATACTTAACAATTTTTAATTACCGTTTCGATAATTAAAGTGTACCTTTGACAATTTTGGATAAAATTATCAAAGTGTTAAGTTGATGAATGGTTTGAGGTGTGTTCGGGAATATGTGAATATGTGTAAATGTATATATGTATATATATATAAGTATAAATGTGAGTGAATGATGGGTTGATGGGTGAGGTTTGAAAGATGATAACGGAGATATAATATAGTCGGCGAAATGAGTTTGTTTCATCCATAGTGTTCATGTGCGAAGGCGTTCTTACATGATAATAGTCCACTTGACTCATATCCCTTCATCATCATGAGTCTTCTAAAAGTGGACTTAATAGAATTACGCGAGGGGGAAGGGAAGGGTTCGATAACGAACAATTTCCTGGAGTTCTAGAAAGTCAACTAATGACGTATCTAGGTTATGTGCAAGTATGTATATATATATATATATATATATATATATATATATATATATATATATATATATATATATATATATATATATGTAATACCCCAACCCGAAAAGGGCTAAAGTGTAACATTATGGGGTCAAATCAGAACATAAGCAAGAGGAATACATTAGTAATACAAGGTTCACAAAACAGTTCTAAAGAAAAGATAAAGGACTAATTCTAAACATTACAACTTCCAAACTAATTACAACCTAAGAACCAAAAGGGAATCTCTAAGTCTATTTTCTAATCCATGGGAAGCTATCAACCGTGTAGTCCACTAAGAGCTCCTAAGCACTCTTCACCCAACCCAGCTTCCTTCTAAAACCTGCCGCAGGAAAAGAAATGCGGCTGAGCTTAAAAAGCCCAGTGAACAGATATAAGCAAACAAAAGCTAATAACAAAAGGGAAACGACAGTGAATCCGAAACGAATCCAAGCAAACCTGTTGAGACGAATATTAAAGAGTATGAAACATATGATAGAATCAACAAAACACGATCAAAGGGAATACGTATAAGGAATATCAAATGAATCAAAGGAATATGAAACGAATAATAAGTGTAAGCAAATGAACTAAGGAAAAGCATAAGTCAATAACAATAAAGAAGTTAGAATAACAAGGATCACATATATAGTAGAAGTAACAGAAATGCCCAATAATTATATATCAAATTGTACATAGAGTAGCTGGCTCAATGTACCAAATGTGAAATGGAGTGTATTGCACGCACATACCCATTCACCAAATTCAAAACGAAACAAAGTACCTAGGATGCATGCATACACTCCCTGCAAATACAGATATATATGCACAAAGCTCTAGGCTAAGTAAACATATACAATAATAAATATAGGCCTGAATAGCTAGCTTAAAGGGAACGCTGTGGACTAAAACCCACCTCCACAGATAGTGTCAATACCACTGGTGCATCAGTGGCAAGGCCATGGACTCCCCATGACTGGCTACAATTTAATCAAATAATGGGCAGCATATAAGGGCATAGGAATACTATAAGAAATGGAATATAGCATACAGCAAATATCAAAGCAAATCATAACAGAAATGGATCGGTCAAATATGGATCATACAAAGGGATCATAGCAATGGTTCAAGTCAAAGGTCCAAATCAAAGATTCATATTACTAGGTTCAAATTAAAGGTTCATAATAGAAAAAGGGTTCATAGCAAGGTTCAAAATTTGAAGTTAAATAATCAAAAGATGTTAAAGAAAGTCATGAGAAATCTTAGAGAATAAAACAGATTAAGGACTTTTAAAAATTATTTAAAACCTTTTTATCGTAAAAGTATTCCTTTAAAAACACATTTCATAAAAGTCATTAAAACCTTCATATAAAACTGGCATCGTATCGTAATCACAGAAATCATTTCAAAAATAGTTTTTCTGAAAAGTCATTCCGTTATATCTTTAAAAGTACGAAATCATACTATCAAATGAACCAATGATATTAGGCGTATAAAGATCAAAATCATAATAGTGGCAATGGAACGGATCATGAGTCATAAGAAACCTTATTGAAAGGTTAGAATATCTGTACCTCAACCAGACGACAAAGCAGACACAAGAAAGATCAAATAGGAATAGGGACCACTCCTCCTTCATAGAACCTAGACGAATTAGAAGTCGAGAATTATTTACTAGTTTATTTCAAATCAGATTTCTCATTTTTAGGCTATCTTTCCATTTTTATTAACTTTCTATTTTTAGTAACCTACCAAATATAGTAACTTTCCATATTAAAGTGCTCTTTCAAGTTGAGTAAGTTTCCGGAGTTAGTACATTTCCGACATTAGTTATTTATTACTTTTAAAGGCATAATTGATAATTAATAACATTTAAGGGTTAAAATGACTAACAAAGTTTTGGGTCAAAATGTAGAATATCAAAATTAAATATTAAAAGTCAAATAAGATTATTTTAAAGTTTATTTTATAAATTTATATTAAGATAATAATTTTGGACCCCAACGTTATAATTTAATATAATTTATTAATGCACCCATGATATTAATATTTATGCCGCGATGGCCCAAGATTTTATAACCCAACATCGACTCACTTAGCTCATATACCCGTGACCTATATTTATGTATACGACACAACATGCAACGACACACACACCATGCAAATTTAGTCTTCAAAGTACCTTCGCTAAAACAAGTTTTAAAAGGATTGCGTTACAAAGAAATCTAAGGTCAGTGTATCTTACATAGTTTGTATGCATGTTAGTCATAAGCCAAATGGATTTACAAACATATTAATAAATCTTAAACTAGACACGAAAAGAATACTAGCTTCCAACTCATTATATGCATGCATGCTTTACATCTTTTACCTCATATTGGATCAGGTTATACTTATATATGTGAATAGATCAAAATTCCACGTATAAACTAATCCGAATACAAACATATTATTTTCAGTTCCATTGGTTATTTCATGCAAACATGGTTGTGATTTCATGTAACGCTTTCTATCATTTTGTGTGTGATAACATTTACATTCGATTATGAACCCAACTTGACAAGTCTGTGATGTCGAGCAACCTAAAATAATTTGATACAATCGTACGTATTTTATTAGTCGACTAAGAGGGTTACCAAAACCGTTATATATATCGGTTATTCCATTCGAATACGAACAAGTAAAACAATCTTGCCGATACGAAGCCTGTTTTTTTCTTTGGTAATTTTATGTCGAGTCGATTATGATTTATATGACGTATTTAGATGTTTAAAAGCATTCGGACGAAAAGAAGCAACATGTGATCGAATAAAAACCAAGAGAAGAATTGAATCGGGTCGAAAGAGTTACCTTGCAGCGTCTAACCAAGAAGAAACAAGAGCACAAGGATCGACTTCTAGCCGATCACCTCCACATCGAGACCACAACCAACCCACGACAGAAAATATATAGACCTACGTCTACACCTTTTTGTCAAATAGCAGCAATGAATCATGGGCAAGACACCTTCACGACAACACAAATCCTCCTTGCTCTTTGTTTAATTCGAACGAGATTGAAAAAGAAATAAAAGGGTGGCCGATGGTTGTGTCATTAGTTTTAGGGTTTTGCAAGTTTTCAGAATTTTCTGTTTTGTTTTCTCTTGGGAGGATTATGGTAATCGGTGTTGAAAACCGAATAGGAAAAAAAGAAAAGAAAAGAAAGAGTAAATATGGCATGAGTGATATTCGGTATTAAAGAGTGATAAGAAACTGTATTGTGATTGGAAAAATAAAAGGATTAGCCGATTATTAAGGAATGTGATTTGATCTCTTCCCAAATTTAAGCCAAAATGTACTTGGTCTTGCTTGTGGTTTAGCTTCAATTGTATAATACATAAATCTGTCCCATACATTCTTGTTTAGGCGTGTATATTGTTTAAACAATCTGACATAGCTTAAAATGTTATAACATAAGTCTTGTGGATTTAATATGTAGTATAAGGTTCAAATCGTAAAATACTTTAGGTTATAAATCGGAAAAAAAATGTTTTAGATTATTCAACGATTCTTCAAAAGTTTAAAATTAGAGGGCAATATAGGTATTTTAGATGTTCAAAATTTCCGGGTTTTACAACTCTTCCCCTCTAAAAAGAAAATTTCGTCCGCGAAATTGAAATGAGGAGATCAAACGGAAACGTTTCAATTTACGAAATGAAGAGGAAGTGATTAACTTGCTCAGAAAAGTTTCTCCAAGAAAATTTAACAAACAGAAAAGTTTCTCATGACTCAATCTGAATAAAATAGGATAGCCCCAGGCTCTCCACGTAAAACAAATCTGATCCAAGAAATACGAAATGAACATGAACAGATGATAGTTGTAATGTCACAAAGAGATATATGAACATCAGATGAATTTGGAAAGAATACGGAAGTGAAACTAGATGATAGAAAACTCCACAAATCAAATCAGGGTCTGAACAAACTAAGGATCTTGCTAAAATTAGAGGAGCATGTATCGAATTATCAGTCATACCAAAAGTCTCCTAAATAGGTTGGTAACCTAATCGTATTAATGATTAGCTAAGCATAAATCAGAGTATCGAATCATATCACAATGTATAATGGGATAGGTAGGATAACTGCATGGATAAAATGAATCTAAGGACTAATGTATCATGAAACAAAGCTTCCTTAAGGCCGACACGTCTAACTCTTCTGTACGGAAACATCATACGGGATACACAAATTCCTATCTAAACTTTCAAACTTCTTCTTCCACAATGACAACAAATCCATCAGTCATTGTAATCAACTCTAAACATTCAATGAGTGACTTCTCGACTTAATTTAACCAAAGGTGTTCTACATTTCCGTTCATACACTATCTGAAAGGACAAACTTTGTCACTTGTATGCCATCGATCTTAATGAGCAAACATAATCAAACCATACACTTGTCAACTTCCTGCTCAACACTTCTTCCAAGTCCGAATAGTTGTTCTGCTTTATCCATCAGTCTGTCGGTGAAAAGCATTCCTATACTTGAGTCTGGTCCCTCAAGCCTCCAGTAGTTCTCCTTGGTATTGTGAGGTATCAATGCAAATCTCTGACATGATCACTGCAGGTGCGCTACGTAATTGAGAAATCTTCTCCTAGAGGATTTATGCCAACTTGCTAACTGAATACACATTCTAAGAGGCAAAAGTGAGCTCACTAACTCTACCATAACTCAAATTATGTCATTCTTTTTAATTGTGCGTGGAGATTTCGTTATCAAGTTCATGAAAATTTCTAATCCTGCTTAGATCCCTTATACATCTTAGTACAACCAATAGGTATAGAAAAAGTAGAAATGTATATCAATCATAACATATTTTTTTCCAGTCTTCACAGATCATAGTTCGCCATCTTACTTCTGAGCTTCCTAATATCTGTAATTGGATCCCATCTCCATGTAAGGTATGTCTTCAAATCTTGAGAGCAACACCACTGCCGCCAACTCCAACTCCAACTCCAAGTCATGCATTGAATAATTCTCATCAAACGGTTCTAGTTGTCCTAATGCATAAGCAATAACTTCCCCGAGTTGCATAAGGGCATAACCACATCCCTTCTTGAATCATCTCAAAATTGATACTCACTTGAAGGTACGGAGGCTAATTTCTATTTCAGCTTTCCAAAATTCCGTTCTCATGTCGTGAACATCTTCCAGCCAATGTCATGCTTCCAGAATACACAAATGATCCTCATATTTCCACATAATATGAAAACGATTCTCATGTTTCTTCTTCGTCTCTAAATGTACTAAGATGTCATAGTATGACAACTTTGTCTAAGTACTCATGAAAACACGATTCAGCACGTCCATAAAATAGTCAAAGCATCAGCTAATACTATTAGCATCATTAATAATTATAGATGCCATTACGAATATGAAAGGAAATTCTAAGAATACTTCAAGCCATAAATCCATCTAAAGGAAAAATCCGCATACTAAAATTGATCAGATACATTGTCGATTCAAGGTAGGGAATAATGGTTTCTAACAGAAATACGGTTCAACTTTCAGAAGTCAATACAAGTCTCTAGCTCTCATCCTTCTTCATTGCGAATGAAACTAAAGCACTCCTGATTGGCCCTGAACTAGTCAACTTTTATTAGTCAACCACTTGTGAATGGTTAACCGTAAAAGTCAAACTAATCAAGCCAATTCTCCGGTGATAGTATAGTGTATTCCCGGGTCGTTATGTCCCAGCGAGATTGAAATGGTGCTTTGGAAATCGTTTATGAATGAGTGGTACTGAGGACAGTAGCCAGATGATGTGGAGATGATATTGCTACTGTTATGATGGTATTTGTACACAGATATAATATTCACAAAAATCAGATAACAGATATATGCACGTATTCACAATTCAGATTTACGCAATCGGACTGAAAAAGTGGGATTTTGGTATTTATCAAACTACAGGGGGTGCTTTTGACACTTTTTCAAACTTTAAAATTAAAAATGAAAATGAAATTATGAAAATGATTAAAATACTATTTAAATATTATTTAATTAATTAAACTATTTAAAATCTAATTTAAAACCTAATTTAAATTAACTAAAAATGACAAATGATTTAAATTAAACTAAAAATTAACAAAAATATTTTCTAAACCTAAATTAGAACTTGAAGAAAGTATAAAAAATGAAAATAAATGTTTTTGTCTTTTTGTGAGTTTTTTTATAAATTGAAAACTATTTAACTTAATTAAACTAATTAAACTACTTTTAATTAATATTAATACTAAATTAACTTAGAAAATTACAAGAAAATTTATAAAATTACTTAACCATTACAGGAATCCTACAAAATTATAAAAACTCTAAAAATTATGTTTTAAGACTTAACAACTAATTATTTACCTTTTAATTAACTTAAGTCTATTTTAAACAAATAAAATAAGAAAAATGGAAAATGAACAGTAGAATTTGAAAATATATTTTCTAAAAGTCTAATGTACTATATTAAAGCTAGGAAAAATATAAAAACTAAGTTTAACCTTATAAAGACTAAATATTTATTACTTAATATTAATTAATAATAAAGAAAACTAAAATTAAATCTAATTAATACTAAATGGTAATATAAAAATCTGAAAATTTTATCAAAATTACTTTACTAAATAAGGTAATTAATAAAAATATAAAAACACTAGTTACTAAATTAAAATCTAAAAATGAAAATTAAAATTAAATTGAATTAAATAGAAACTATCACTTATTTTAAATTGATTTTTTTTGGAATTTTCTTTTACAAACTAACTTTACCACTAAATATGAAAGACTTTTGTGAAAACACTTTGAAAATTAGCTTATTTATAAGCTGTAAACACCCCCTTAACCAAATCAGTTGACTTTGGTTGACTTTCAAGAGAAATAGGCCTTGGTGGGGTCCACAATGGTGAAAATTAGCACAAATAAGCTCAACAAACTACAATAAGCCAGAAATATCCAACAATGATCACAATTAAGCTAAATAAGATGAATTAAGCACTTTGCAAATTGCAATTTAACACAGATTAGGGACAGAGCTGAGAGGCTAAACTAGGTGGGTCCCAGGGGTCCTAGAGTCAAACTAATGGTCAAGGGTTGTTCCCTGGTAGGAGGGGGGTTGGGGGAACCTAAATACTAGGTGTGGGGACCACTATGGTGGCCACAAACCACCACCAAAGGTGGTGGTTTGGCCTGGGTATCTGCTGAACAGTGTAGGGGGTTGCCCTGCAGCTGTGTTTGGGCATAAGTGGGGCCCACACAAAAAATCACAAAAATCAAGTTAAGCTTGATTCCTAAATATCAGGTGGGGGAGTACAATGTGTAAAAGTTTCAAGGTCTAACACCTAACACAAAAATCACATTAATTCTTGGAATTTTTGTAAAAACTGAGTACAATACAATTTTGACTTTTTCACATGAACTCTTAAGTTGACTTTCTTGAACTTTTGGTGATCCTAGATTACTAGATATGTTGTATTATGATGAAATGGAACTAAAACAAGCTAAGTTACCTAAGAATGAAAAGGTATGAAGGTATTTGGATCCTAAGTGACCAACAGTTAACTGTTGGGAACTAAGGAAGGTGATTTTGACTATTGTGTATTACCCTACTAATTTTAAACCTTAATTAATCCATATTACCCTAGTGTGACATGTAGAAGCAATAACTAACACCTAGAACACCCTGAGGTGCTTTGAACCAGTATATGCCAAACACCCCCTAATGTGAAACTGTTTTTGTGATTGTCTAGCAAATACAAGATTTAAGCAAGAATACTTATCTAGGATTACACATTAAGCTATTCTAACCTATTTTAAACTGAAATCATGCATAAACAATCACTGATGCTATACCATACTTAAACATGAAATTCAAACAGTTGAGTAACCTAAGTAAGCATTAAAGAGATTTATTGAACAAGTAAGGATACAAAGGCATGAAATAAACTTATAACACTGAAAATGCATAAAACATCTAAGATAAGCAGGTCTAAGAACTAGTACAGTAAATAAGCAAAAGTAAGTTATAAAACTTACAAATCACTCCAAGCAGAAACACATGACCAAGAACTCACAAACACTTCCTAAAGCCTCACCAGAGGTACTAAAACCCATTTCAGTCCAGAATCAACATAGCTCCAAGCTTTATCCCTTTCTTTTCTTGATTTTTTTTATTTTTAATCTATTTAATAAGTATTTTTGGTATTTTTCCTAATTTAAATGATACTAATAATAAGACTCTCTAAAAACTTATTAAAGCTTTTGTCAGAAGCTTTTATGAGCTTAAAGAATCTAAAACAACAACAATAAACAAAATTAAGCAAATTTGTCAAATTTTCTTAATTTTGCTAAAATTGAAATTATGAATGAAAACTTGAAATTGAAACTTGTAATGAATTGAAATTACAAAATTAAGACAGATTACAACTAATAAAACTTGAAATGACATAAATTTAAAGTTTACACTACTCTACACTACTTTTACTCTCAATTAAACTACTCTCTGAACTCTTCTGCTTCTCCCTGCATATATAGCATCCAAAATGTGTCTTGTGGGTCCCACAAAGCTTTCCCACTTCCAATATGAGCCCTTGGATCATCAGAACTCATCCTGGCCATTTGTTGATTTTGGCGGGAAAAATCAATTTGAGCAATTGGGGACTGTGAGGGCATTTATTGGTTGATTTTAGAGGTGGAGGGGACAATTGGGTGAGATGGTGGGAAAAGGAGGTGGAGTTTGAGTGTTGCAGGGTTTTGCAGGCTAGTATGGGTGGTGGCAGGTTGTAGGGATGAAACGTGGTGATCCCTGGTGTAAACCTAGGAGATAGGTTTTGTTGTGGGAGTGACAGAGGGGGTATGAGGTGGAGGTTAAGGGTGCAAGTGGTTGAGGTGGTGGTGGAGGGTGAAGTAGCAGGTGACGAGGTGGAAGGTTGGGGATGGAGTTGGTCAACGGGTCAAAGGACCGTTTTATTTAATAAAATGGGAGTTGGGCTTGGTCAGGTTTGGGCCCAAGGATTAATCTGTGGACTGGATCAGGTTTATATTTGTGTTGGATTTTAGATTTGGACTTTGGAAATAAAACAAGAATGGTCCATTTGGTTTGTTTAATTTTACAAGGACCAATATTGTAATATTTTGAAAATTATGGACCTGATGTGTAAATTTCCTAAAGTTCATAAAGGGTCCACTTTTGCCAATCTTGAATAATATAAGGACCTTTTTGAATATTTCCATGTTTTGAATTTCCAAGTACCAATTTTGCCAAAACTGAAACTCCAGGGACTTAACATGTAATTTCTCCAAACTTTTCATCCAGGGACTAATAGTGACAATTATGAATCCCCTAGGACCCTTAATGATAACTTTCCCATTTTGAACACCCGGGGACTAATTATGCCAAATCTGCAAACTCCAGGGACCACATCTGCAATTTCTGAATTTGTGAAGGGTTGAACCTGTAAATTCTCAATAAATACCACAAGGACCAATTATGTCATTAATGAATAGTACAAGGTTTGTTTTTAATATTTTTCCATTTTTAAAACCTGAGGACTAACTTTGACATTTTTGAAATTTGGGGGACCAAAGTTGTAATTTCACAATTTTAAACTTTAAAGGACTATTTATGACAACTTGTGAATCCCCAAGGACCTTTATGATATTTGAACAAGTTTTGAGTGACCAGGGACTAGTTTTGCCAATTTATGAAACTTGAGGGACTGAAACTGCCAATTATGCAAACTTTGTACGTTTTTCATCTGTTTTTGATTATTTTGCATTTGAAACATATAAAACACACTTCTAAGATATTTTAAGTATTATGATGCATATTTGAGTGTTTTTGTATGTTTTGGCAGTTCAGATTGGTATAAAATGATGAGTATTTAGACACTCATCAACTCCAAAGAGATACACTAAGACAAACAAACCATTTCATAGATTTTGGTTGCCACTCCTCCAGTTCTCTCAATTTGGTTGGTGCCGTTCAATATGGAGTTTCAAAATCAGGTGAAACATCGTTCGTATACGGATAGGGTTCTGTCTCATCAAACTTTTACTGTTCGCAGGCACTTCTCAAAGTTATCCCATGATCCCCATAAGTTCAAGTTATATGATGTAATTATTATTACGTTGGCCAGGCGTCATAATACTTGCATCATATAAACATGCCTTTATGGAAATCATATTCAACCTCGAGTCGTGACTACACAATCTCTCAGTGCTAGGTCAAAGCAAATTCACAATCTGGTGGAAATCTTGGTGGTTCACTCAGGGGTTACATTGAGAAAACTCAGATTAGGGCAAAATGACTCTCAATGTGAGATTCATCCTACGGTGTACCAGAATATATGCTAGGAAATCTTTACAATTGTGAAAAATAGCGTACGAATTTCCATGGTAGTAATGATAACAATGGTTTAACCATCGGAAAATCATGGTAAAAAGGGATTCAGGAGTGTTCAAAATACCACAGGTGAGACGTAGTATGACAGTAGTTTGCATCTTGATGCTCAGTCAACCAATCCATACCAGGATAACATCGAATTTAACATTCCAAAGAAAGACAGATCAGCATAGCGAATCACATTATTCAAAAGTGAGGGAAACATTCCTATACTTGTGGTTAAATACCACAAGATTTTTCATAGGAATAAAAATGGATAAGGAAAAATTTAATAGTGTAGGAAAAACTTAAATATGCTTAGCAAAAGCAAGAGGAATCACAGAATGTGTCAAACACATCATGGTCATACGAATTTTTTAGAATGATTGAAGAGGCATCTAAATGGTCAAAAATTGAATCAGAGGTTAAAATCAAAAGAAAATAAAGCTTATACAACGTCAAACATTACCGCAGAATTCTTAACGCATTCTAAACTTACTTGGTTAATAATCTCATGTTGTGCAAAATCATAAGTTTCAAATCTCCGGGAGGAGAAATCTTAAAGGGCTTAACTAAAAGTAAAGCACGAATCAGAGTGATGCGGAAACAAGGATACTTAAACAAATGTCTTATTGTCTATCCAATCCTTACCGGTCCTAACTTAAGTTTCTTCGGGGTAGGAAATCCTAAAGCAAAATTCTCAAAGGTTGTTCCCTAACTCTTATGGTGCAAAACTTAGAGGGCCTAATACTCACAGGTCATAGCCTAAGCACTACGGGTTTTGAATCCGCCGATCAAACCTGTCTCTGATACCATAATTGTAACACCCCAACCCGAAAAGGGCTAAAATGTAACATTATGGGGTCAAATCAGAACATAAGCAAGAGGAATACATTAGTAATACAAGGTTCACAAAACAGTTCTAAAGAAAAGATAAAGGACTAATTCTAAACATTACAACTTCCAAACTAATTACAACCTAAGAACCAAAAGGGAATCTCTAAGTCTATTTTCTAATCCATGGGAAGCTATCAACCGTGTAGTCCACTAAGAGCTCCTAAGCACTCTTCACCCAACCCAGCTTCCTTCTAAAACCTGCCGCAGGAAAAGAAATGCGGCTGAGCTTAAAAAGCCCAATGAACAGATATAAACAAACAAAAGCTAATAACAAAAGGGAAACGACAGTGAATCCGAAACGAATCCAAGCAAACCTGTTGAGACGAATATTAAAGAGTATGAAACATATGATAGAATCAACAAAACACGATCAAAGGGAATACGTATAAGGAATATCAAATGAATCAAAGGAATATGAAACGAATAATAAGTGTAAGAAAATGAACTAAGGAAAAGCATAAGTCAATAACAATAAAGAAGTTAGAATAACAAGGATCACATATATAGTAGAAGTAACAGAAATGCCCAATAATTATATATCAAATTGTACATAGAGTAGCTGGCTCGATGTACCAAATGTGAAATGGAGTGTATTGCACACACATACCCATTCACCAAATTCAAAACGAAACAAAGTACCTAAGATGCATGCATACGCTCCCTGCAAATACAGATATATATGCACAAAGCTCTAGGCTAAGTAAACATATACAATAATAAATATAGGCCTGAATAGCTAGCTTAAAGGGAACGCTGTGGACTAAAACCCACCTCCACAGATAGTGTCAATACCACTGGTGCATCAGTGGCAAGGCCATGGACTCCCCATGACTGGCTACAATTTAATCAAATAATGGGCAGCATATAAGGGCATAGGAATACTATAAGAAATGGAATATAGCATACAACAAATATCAAAGCAAATCATAACAGAAATGGATCGGTCAAATATGGATCATACAAAGGGATCATAGCAATGGTTCAAGTCAAAGGTCCAAATCAAAGATTCATATTACTAGGTTCAAATCAAAGGTTCATAATAGAAAAAGGGTTCATAGCAAGGTTCAAAATTTGAAGTTAAATAATCAAAAGATGTTAAAGAAAGTCATGAGAAATCTTAGAGAATAAAACAGATTAAGGACTTTTGAAAATTATTTAAAACCTTTTTATCGTAAAAGTATTCCTTTAAAAACACATTTCATAAAAGTCATTAAAACCTTCATATAAAACTGGCATCGTATCGTAATCACATAAATCATTTCAAAAATAGTTTTTCTGAAAAGGCATTCCGTTATATCTTTAAAAGTACGAAATCATACTATCAAATGAACTAATGATATTAGGCGTATAAAGATCAAAATCATAATAGTGGCAATGGAACGGATCATGAGTCATAAGAAACCTTATTGAAAGGTTAGAATATCTGTACCTCAACCAGACGACAAAGCAGACACAAGAAAGATCAAATAGGAATAGGGACCACTCCTCCTTCATAGAACCTAGACGAATTAGAAGTCGAGAATTATTTACTAGTTTATTTCAAATCAGATTACTCCTTTTTAGGCTATCTTTCCATTTTTATTAACTTTCTATTTTTAGTAACCTACCAAATATAGTAACTTTCCATATTAAAGTGCTCTTTCAAGTTGAGTAAGTTTCCGGAGTTAGTACATTTCCAACATTAGTTATTTATTACTTTTAAAGGCATAATTGATAATTAATAACATTTAAGGGTTAAAATGACTAACAAAGTTTTGGGTCAAAATGTAGAATATCAAAATTAAATATTAAAAGTCAAATAAGATTATTTTAAAGTTTATTTTATAAATTTATATTAAGATAATAATTTTGGTCCCCAACGTTATAATTTAATATAATTTATTAATGCACCCACGATATTAATATTTATGCCGCGATGGCCCAAGATTTTATAACCCGACATCGACTCACTTAGCTCATATACCCGTGACCTATATTTATGTATACGACACAACATGCAACGACACACACACCATGCAAATTTAGTCTTCAAAGTACCTTCGCTAAAACAAGTTTTAAAAGGATTGCGTTACAAAGAAATCTAAGGTCAGTGTATCTTACATAGTTTGTATGCATGTTAGTCATAAGCCAAATGGATTTACAAACATATTAATAAATCTTAAACTAGACACCAAAAGAATACTAGCTTCCAACTCATTATATGCATGCATGCTTTACATCTTTTACCTCATTGGATCAGGTTATACTTATATATGTGAATAGATCAAAATTCCACGTATAAACTAATCCGAATACAAACATATTATTTTCAGTTCCATTGGTTATTTCATGCAAACATGGTTGTGATTTCATGTAACGCTTTCTATCATTTTGTGTGTGATAACATTTACATTCGATTATGAACCCAACTTGACAAGTCTGTGATGTCGAGCAACCTAAAATAATTTGATACAATCGTACGTATTTTATTAGTCGACTAAGAGGGTTACCAAAACCGTTATATATATCGGTTATTCCATTCGAATACGAACAAGTAAAACAATCTTGCCGATACGAAGCATGTTTTTTTCTTTGGTAATTTTATGTCGAGTCGATTATGATTTATATGACGTATTTAGATGTTTAAAAGCATTCGGACGAAAAGAAGCAACATGTGATCGAATAAAAACCAAGAGAAGAATTGAATCGGGTCGAAAGAGTTACCTTGCAGCGTCTAACCAAGAAGAAACAAGAGCACAAGGATCGACTTCTAGCCGATCACCTCCACATCGAGACCACAACCAACCCACGACAGAAAATATATAGACCTACGTCTACACCTTTTTGTCAAATAGCAGCAATGAATCATGGGCAAGACACCTTCACGACAACACAAATCCTCCTTGCTCTTTGTTTAATTCGAACGAGATTGAAAAAGAAATAAAAGGGTGGCCGATGGTTGTGTCATTAGTTTTAGGGTTTTGCAAGTTTTCAGAATTTTCTGTTTTGTTTTCTCTTGGGAGGATTATGGTAATCGGTGTTGAAAACCGAATGGGAAAAAAAGAAAAGAAAAGAAAGAGTAAATATGGCATGAGTGATATTCGGTATTAAAGAGTGATAAGAAACTGTATTGTGATTGGAAAAATAAAAGGATTAGCCGATTATTAAGGAATGTGATTTGATCTCTTCCCAAATTTAAGCCAAAATGTACTTGGTCTTGCTTGTGGTTTAGCTTCAATTGTATAATCATAAATCTGTCCCATACATTCTTGTTTAGGCGTGTATATTGTTTAAACAATCTGACATAGCTTAAAATGTTATAACATAAGTCTTGTGGATTTAATATGTAGTATAAGGTTCAAATCGTAAAATACTTTAGGTTATAAATCGGAAAAAAAATGTTTTAGATTATTCAACGATTCTTCAAAAGTTTAAATAGAGAAAAATAGCAAGCTATATCTATACAAACAACGTAATCAAACAAGACATATTTATCTAAGCATGGCAATGAGTTGTGAAAGAATGGTGTACCCGGTGGTCTTCAAAAAATCTTCAAAATCATCAAGATGACATATAGACTTTGAAAAAGTCTACGTTGAGAAAAACTTCAAGATTGCCTCAAGGAATGTTCATCTAGCTATTCGGTCCCCATTGCCTCTTTGGTCCAAACATGTTTAACATTTGACTAGGATGCATAAAAGGTGGTAGTATACCCCAAGGATTGTAGCTTTGTTGGTAGTTCCACATTTGATTACTATTGTTATTATAGTTTTGCCTATTTTGGTTTCTTCTTGCTTGAGGTGTTTTAGACCTAGGATGAGGATTATTTGGTTTTCTAGGTGGTGGAGTTTTAGATCTTGTCTTAGATTTAGAAGATCCTACTTCGTTTTTTAAAGACGGTTTATTAAAGGCTTTTACTTCTTCATTGTTGGCAAGAGGTATTTTTCTATCATTAATAAGTATATACTTAGGATTAGATTTTAGAGGTTTTTGTTCATTAAGTTCATTTTCGAATTTGACATTTTTAATCTCGCTTGTTGAAGCTTCATTTGAATTAAATCCTAAACCGGTTTTATCTCCGGTACTCTTTGAATACTTATTATTTTACTAAGTGAGTGACTACTATTTTCAAAATTTTCAAGTTTGCGAATTTCTTCCCTAAGTATTTCGTTTTCACCTTTAAGCTCTTGACATGATTTACGTTCTTCAAAAATTTCTTTACCTTTTTCAAGTTGATGTATTTTAATTTTTAGTTCTAGTACTTCATTTTCCAATTGATTGTTTATGTATTTTAGTGATTTGTTTTTGGCCATTACTTGTTGTCCTAATTTGCATAGTCTATTATATTCATTATCTAGGTCTTTTTCATCTAATGATAAATTTTCATCACTAAAATATTCGGTTTTGGAACGTACCTCATTTGATGTATTCGCCATAAGACACTTCTCTTCCTTTGTCGTTTCTTTCTCATCTTCATCGCTATCACTCCAAGCTCCTCCAACAAATGCTCTTTGATTTTGATCTCTTGTCATCATTGGAAATTTTCCAATAAGGTGATTTGGATCACCACACTTGAAACATTTCCTTTCATTCTTGTTGTTCTTGTCATCCTTACTCTTTTGAAATGTTTTCTTTTCATCATGCGGTTGTCTTACGAATCTTCCTCGCCTTTTGAAGAATTTCTTGAAATCTCTTACGGCCATGGCATATTCTTCGTCATCACTTTCGGAAGATGAGCTATCTTCGATACTAGATTCCTTTCTAGCTTTCAAGGCGATTGACTTGCTTTGCTCTCGTTTTTCTTTGACCATTTCGAAATCCTTCTTAATAATTACTTCGTAGACTTTTAAATTTCCAATTAATTCATCAAGTTGCAATGTTGACAAATTCTTTGATTCTTCAATAGCCGTCACTTTAGCTCGCCATTTTGGATGAAGAGCCCTAAGAAACTTCCTAACAAAATTCTTACTAGAAAAATTCTTATCAAGTGCTTTTAAACTTGTGATGATAGTGTTAAATCTAGCAACAGCATTATCAATTGATTCCTCTTCCGGAATCGTGAATTGCTCATATTGTTGAACAAGTAGATCTATTTTATTATCTTTGACTTGACTATTACCTTGGTGAGTTATTAGTAAAGAGTTCCAAATTTCTTTTGCGGTTTCACACATAAAGATCCTTTCATACTCTTTACGTGGTAGCGCATTATAAATAACCATTTTTGCTTCATTATTTTTAGCAAGTTTTCTTTTTAAATCATCATTTTGTTTTTTAAAAGGTACGATTTCATCTTTCTTTGTTTCGGGGTTATTTTGAATAGGTAAAAAATCACCATTAGTAATAACATGCCAAAGATCTAGATCTTTTGACTTCACACAAGTTTCGAATCGATTTTTCTAATATAAAAATCCATCACTTTCAAATAGTGGTGGTCTTTGCATAGATTGCCCTTCTAAATATTTTTCAGATTCCATAGATCGATACAAGTTTTAAAATACAATATATTTTAAAGATCTTGCTAGACGTGGCTCCTGATACCAATTGTGGAAAACTAGAAGGGGGGGTTGAATAGTTTTACGTCTTTTTTAAATTTATTACCAAAATATGTTGTAGCTTATTAAAAACTTTCGATTCGATCTCAAGTGAATTCAAGTAACAACCAATATAAACAATTCTAATCTAATAATGAAAGTATTGAAATAGAATGAAGAAAAGATAGAGTTAGAAAGATTAAACCACAACACGCGAATTTATAGTGGTTCGGCTACAAGGACACCTTCCTTGCCCTACTCCACTCCCCGAGTACCACACTCGAGAGTTTTCTTCACTATGTCAACAAACTCCTTATGGTGGAGAAACCTTACACACCTTGGCTTACACAAGTTAACGACACTAAGCTTAATGTCGAGTTCTAATCGTAGCTAGAACCAATCTCACAACTTCTTCAAGACTTCACACCTTCACAACTTCTTCAAGACTTCACACCTTGTCAACTTTACACCTTCTTCTATGCACAACTAAGTCACAACTACTAAACTACTTTACAACACACCTAGTTTCTACAATCAACAAATTCACACAACACTTTTACAAATATCTAACACTACTACAATATGAAAATAGCTAATCACGACACTACTACAATTAGATGGATGTAGAGGAGTGTTCTTCTTCTTGCACTTGAGTGGATGAAGCTTTAGATCACTTAGAAACAAAGACTTATGAGTTATATGATCAAAGGATTTTTGATATAGAAATGGAGGTTGGATTAGAAAGTTTATAGTGCAAAAAGGTGAGAAAAATATGTAGAATGATCCAGTATTTAAAGGGCCAGAAAATACTATTCTGGAGCGTGTGGTCCCCTTAATTAGTGGGCGGTCCCCTTAATGATTAAGGGGGCCGCCTAGTAAAATTAAGGGGGCCGCCCTACTGAACGTTGGAAAAGTTTTTATGGATAAAATTTGCCCTTTTTGGTTGGAAATTTGAAATCATATCTTTGTAGTTTAATATAACAATATCAAAAATGATTTACAAATATATATAAAATGTTAAAATCATTTTATAAAATGTTATGTCTTAAGACAAGGTTTCCTTTGATCATGTAATGCATAAGATGCTTAGTTTATGCATACCTTAAGTGATATAAGATGTAGAGGTAAATATTTGTTACTAAATACTTGTTTACGTCTTAATCTTGACTTAATTTGATTTGAGTTTTGTGATTATCAAAACATATGTTTATTGAGAAATATTAATAATGTTTTTAAACATTATTTAGTCTAGAGGTGAGGGATTATTCTTTTTGTATTTTTATATTTAATGGAATGCAAGTAAAATCTCGGGTTTTGAAGGAGTGGGCGTAATTAGTTGCTAGCCAACTAACCCAATTTACTACTAATGCAATCAAAATAAAATAAAAGAAATGAAAATTAAACTATTATACTAATGTGGTGGAAACAATAATGAGAAAAGTTGTGTGTTACTTAGATTTCATTACTCCCTAGATATCTTTTACAGGTTGATTAGCTTGTTACAATTGCATGGATGATGGGTTATATTCCTTAATACCAGTCGTAGGGTCGTGTACAATATTCTCTAACTCTATAAGATCCTACTTCACTCCTATGTCGAGCCGTTAGAAGCTCCTAACATGGGATCATTAGAATTCTCTTAAGCATTAAATACAACCAAAAATCGTAGTACACCTCCGATCATGTTTCTTAAGACGTTCAAGCAAGTTACCAATGGAAGTCTGCCAGTTTTCTTAAGCCAAACATCGAATACAATCATCCGGAACAATTATAAACAAACAATCAACCCATAATCAACATCTAGGTTTCACTACATCTAAGCAAACACAATTAAAACCTAGCCTAGCATGTTAAAGAGAAGAAAAGCATAAGATATAATCATACAACACATAAACATATTGAATGATTTGAATAAGTACTTATCTTCAATTGAACATGGAAGAATCAAGGGGTTGAAACCCTTGAAAAAGCTGTAAAATTCGTCTAGGGTTTATGCCTAAATTTTTAGGCTTATTACAATGAAAATTTGGAAAAAAAAAAATATATAGACTATGCATCCTGACGGCGTCATGTGTTATCCTCTGATGCCATCATATAGAAAAACACTCTGGGCCGTCATGTGTATTTGGACCCTGAAGGCCTTGGTGACGCCTTCAGGCCAATAAGCCTAAAAACATTCTGGATCGTCACGTTATAATTTCCACATCCACCTCTTTTGTCACTCTTGATGCCATCACATGTAATCCCTTGACGTTGTCAGGTACTGTTCCAGCAAGGAAATTGAGACTTTGCCGTTTTCTTTACTTTTATGCTCCAAAAACGTCCAAAATGCTTCCTTTTCCAGATTTCTCTCCAAAAGTACCTAAAATGACAAAAGGAACGATTTAGGACAATAATTGATCAAATAATCTCGAATTCGGGCTTAAATGACCCCTTAAAAGCGGTACACTTTTCGCCTCATCAGTATGTAAATCAGGGGATAGTAGATATCAGTGGTTATGGGTAAGTGAGCTGAAACTGATAAGACAGTAATGGACAAAAGTCAGTTTGAAACTAACTCAGGGAGTGGTTATTTGTTTCGCAGGTTAAACCTGAATAGAGATTGTGATAAAACTTAGGGTGAGTTAATGAGGTTGTCTTAGGCAAGAAAATTGCGTCAGGACGTGTTGAATCATCAGGGACAACAAGTCTTCAAAATTTGATACTAAGATTGCAATTTTGAGGGGGAGGAGATTATCATATTTCTTATATCAGGGAGTAATGATCAATGTATGGACACTGATGTACCAAATTGAACCAGGTCCCTAATTAGCTTTATTAGCTAATATTGTATCAGTGTGTCGGAGTCAAAACATGTATCAATGTGTAATGATCAAAGAGAAAAAAATGAGGGTGGACACTGATTGGGTTCGTTTACCCTTCAAAAATATTTATAAAAATTTGAAAGATTATACGAACCTCAATACTAATGTATCTTGGCAAGTGTTGATCTCCCGAGTATCGTTTCGAAGGAGTGGTGAATTGAAATACGTCAGTCAAGTTTTGTTTGATGCTTAGTAGTCATAAAAGGCTTTTTGGTTTTTCTTTTTTCAAAACTAATTAAATACTAAAATTAACAAACTTTAATGAAGGAACTTTTGCTGAATCCCAAGAATAAGCACTTTTGAGTGCTTATTGGATTGGCAGATTGAGAAGTTAAGCTTATTAGGACTTTTTGTGATGAAAACGCTACCAAAGAGGTGAATAAGCCAAAACAGACTTATAGGAACTTGTAATAAGCAAGAAGAACTAGAAAAGCTCAAGAGAAAAGCTAATATAAGCTAATATGCACTTCCAGTCCAACACAGACCATACAGGCCAAAAAGCCCAACTTTGCAGGCCTGTAGGGCCCACATGAGGGATTGGAAGCCCAAACTAAAGTCCAAATCTGAAAGAAAGCTAGGAGGACTCTCTAAAATGCCAATAAGAAAGCCCTGGGTCCTACTAAAGACCAAATCTGAAAGAAAGCTAGGGGATCAAATGGTGAATTTTGACTTTCACTTGAAGTTATGTGACACCCCCAAAATTTACAACGCAGCGGAATACCAATTTGGGTGTCACTTGATAGTTCATACACACAAGTTACATAAAATGACCTAAAAAGAGACGTTTAATAAAATGTCACATTTGATTTAATAAATCAGAGTACAAAGGTCCCAACAATTTCTATTTAAAACTTAAGTTACAAGAGTTAAAACATGACACATACGTATATTTTAAAGATGAAGGTTATCGAATGTGTAGAAAACAAGTCTTTCAATATTTGATATCCACGCGACTCCGATTGCTCCCAATGCTCCGCTAGCAAACTAATACCTGAGAAAATACATGCTAAAAAGTCAACATAAAGTTGAGTGAATTCATAGAGTTTAAATAAGTAATCAGTTGAATACAAGATAATTCAGTTTAAAATATGATGGGCTACGTTGTTATACGCCCATAATTAAGTTGAAATGTAACAAATACAAGTCGGGAAATAAGATTTACAGCATTGAGCTCACGAAACCGAACCTTGACTATGTCTAAATGATGCCCCACACAAGGGTAATCTTGCCAATTACCATAAATTCTCAATATTATATGTCCGTTTGACCCACAGTTGTCAAATAAGCGCTACTCACCCGGACAGGCTTGTCAAGCCAAATATGCATATTTATAATACTAGCGTTCACACAAAATTAACGGTTCATGATGGGGACTTAAGCAAGAATACTCAATGTCAGATGTCCATAAATCATACAATCGGGTCTAGCATACCAAAAGCTACTTGTATTCAGTTTGCAAAAACTAGCATGTATCCCCCTCGCGAGGTTTTTAAAACATTTAAATGAGTAAAGGCGAGGCTATGAACTCACCTTAAGAGCGAAGAGATCAGAAGTAAAATGGATCTTTTGACGAGTGCGAAGCGTCTAAGCACAACCTAAAAGACGTGACACGACTTAGAATGATAAAGAAGAGCGATATGAAAAAGTAAATCAAATGATCACGAGATATGTTTTCGAGATAAGCATGGCATTGCACTAAGACTTAACCCAAGGTATTTTCACTCTAAGATTGATGTTCGACCAGGTCTTATAGGTAATAAAACACCTACCAAGTTTCATCCCTCAATTCTTATTTTACCTATGTGTATCTACACGTTTTAGAGTTCAAGACAAGACGTAAAATATTAAATTCTGGATTTGACTCTATTTTATTGACCTTTAACTCCTAATCTATAAATGATATGAATACAAGGCCTTCACCCCTGGAAAGCTCCTTGAGTCTAGTTTTCAAAAATCCAGGCCTCAACTTCTGAAAGATTAAGAATCATGTGAAAAGACTATTTTACCCCTGAACATACAACCCATAATATTTTCTGAATTTTAATCTCTTACGAAAATGGCCATAAATCCTAAACTATGATAGCAATTTAAGTGAGAGCAATCGGAGGTGTTAGCCTAAGATGTCTACTACTGAGCCATGTTTTAAAACCCAACACTATAGCACAAAAATCTGGAGTCAAACTCCTTTTTCAAACAGTAGTTCAGAACTGACTAGTTTTCGTAAAATGACCAAATCTCCCTCATCCGGAGGAATTGGTAAACCCTCCAATTAGCTACATGGTCCTCATATGTTGTACCCTTCACCCATGTAAAAACCCAGTAGCCCCTATTTCAAAATTTATTAATTATAAGTGAAACAATCTGCATTACAATTTCTGGGTACACACTAAATATGTTTCCACGGTTTTGGTCGTATCTCGACCATGCAAAATAGTTGGTTTTCTGGCCAACTCGCCACTAGGACCTGAGTTATTCTACTATCCATTTATGAAAAGCTTCAGTAGGCTCTAAGCCAAAAATTTATCATTAACACACAAACAATCTGCAAGTTACCTATATTGACTAGTTTTACTAATTTGGGCATAACTTGATCTTCCGGAGGAGATAAAAATTCCTCCAACTCGCCACATGAAGCTTAGACCTATATCTATCTAAAATTGTAATTTAATCTTAGGCTCCAGGCAAAAAATTAATGTGAAAACCCACGTGTTTCTACTGATGTAAAAACAGTCCCATCAAATCCAACTAAACCTATTCTAAGCTCATCCATAATATCATCAATCATCATGCATGTTGATATAAATAATGTCTAAAAACATTATTAACATATATCGATATCTCTATGTTTTGATAATCACAAAACGTAAACTCATTGAACTACAAATTATGACGTAAACAAGTATTTAGTCGTAAATATTTGCTTTAGCATCCATATCACTTAAGGTATGAATAAACAAAGTGTCTAATGCATTTTATGATCAAAGGAATTTTTATTTTTACAAACCTTACATTTTATTAAAATGGGACAAACATTTCTAAACTTATACAAAATATTTTTGTATTTATAAGAAATGTTTTATTCAAAATAAACATTTTGAATTCAAATTTCTACCCAAAAAACGGCCACATTCTTCAGGAAAAACCTCCCCCACAAAAAGACAAAAAATCTGAAGAAAAAATATTTTTTCTTAGGCGGCCCCCTTAATTATACTAGGCGGTCCCCTTAATAATTAAGGGGACCGGCACACAATTAAGGGGACCGGCCACGCTCCCTGTCAGATTTTGTCAGAAATTTTTCCCTATAAATACCACCTCAAACCTGGAATTTTTCTTACCTCTTTGCACAAATATTTTCAGATCCAATTCTCTCTAAACATCCTTCTAAAACCCTTTGATCATAAGATTATTAATCTTTGTTTCAAGTGATCCAATCTCTCATATCTCAAAGTGCAAGAGAAGAATCCTCCCCATCATAAAGCCAAAGATGTAGTTAGTGCTTATGTAAAGTTGTGAGCTTTGTATATGTAATAAGTAGATCAAGATGATCTTACTTAGTAGTGAGTAAGAAGTAGTGTGAAGAAGTAGTAGTGTGGAGAAGTTATGTAGGTGTGAAGTAATAGATGTGTGAGTATGTAGTGGAGTATAGAAGAAGTTGTGAAGTAGTGAAGAAGTCGTGAAGCTGTGAAGCCATGAAGAAGTCGTGAAGCCGTGAAGAAATAGGTGTGTTGTGAAGGTGTGATAAGTTGTGTAGTAGTAGTGTTGTGAAGAAGGTGTGTTGTGGTGTGAGATTGGTTCTAGCTACTATTAGAACTCGACATTTAGCTTAGTGTCGTTAAATGGTGTAAGCAAAAGTTGTGAAAGGTTTTCTCCGCCAAAAGGGAGCTTGTTGTGTAGTGAAGAAAACTCTCGAGTGTGGTACTCGGGGAGTGGAGTAGGGCAAGGAAGGTGTCCTTGTAGCCGAACCACTATAAATCATCGTGTCCGGTTTGCATCTTCTTTATCTTATCTCTTTACATTTACTCTTGCATTTATCGCTTTATATCTATGCTTGCATATATGTGTTAGGTGTTGCTTATATTGTCATGATGATTGATTGTGTTATAGTTGCAAGTTAATATTGTGAAGATGTGCATAATTATATAATATGATCGACTATATTATTATTCACACTCCTCATATTGAGTTTAACTTAATCGATGATTTGATACAAAACGTTTTAAGATTTCAAAAGGAAAACATATTAACTTAAAGATCAACCAATGCTTTATTCATAAAACTAAGTTTTGAAAACAAACTCAAAAGTACACATATATAATTAATCATATTGATTATATATTGTTTTCATAATAAACTCTAATTGAAGATTTTTCATAAAACGAAAAAAGAGGGGAAAACCATTCAACCCCCCCTTCTAGTTTTCCACAATGCAATGCCACACTAATCATCACAAACAACTCAAGAACATTAAAACTCATCAAAATCAGAAAACCCATAATTAATTAAATAACAAAAACTATTTGCATGTGACAAAAATCAAAGAGGATTATGAGATTAGCTTACAAAGAGTGATAAAATCACTAATAACCTTTCTAGGGCTTGGATTGGAAACGACCCTAATGACACCAAGACTAGTGGAATCTTCAATTCAATATTCAAAAATGATTACCCACTTGATTAAACAAATCCATAATCAAGTCTTGAAGAAAAACACCAAGAAACTCTATGAAAACTTCAAGAAAAATCTTCTAAACATCGAATCAAAACACCATCTTTTGCAAGGATCTTGAAGAGAATGTTGTGGAGATGATTTTGTGATTAAAAACTTGATGAGATGAGGGTGTTTTTGTGTGGATTTTCGACAGCAATGAGCAAGGAGGAAGACGATGGATGGTTATTTTGTGTTTGGTGAGATTGCATGTAAAAATCAATGAGTGATCTTCTTGAAAATGATAAAGTGTGTGATATGTTGGGGTATAAAGGGGTGGACGTTTTTGGGGGTCCCAAGGCAAGCCAAAAATAAGGTTTTATTGATATTTGATTAATACTAGCAGGGCACCCGCGCGTTGCAGCGGCGGGTACCCTGTAACTAAAGTTTTCGACGAACAATATTTTTTTTTGTTATACATATCTCGTAAAATAACATTACGGATGATGAAAATTCAAGGCTAAAAGTAATACCAGACTTTTAAGATTACTAATTATCCAAAAACAAAACTGCATTAAGATTACTAATTATCCAAAAACAAAACTGCATTTTCTTGTGTTCATGGTATTCTACTTAACTTTTACTATTTATTGCTTTTGCTTTTGGGTTTTTTCTTACTTTTTCTTTTAGTTTTAGTTTATATTGTTGAAAAGAATGTCATTTTGTTAATATCATGGTTTTACTAACTGAATCGGGTATCGAACTAGGCTTTCAGTTCTCTTTTTGTTTTCCTTTTATTTAGTTCAACACGGTTCAACCGGTCGGTTAAGACCAACCAGTTTTTGGTCGAACCGACCTTTCTAGTTCGATTTCAAAACAGTGGTTAATATGTAAGATGTGAATTTTACTAAACATTAATTATATGTTAAAACCGTTATTAATAAAAAAAATTCATTACGCCGTAAAGAATTTTGTTCCCAACCTACCCACCACTATGTACGAGGTATATATTCCTTGTTATTACAGATTCAGGCTTTTTTTTTTTTTTTTTTTTTTTTGAACGGTTACTTTCTTTCAAGGGAAATCCATGTCCAATTTGAAACCCGATGGGGGGAAAACCTTCAACTTAAGCCGCCCGAAGGCATGACACTTAAATTGAAGTAAACCCTGCCTTCTCCAGATTCGAACCCTGGTGGGTTGAAACTTTCATTGAAGGACTTTGAAATCGTACCGACAGGGCAGTGGTCCACAAGGGAGGACTTCCCGGTTTGGTCACCCAAACCGGTACTACTCTCCACTAGGCACGCTTAACTGAATAAGACATGCCCAGTGGACCACAAGCCCATTGGTATTACAGATTCAGGCTTAACATAATTTTTTTAACAAGTTTAGATTCAAATACTACCAAATAGGCAAATACCCATACCAGTGTTAAAATTTTTATTCGCTTGATGGGCTTTCACAAAAAGAAAAGATATTATACTCGGCTTAAAATGAGAGTGTAGTAAAAGACTAAAAGTAGTCATGTATGTGCGCAGAAGCAAGCCACCATCAACATTTTCTTCTAACTCCTACTCCTAATAGGCAAAAAATATCCATAAGATGAAAATGGATGATAAAAGCAACAAACAAAAGAAATAAGAATTTAGATTCAAATACTACCAAATAGGCAAATACCCATACCAGTGTTAAAATTTTTATTCGCTTGATGGGCTTTCACAAAAAGAAAAGATATTATACTCGGCTTAAAATGAGAGTGTAGTAAAAGACTAAAAGTAGTCATGTATGTGCGTAGAAGCAAGCCACCATCAACATTTTCTTCTAACTCCTACTCCTAATAGGCAAAAAATATCCATAAGATGAAAATGGATGATAAAAGCAACAAACAAAAGAAATAAGAATCCAATAAGATTCAATTTGATAGAAAATCGAAATCGATTTGCTTCGTATGCGCATTTTGGAGTCAACAAAGCGCGAATAATTGACCATCAGGTTATCTCATCGAAACACTATTAGATTATTGCGTTTTAGAAACAAAATAATACAACCAAAAAAAAAAAAAAAAAAAAAAAAAAAAAAATCCACAATCTCAGGCCCAAACACCCGCTTAGTTTGCGGTAGTTGCAAGTATTCATAAGGTGCTTCCTTCCTAATTAATTATCTTAGTGTCAAGGTTTTGTTGATGAGAATTTTGAATCTAACTTTTATATATTTAAAGCAGTTCTTGAATTAGTAATTTGTATGTTATATGGTTTCATTTTCTTATACTATTAGTAGGTATATGTGAAGCACCGTCTTACAATTAGTAGAAATGAATTGTCTATTTTGTTTGATGTAAAAGTAACATACAAATACATAGATTATATCATTCAACAAATCATGAATTTTTATCATGACTACTTAGTAAAGAATAGAAAAACGTTAAATGGAATGTATTATAAAAGTGAGATTAAACAATAAGTCATTGCATATGCGTTAGTCATCTTGCAAGACCTTTTAATCTTTACTACTTATAAAGGAAAAATGGTCAACAATTGAAAATTGACTTTGTTGAAATGTTGAAAGTTGAAAGTTGAAATTGTTGAAATCTTGAAAATGATATTAAAAGAAATGTTGAAAATGTTAGTCACCAGTGCAAAGGTTGAATTAACGAGGTGAAGATATACAACAATGCAAATCACATTTTTCAGGAAACATGCAAATAGGAAACTTATTTCATATCAATGGAGATATGTCCTGGAGATATTACAAATTAATGGAGATGCAAATTGCAAATAGGAAACATTATTTAGGAAATATTATTTCATGCAAACGGAATGTCAATGCAAAAACAATTACATAAGCGGGAAAATTACATATTAATTAATGGACAGGCAAAATTACATAATTTTGTCGGTTTAATCTTAATGGAAACATAATTTCGTCGATTTAATCTTAATCGCATATTACAGCTTTTTGCAATTACATTTTGATTGTTTTATGTTTTATGTTTTATGTATAAACGTTACATAAAATACTTAACCACAATATCACACCTATAACTATTTTCCGCTAGAAAATCCGTTGCTATGCACGGGTACTCGTCTAGTATCAATTAAAACACAAATAGAAATTCACACTCCTTGTTAAGGAATCTTCGTGCATGGTTTCACCTCATTATATAGAATCCGCAAAAAAACAACTATACAAAAAGAAGGCATCTCACCCCACTTAATTAAACAAGAAAATTAAGTGGAGGAAAGGACCCAAGAGAACAAAACATAAAAATACAAAGGCCACAACTGACCCGAGACGAATCCTAGAAACCTACACTAAAGAGACACATGATGTGTACCAGAAGCATGATACAATACAAAAACAATATAGGCCTAACACAAACTCATGCATACAGACCACGTGAAAGGCTAAACTGATAAAGCCTAAAAAAGAATCCTTAAAAATTCTTGAGTCTTCCACTTGCAGTATATTAAGTATCTTGTACCTGAACACTTGTAGACAATATTTCAGACGCAATTATTGATCCCTGAATGTGCAGACGAAACAAAAACTCCACTGGCACTGAGATATTTGAGAATTAGTAACAAACAGCAAAGAGTAAAAAGATGACCAGAAGAAGCCGGATAAAAATCAGAGACACCTCACTGAGCACTTAAAATCCTTACTGTCATTATAGAGCCAAACACTGTATCAGATAAAACCTTTGTTGTTGCAAAGTTCCAAGAAGTCATTGACCACAAGCCATAAACTTGACAGTTACTGTAGCCGATTTGAGCTTCTTATCTGAAATATAAAACAAATAAATTATCAATAATGATGTTATTTTGAACAAGCCAAATATTTTCAGTGTTGCTTAAAGAAACATAAAGCTTCCTAAAGCTCTGTTTCCTGGCGAGTTGGATCTATTTTATGCTAAACTTCAAAGCGGTGTTATCATTGCTGGGGAAAGCGATAAAGAAGACAAGATCCCTGCTTCCTCTTGGTCTCGATCACTGTAACTTTCAGTGGTTTATGACGAAGTGAAAAGATGACAGATTTTTAGTTACGCCAAGATCAAACTCACTATCATCGAGTCACTTTTCATGCTTTTATAAAGACTTTTACACTTTAGTTGTTATAGTTCCTGATTTTTAGCACTCATTCTCTAGCAATATTGAATTGGCTGTTACAGTTGGTGAATGTTACACTTACAAGTTTTAACAAAATTGAATTTTCAAATGGTTGTTACATTTGTTTAGAGGCTGTTACAATTACTTTAAATGGGCTATTACAATGGTATTGATGGGGTGTAAATTGGCCATAAATGGACTGGTCTGCATATCTGTTACGTTGCATTTGAAATTGAAAACTAATACAAATATTTCCATTATAAGTAAGATGTTAAATCTGAATTTTTAACCCTTCTATTAATAGCATGTCCTAAATGTATTATAAAGTAGTATAGATTTGGTGTATTAGTGTGTTTGTGAGGTTTAAATCAAGCGGACGGTCTTAAAAACGCGAATTACACAATACCAGGTGACCTGAAAACGTGAATTTTAGAAAAGTGTTATAAAAATATTATGAAGTTGTTATGAAGTGTTAAAAAGGCTAATTTTAATATTTCATGAGAGCCTTGGGTTTATCGGAGTGTTTAAACGTCGTTAAAAATGAAACCGTGAGTCGAAAACACGTTTGGTGACACCGGTTCTTGATAAAAGTGACATAAGCTATAAAAATGACACGACAAGTATAAAACTCTTTAGTAAACATGAAATAGTTTAAAAATTCATAAAATATGTAAATTATCATAGTCTAGGGTTGGTTCACTTTGTCAAAACCTTAAAACGTAAATTTAAATCGGGTAAAACGTAAAGTTGCAAGGTTTACGTAAAAATGGAATAATTGAAAAGTGATTTTTAAAATAGGATTGTAAGGAAACAATGATGCATAAAAAGTGTAGAATGGACGTAGTCTAGTCGCGGTTGAATTAATTGAACATGTTATGACGAAAAGCGGATAAATTCCGATGAAGTTAATTATTTAAAAATAGAATTGTTAAATACTCATAAGATGAATGACATGAAATTTTTAAAATGTCACAGCACGTACCCCTTAAGGGAGCGCCATCCCGGAGCTCAACTCGCTTTATCTCTAGATGGTTCATTTGAGAAAAGAGAAGGATACTCGTAAGGAATGAAGTCTAGAATAACTAACAACGCGGTTTGATTTTCGTCGTCTAAGGAGAATTTTAAACTATTCTTTCTTGATAAAAAAAATGGTGTTCATAATAGAGATAAAATAGGTTCAAGAATCATCATCATTCATTCATTCATTCATTTTTTTTGTCGTTTTAAAGATTTTTGGGATGGAAGCATGTATAAAAACCATGTTGAAACTCGGGTTTATGGTTGTTATTGTAGAAGGTCTATTTTCAAATCTTTAGGAATCATTAGTTGAAATGAAGTTTAATTCAGTCATATCCTCAACACGTGATTAAAATATGATGTATAAAATATGTAATTTGAAAGATAGGGCATGGTGTCATTATAAATATTAGTTATGGTTTCTACAAAAGAGGGTGGTTAGAACCGACTCTTTAATTTAAAAAGGTCATTTTGGTAATTTAAACACTTGTGAAATATTTGTAAAATTTTCATAAAGATGCATAATTTTTTTATAGAAGCCCATGGAGGTGCTTAATGCATTTTGTGATTGGATTTTGACAAAGTAACAAGATAGCAACGAAGATAGAACAAGTGATAGAAATCACCTAACTTGTAAGCAATGGTATGAGGGAACGAATAGAATGTCGTGCGGGTCCTTAAAGGAAAGGATAGAATAAAAGTGTTGGCGATAAGACAATAGGAGACAAGGAATTTATTAAGTCGTCAATTCGTGAAAGCGGATAATAGTACATTACTATTAGTTTATCAAGCGTGCGACGGTCGATACAAAATTGGGAAAAAGAAAAAAATCCACATAACAAATTACGAGTCGAGAGGAGTTCATAGCCCAAAGAATGGTTAGTACGCACGCAATGGCGGATACACATAAGCCCACTCATTCATAACTCGTCACTTACATAAAGAGGCGTCCCAATCCATGTACGCGAAGATTTATGGATTTATGGTTCGGCAGTTTATAATTTCCTTATTCAAATGAAGAAGCGTCCCAATTTATTTCAATAAGACAATTATAAATCATCCTACTTAAGTATGTCCGTAAAAAAAAAAAAAAAAAAAAAAAATTAAGTGCTATAATAAATAAAAGGATGTCTAATTAATGACATGATTTATCAAAATCATAAGAAGAAGTAATGAGGATAATAATATGACATTAGTCAATCACATTACCAAAGGTAAGTGCCAAGGGATGGCACGATCCGAGATGACAAGTTAAGATCGTACTCCCATCAATTGGAAGATTTCAAAACAATGGATAACGAAAAGAACATACACGATTCAAAGGCATAAGAAGAATGTTCACAATGAGAGTTGAACAATAGAATAACTAGTGGAATTGACAAAGTACATCGAATGTCAATATCAACAAAAGGAAATAAAGTAAAGTAGTGAAAATGTTTCGGAGATCACCGCATCATTCATAAAAGGTTAAAGTAAACGAATTCATTAATACATATCATAATACTATGCACATGCATAAGAATTTGAGAAGAGAGTAACACAGATATGTACGAGCATCCTTATACATACTAGTATCGACGTTCGAGGGAGAAAATAAGAAAACACGAAGTACGCGATAAATCAGAGTGGTCAACGTATATATAACTGGCCAATATAAAGTAAATAATATGACATCATAAGATAGGCGTGAGAGAGTGAAATCATGATTAGGGAATGTTAGAGACGCAAAAGTGATGATCATAAATGCAATCAAAGAGAACTCTCAATGATCGTCCCTTAGGGGGAGATTGTTGGGAACGTTTGAAGTGACGATCATTATCGAGTCAATGAGTCGTGTAATAGGGTAAAATATTATGTTTTATGCTAGTTTATTAATCTTTTCATGTTTTGCCAAAGTCTAAGGGCTATAAGTGATATTATGTGAAAGTTGTTAGTTGCCCTAGACATGGCCTATAAATACCTTGTAACCTCTCATTTGAGAAGGGTTGGTTGGTTGGTTCATTTGGAATAAGAAACCTCTCTTATTTCATCTCCCATTCTCTCTCTCTCTAAAACGTATCATCTTTCTCTCTCTAGATCTAAACATATCTCATATGTGTGAAATGATATAAAACTTAGGACCCAACAATTGGTATCAAGAGCTAGAAGATGATTTAGAAGTTTAGTGTTTTTTTTGGTTAAACTATTGTCAAAAACGTTTTTTTTTTTAAAAAAAAACTCTAGTACGGTTTGTTATTAATTTTTTTTGTTATAACTGTTTTAAGTGGTCAAATTGGTCTTACCTAGATATGGTTTCTTTGTCTCATTTTCAATAAAATCTATGGTCAACAAATAAAATAATAAAACTGTCAAAAAGTTGTAATTCTTTTCTGGTTTTTCTGGGCAACTACATGAAGATCATCGAGTAAGGATTGAATTTTTTTCGAATTAGCAACTCATTTTTTGAAGTTCATCGAGTTACAAGGGAGAGTTATCGAGTTGGATGTGTGTTAGCGAGTTAGCATCATCTGTTTATCGAGTTAACTAATTTTTTTGGCGAGTTATAACCTTCTTCTGGCGAGTTAGCAATATTTGGCGAGTTAGGAATATTTATTCTCCGAGTTAGGAGTGTAACACAAAGACCTTCGAGTAAGGGTTCTTTTATTTATCATTTTCGAGTAAAGGAACCCTGTCAAATTTTTTTCAATTTTATCGAGTTAGGATTCAAAGTCTTATCGAGTTTGAAAACTCTATCGAATCTGTTACAATATTCCTTGGTCGATAACAGCTAATATTGTCAAAAAAAGAAGAAGAGGATGAATAGATCGAGAAGACAGTTACCAAACGAAAAAAATAACAAACGAAAAAAAAAAAAAAAAAAAAAAAAAAAAGACCAGGTCGAGAATCATTAGCCAACAGCAATTAAAACAACTTGAAATCCCAAACTATCCTAAACCATCTCCTTCAAAAGCAAACGAAAAAAAAAAGAAAAAAAAAGAAAATCCAAAATCTCAGAACCATTCCACTTTATTTGTAATCTTTCACAGATTTTTTAAGTAGAAAAACAATCATCACATATTTTGCTTGAAGCTAAGCTTCATTGAATATCCGAAAATTAAAGAAGGATCTATAACAATTGCGTTACATCCTTTCTTTGTTTCGTTAAATCAAAGCACAAAACAACACACCTACCGTGAACTTTAAATTGATCTTGAAGCTCAAACGTTGTATCACCAGGAGGTATAAATAGATAAAAGAAAATCATACTCCTTGTGTGGTTCGTGGGATTTTTTTTATCAAAGTATAGATCGGGTAGTATTTTGGTATGTTGTTCAAAATTGAAGATAAGATTATTTTTTGAAAGGCTTTGATTGTCACCAAGAAAGATTCCAAAGGGTTTGAGAAGTGGGATTATTGTTTGTGTATTGTGATCTAACAACAAGGGACGATTTTTGTTGTTGTGTATTCGGATCAGATTTACAAAAGGCAAATTTATTACTAGATCTTGGTGTGGCTATGTTTGTGTGAGGTGAGAGAAGTTTAGTTGAATGCGTATTTTTTAAGAAGTCATAGGAAGTGTTTAATGTCATTTATATATCTTAAGTTTAGGTTTGTAAGTTAAAGATTGTGATTGGGCTTTATTGTGTCATCAAAAATATGGGCCAACAATTATGAAACAAAATTAGTTGGGATGCGTAGGTTGCTTGTCCATTAAAAAAAAAAAGGACGAATTTTTTTGTGCTGAAAATTTACGTGGCTTTGCTTAATTAAAGTTGTAGTATTTTTGGTACTTTGTGAAATAGTTGGTATAATTTTGGACCATGGTTTTCGCTGAGCTTTAAGAATCCGAGATTGAGTACTATTTTGGGTTGAGCTTATTTGGGTTCGTGAGGATATAACTACCATGCTAGTTATTGTGAAAGCGTGAAAGATTGACAAAGATTCATTTGAAATCACAAAATTACTTCTTTATCATCTACAAGATCCATTGTCATTTCACACGAAATTCAATGGAATCAAGTTTTAAAGAGATGGAGATATCCACTAAAAGAGAAAGAAATATCCGTTTTAGTTTTCTTTTTAATCTAAGAGATATGCTGGAAAAGAAGAGAGAGTCAAATGAAAAAGAATTGCAAGAACGAGAGTTAAAAGGAAAAGAACGAGAAAGAATTGAAATGGGGATGCTGATACAAGCTGGAACGGTCAACAATGAAGGGACATCGGATGATAATTTGATTTTCACGGGTAATAGTGCATTATCAGAACAACAGAATGAAAGTAGCACTCCAGGGAATGATTCAGATGCTGACGGGAAACTCAACTGTAAGGATGATTTAAAGAATACAGTTGCTGATGTCAGACCTTCAGAAAGTTCGGACACATTCATCACGGTAGATCATTCAAATGATGTTGATATATTCGATAATGTTTTTGCTTATGAGACGCAAAGTCGTGAACAACCTGAGTACATTAACGACACATGTGTGGTGAATCAGGTTGATAGTGATATCACCCCCGAGACTCCACATATGGATCCTAATGGAGGTATGGTTGAACATGACAATGTGAATCATAATCAAGAATGTGCTTCAAATGTTGATTTAGAAGCTAAATTGAAAATCTTTGAAAAAACTCCATATGATAAATCATTGATTGTTGAGTCTCAAAACTTAAAAGTGGAAAATGAGATGTTGAGACACGAAAATAAGAAGATTTTAAAAGAGTCAAGCGACATCCAAGAGAAACTTAAACGTCAAATATTTTCTTTTGAACAAAAATTTCAAAGATGTCAAGCACATAGCATTAACTTTGAGCTAGCTTTACAACACAATCTTGAAAAGCAGTCTTTTGAAAACCCTTGGATGTCAAAGCTTGAACAAGTTGAAGACGAAAACGTGTCAATGAAATGTCAAATTTCAAAATACGAAAAAGATATTGAGCGTTTGAAACAGATTTACAAAAACGTGTTTGATTCAATCAAAAGTTCACGAGTTCAGAAACAAAACTCAAACTTGAAACAAAAAGAGACCGAAGATTTGAAGTCTCAATTGAATGAATTTGCAGATAAAAAGTTTGAAAATGTTTTGCAAAAGATTGAATCAATGAAAAAGAAAAATGTTGATTTTCAAATCACAAAAGTTTCCTTCCCAAAACCCTTGTTCGATTCTAATACTCCAGATTTTGAAAAGGAAACGGGGGAGAAAATGTATCTTTTTGAAAATGAAAATCATGTGCTTCAAACGAAAGTGGTTGAGCTTGAAACGCTTTTAGCTCAACAAACAAACGATTTTGAGGATGCCAAAACCGACTTTTTCAACAAAGTAACCAAATTTGAAAATTATTTTGAAAGACTTGAAAAAGAAAATGTTGGGTTCGAACGGAAATTGGCTCGTAAAACAGATGATTCTAAAGCCGAAAAGGATCAACTTTTGAGACAAATTGCTTCTTTAGAAACAAAATTGGCATCCCAAGATGATCTTTCTCTTCAAAAAGAATACAATGATTTGAGAGTTTCATACAATGCTTTAAAAGTGAAGTTTGATACTCTTAACCGATCAAAGGGAAAAGCTCCAATTTCAAATGTTTCAACACAAGAAGTGAGTGTTTCGAAGAAGGTTTACACGAGTGAATCTTCAAAACCATTTTCGAAAAGGGTTTCTTAGTTTACAACCTATTCTTTGCAAAAAGGAAGGAAGTTTTCAAAGAGACCAAGTTTTTCCGAAAGATTTACTTCTAAAAGATTTTCAAATCCAAATGCTTCACGTAAAATGAAACAAGTTCTTCAAACTCCACACTCTTATTTTACACCAGTAAAGCAAGTGTGGAGACCAAAACAAGGTTTTTCAAAACCCGCAAATGCTTCAAAAGAAAAGAATCATGTTTGTCAAACTCCACACTCTCGTTTTACACCGGTAAAGCAAGTGTGGAGACCAAAGCAAAGTCGTTCAAAACTTTTCAAATATTCCATATCAGAATTGCTTTCGCTGCAACATAAGAACGACTCTGCTTTGAACATTCCCAATACTGGAAGGTTTTCATTTATCACAAAAACAAATCTTGAAAGAGAACCCATGAGGTTCAACTTTAGATGAAAATCTTCTTCTTCGGATTTTAAAACTCCAAGAGAAACACCGGGTTTCTCAAACAATTTTCAACAGAAAAAGAGTTTTAAATCTCCATTGATTCCACGAGTGTTATTTCAAAATGAAACACCGGTTTTCAGTCCTCGTTGGAATTCAACATCTTTAAATCAGATTGACACAACCTACAAATGGATTTCAAAATTTGGTAAACTCATTGGCGCCGTGCTTAAATGGGTTCCCAAGGTTGTTGTCTAATCTTAAATTTTTTATTGGCTTGTAAGTATTTCAGCTTATAACCCGGGCTTAAACATAACGACTTGTGCACACATTTCAGTGTACAACTCGGGTTTCAAAGAAAGAAAAGTGCCTTGCTAAACCATTCTTTAAAACCAAACGTGCACTTATCCTTAAAAAACAAGAAGAAGTTCTCATGCAAAGCTTATCTAAAACTTCTTAATCTTGAGCAAAATTTATTCAAAATTTTTCAAAAGGTTTTTTTTCAAAACTTTTCAAAATTTTGCTCAAGGTTTTTCAAATCTTTACTCCCCAATTCGCTCCAAAGTTTAAAAATGTCAAAGCATACGCTAGTTTTGAGGGGGAGTATTTAAGTATATAAAGTTTTCATTACCTTGAAGCAAAATTTATTCAAGAATTTTTCAAACTGAAATTTCTAAATCTTTCAGAATTTTTCTTCAAGAAGACTCCTTCCCTCAAACTCTAAAAAGTTTAAAATTCTCAAAACATATACGAGTTTTGAGGGGGAGTATTTTCAAAACAAAATGTTCCGTCAATATCATGCATAATTGCTTGTGCACATATAGCAGTGTACAACACGTTCTTTAAAATTAAAGGACCCTGAGGTACGCATCAGTGCCTCAATCCTATTATAAGGAGCGAATGCTTCTTAATTTTGAGTAGAATTAATCAAATTTTATAAGTTTTTAATAAATTCTACTCAAAAGGACAAGTATTCCCTCTCGTAATCAAAACCTCAAAAAGTTATTTCACTTATTGAGGGGGAGTATTTGAAATGATCTTTGTTCAAAATGATGAGTTCTTGGTGAATCTCCCCATAAGACTCAAAAAGCATATTTTAATCAAAAAGTTCATCAAAAACAACATCTTATATGCTATTTTTTGAGGGGGAGAAAAGTAAAAGTGATTAAAATATGGATGACAATGGATGCTTTAAGATTGAATCTCATGCGAACTAGACTCAGAATTGACCCAGGAATTGACGAAACATAAAGTTAGTAATCTCGAAAAGACTTATCCTCGACGGGTAATAACATCAAGTTAGTTACTAGAGCTAGTTGTCACCTAAAAGCTGACAATGGAACTCTTTAACTAGCCACGTAAGCGTGTCTCGAAAAGGATTTGTCTTAGTAGAAATGTACCATTTCGAGAAACTTTCTGTGGACTTGACCAGGCCGGGTAATAATTTCAAGCTAGTCTAACTAGTGATGTAAGCGTGTCTCGAATCGGTCTTGTTCACTGAAAGTGGATCAATTCAAAAGTGCTTGCTCCTCCCGCATGTGCAAATTTCTTAAATACTTATGAGCACATGTGAAGGGGGAGCCCTTCGAAAGTAAACACAAAACTCTCAAAGTTTTAAACAAAATGTTTGATAATCACAAACACTTTGAGAGATTTTCAATCAAAGGTTTCATGGCAATTGTCGGATAATCATGGAGTTATAAGGTGATTAAGATAGGAAAAATCGTCCTATGATCCGCCAGAGCCGGAGGGATCTACCCAAGGACATCACCAATAGTTAGAATTAGAAGTCCTTAGGTATGATATGAAAAAAGGAGAAAAGAATGAAAAAGGGAAAGAAGGAGTTGAAGAATTAAAAAGAAAAGTTAAGTAAAGGGTGAAAAGAAATAGCCCTCCATATGTTCAACCTTAGGGCAGACACTGGGTTCAATTCGTATGCTATTGGTTGTTGCTAAGGCAACACCGGTATTGAAGATAAAGTCGTCATGGACCCAGTGACGCAATGCTCTAAGCCTTCTTAACCACTCAAGTTCTCTTAAAAGAGCTTGTTTCATTCTCACGGGGAACTGGTGTAATCTATCGACTTGTCTCTTAGAGATGGTTGATATAGAAGCAGGAGACCCCTCCCTAGTCTCCGCATAGGAAACCTAAGTGTGCACTTATCGAGTCTAGAGCCATGAGATACATCAAAGATCTCTTAGGAACACTTAGTATTTCTACAACTGGTGTTCTACATCAATGGACACCAGCTGTAAATTATCGAGTCTTTGGCAGATCTTAGCAATCTGCCGAGAACGTTTATGAGAGAATTATAAATGTATTTCTCAATGATTGAACGGAATTCCTGCCAGGGTCAACATCAAACAGCCTTGACAGCAGGTCACTTCGGTAACCCCACTCGGGTTACGCTTAGTGTTCGCGGTGGTTCTATAGCGGTCTATAGTCGTGGAGTGATCCCCAACGACTCACCCAGTCATTGAGCTACTTAGTAGGTCTCGTAAGCTCCTTTGGGGGTATCTGATATGGGAACGGTCTTGATAAGGATTAGAAGGAGTCTTCACACTATGCTGTTGACGATCTCTAATTCCTTATCTGTAAGTACCGGTTGATTATTGCTAAGTGTTTACCTGTAGGTACAAATCACCTCCATGATGGTAGATTCTAGCATGCTCATGCATACATCATGAATCCAATGATAGCTTCCCCAAAGATCTAAGCAACACAAAGTTCAAAGAAAGATTCTACGCCAAAAAGAAGAATCTACAAAGTAAAGAGACTAAAGATCAAAGTGAAAGAAAGGGAACTATGTGCATGTGAAAGTCAAAGTCCAAAGACGTATGAGCATGTTGGAATGCTAGACAACCACCACAGACGCAGAAGTGACGAAAGGCAGATTACACCATCATTTGATCACAACAACAAGAATGAAGAACGCAGATCACAAAGCATGATTGGAACAAAGAATCTAGCAAAGCTATTACACAAAGTCTCAAAGTTCAAAACAACAAGCATTAAAGAAGTCAAAAGATCTGTCATTTCTATTGGTGGACCCATAACCCCAGGTCGCAAAAGAGATATCAAATGACCACCCCTTTAGGGGGAGATTGTTAGAGACGCAAAAGTGATGATCATAAATGCAATCAAAGAGAGATCTCAATGATCGTCCCTTAGGGGGAGATTGTTGGGAACGTTTGAAGTGACGATCATTATCGAGTCAATGATCATGTAAATGGGTAAAATATTATGTTTTATGCTAGTTTATTAATCTTTTCATGTTTTGTCAAAGTCTAAGGGCTGTAAGTGATATTATGTGAAAGTTTTTAGTTGCCCTAGACATGGCATATAAATACCTTGTTACCTCTCATTTGAGAAGGGTTGGTTGGTTGGTTCATTTGGAATAAGAAACCTCTCTTATTTCCTCTCCCATTCTCTCTCTCTCTCTAAAACATATCACCTTTCTCTCTCTAGATCTAAACATATCTCATATGTGCGAAATGATATAAAACTTAGGAACCAACAGAGAATATACTCATTATTCATTTAATAGAAGTATGGATGCAAAATAGAGCATATAAGTTACATAGGAGCAAGCGCGCAGAAATCGACCAATGATGAAAGACTTAAAAAAAATCGAAAATCAGTTATAGTTTAGGTTTTGAAAATGACCTATTTCTCTATAACTAATGCTCTGATGCCATTCTGTGACACCCCCAAAATTTACAACGCAGCGGAATACCAATTTGGGTGTCACTTGATAGTTCATACACACAAGTTACATAAAACGACCTCAAAAGAAACGTTTAATAAAATGTCACATTCGATTTAATAAATCAGAGTACAAAGGTCCCAACAATTTCTATTTAAAACTTAAGTTACAAGAGTTAAAACATGACACATACGTATATTTTAAAGATAAAGGTTATCGAATGTGTAGAAAACAAGTCTTTCAATATTTGATATCCACGCGACTCCGATTGTTCCCAATGCTCTGCTAGCAAACTAATACCTGAGAAAATACATGCTAAAAGTCAACATAAAGTTGAGTGAATTCATAGAGTTTAAATAAGTAATCAGTTGAATACAAGATAATTCAGTTTAAAATATGATGGGCTACGTTGTTATACGCCCATAATTAAGTTGACATGTAACAAATAGAAGTCGGGAAATAAGATTTACAGCATTGAGCTCACGAAACCGAACCTTGACTATGTCTAAATGATGCCCCGCACAAGGGTAATCTTGCCAATTACCCTAAATTCTCAATATTATATGTCCGTTTGACCCACAGTTGTCAAATGAGCGCTACTCACCCGGACAGGCTTGTCAAGCCAAATATGCATATTTATAATACTAGCGTTCACACAAAATTAACGGTTCATGATGGGGACTTAAGCAAGAATACTCAATGTCAGATGTCCATATATCATACAATCGGGTCTAGCATACCAAAAGCTACTTGTATTCAGTTTGCAAAAACTAGCATGTATCCCCCTCGCGAGGTTTTTAAAACATTTAAATGAGTAAAGGCGAGGCTATGAACTCACCTTAAGAGCAACGAGGTCAGAAGTAAAATGGATCTTCGGACGAGTGCGAAGCATCTAAGCACAACCTAAAAGACGTGACGCGACTTAGAATGATAAAGAAGAGCGATATGAAAAAGTAAATCAAATGATCACAAGATATGTTTCCGAGATAGGCATGGCATTGCACTAAGACTTAACCCAAGGTATTTTCACTCTAAGATTGATGTTCGACCAGGTCTTATAGGTAATAAAACACCTACCAAGTTTCATCCCTCAATTCTTATTTTATCTATGTGTATCTACACGTTTTAGAGTTCAAGACAAGACGTAAAATATTAAATTCTGGATTTGACTCTATTTTTTAGACCCTTAACTCCTAATTTATAAATGATATGAGTACAAGGCCTTCACCCCTGGAAAGCACTTTGAGTCTAGTTTTCAAAAATCCAGACCTCAACTTCTGAAAGATTAAGAATCATGTAAAAAGACTATTTTACCCCTGAACATCCAACCCATAATATTTTCTGAATTTTAATCTCTTACGAAAATGACCATAAATCCTAAACTATGATAGAAATTTAAGTGAGACCAATGGGAGGTGTTAGACTAAGATGTCTACTACTGAGCCACGTTTTAAAACCCAACACTATAGCACAAAAATCTGCAGTTAAACTCCTTTTTCAAACAGTAGTTCAGAACTGACTAGTTTTCGTAAAATGACCAAATCTCCCTCATCCGGAGGAATTGGTAAACCCTCCAATGAGCCACACGGTCCTCATACGTTGTACCCTTCACCCATGTAAAAACCTAGTAGCCCCTAGTTCAAAATTTATTAATTATAAGTGAAACAATCTGCATTACAATTTCTGAGTACACACTAAATAAGTTTCCAAGGTTTTGGTCGTATCTCGACCATCCGGAATAGTTGGTTTTCCGGCCAACTCGTCACTAGGACCTGAGTTATTCTACTATCCATTTATGAAAAGCTTTAGTAGGCTCTAAACCAAAAATTTACCATTAACACACAAACAATCTGCAAGTTACCTATATTGACTAGTTTTACTAATTTGGGCATAACTTGATCATCCAGAGGAGAGAAAAATTCCTCCAACTCGCCACATGAAGCTTAGACCTATATCTATCTAAAAATGTAATTTAATCATAGGCTCCAAGCCAAAAATTATTGGGAAAACCCACGTTTTTCTACTAATGTAAAAACAGTCCCATCAAATCCAACTAAACCTATTCTAAGTTCATCCATAACATCATCAATCATCATGCAATGCCACACTAATCATCACAAACAACTCAAGAACATTAAAACTCATCAAAATCAGAAAACCCGTAATTAATTAAATAACAAAAACAATTTGCATGTGACAAAAATCAAAGAGGATTATGAGATTAGTTTAGAAGGAGTGATAAATCACTAATAACCTTTCTAGGGCTTGGATTGGAAATGACCCTAATGACACCAAGACTAGTGGAATCTTCAATTCAATATTCAAAAATGATTACCCACTTGATTAAACAAAGCCCTAATCAAGTCTTGTAGAAAAACACCAAGAAACTCTATGAAAACTTCAAGAAAAATCTTCTAAACTTCGAATCAAAACACCATCTTTTGCAAGGATCTTGAAGAGAATGTTGTGGAGATGATTTTGTGATAAAAAACTTGATGAGATGAGGGTGTTTTTTTGTGGATTTTCGACAGCAAGGAGCAAGGAGGAAGAAGATGGATGGTTATTTTGAGTCTGGTGAGATTGCATGTAAAAATCAATGAGTGATCTTCTTGAAAATGATAAAGTGTGTGATATGTTGGGGTATAAAGGGGTGGACGTTTTTCGGGGTCCCAAGGCAAGCCAAAAGTCAGGTTTTATTGATATTTGATTAATATTTGGTGTATTAGTGTGTTTGTGAGGTTTAAATCAAGCGGACAGTCTTAAAAACCCGAATTACACAATACCGGGTGACCTGAAAACGTGAATTTTAGAAAAGTGTTATAAAAATATTATGAAGTTGTTATGAAGTGTTAAAAAGGCTAATTTTAATATTTCATGAGAGCCTTGGGTTTATCGGAGTGTTTAAACGTCGTTAAAAATGAAACCGTGAGTCGAAAACACGTTTGGTGACACCGGTTCTTGATAAAAGTGACGTAAGCTATAAAACTGACACGACAAGTATAAAACTCCTTAGTAAACATGAAATAGTTTAAAAAATCATAAAATATGTAAATTATCATAGTCTAGGGTTGGTTCACTTTGTCAAAACCTTAAAACGTAAATTTAAATCGGGTAAAACGTAAAGGTGCAAGGTTTACGTAAAAATGGAATAATTGAAAAGTGATTTTTAAAATAGGATTGTAAGGAAACAATGATTCATAAAAAGTGTAGAATGGACGTAGTCTAGTCGCGGTTGAATTAATTGAACATGTTATGACGAAAAGCGGATAAATTCCAATGAAGTTAATTATTTAAAAATAGAATAGTTAAATACTCTTAAGATGAATGACATGAAATTTTTGAAATGTCACAAGTTACTACTGATTTTATGGTCCAAGGGTTCTATTATACCTACATGTGACTGTCTCAATAACTAACAACAATAAAAACAATCTTGAAGCCCATGGAACAGCCAAATCCAAATACTCCTTTAAGTAACTGAATGGGTGTTTTTCAAAGCATTTGAGTGATTTGACCATGAAAACTGAAGAATAAACTTATATTATAATTTGACAATCTGAAATGAATACATAAACACTACTTTAAACAACAGAGAACTCATGAATTACTAGTAAGCACTTTTGACAATTAAAGTGACATATTGAGCTATAATGCAATCTAATGAACAAGAACCTATTGTTAAGCAATAATATTACTAAATAATACCCAGTAAACATAAAAGAATAGAAATGGTCAAACAATAAGTATGTCTACAGTGAATGGCGAAAAAAAATTAGAATAAGGCTTACAATGGTGTTCAACTGAGAATTAAGTAACCAAGGAACCAAACCACAGCCTAATAGCTTCCACAAGCTTCTAATACCATAAAAATCCAAAATCCTTCAGGCTTCCTTACTTCTTCTCTGTCTCTCACTTATTTTAGATTTAAAGGCTAATTTTCTTGAATTTTTGGAATTATTTGTAAGACTGAGTGAAATGCTGAGTAAACTTGTAAATGCCTACTAGTGAACCTTATTAAGCTTATAGAACCAGACAACAACTTTTAGAAAAACCAAAGAGTAAATTGAGCTTTTTAATAAAAATGGTGAAAACTGAATTTGGATGAGATAACTAAAATTGATGATTAAAACAGTTTACAAATACACTGAAAATGTAGATCACAACCTTTTTAAGCTAAGAATACAACTTAAAACTAAATTTACACTAAATTCGACACTAATACTATTCTATTCTACTGCTACACTAATTACTCCTTTCTATCTTCTTTCTTCTTCACTTAAATAGGTCCTGGTGTGTTTCTCTTTCTTTCCCAACTTCTTTTTGAGCCATTTGATGCTCTGAAATTAATCTTGGCCGTTGAGGGTATTTTTGGCGGGAAATGGGATTTTGACAGTTGTAGTGGTTTAGGTGAGGTAGTTGGGGAATATTAATGAGGGGGAGGGTTGTAAGGGACAAAAGGGAGTGTTGGTGAGGATTTGGTAAGAAAGGTCATGGAGGAGGGGGGACATGGAAGCAGGAAAGGGGGAAGGAGGTAGGGGATGAACAGTGGTCGGTTTGACTACTTGTTTGACCCTGGTGATATTAAATGATTAAGGGTTGGGCCTTGGGTAGTGGATTGGGCTTGGGATTTATTTGGGTAGATTAGTAGATTTGGTTTTGTTTTTGAGCTTAAATCACAAGGACCATACATGTAAAACTGAAAACTTCAATGGCTGAAAATGTCATTTTTCCAAAGTTGATTCAAGGGTCATTTCTGCCCTAAATGAATAGTACAAGGACCTTTAATGTTTATTTTCCATAATGAAATACCCGAGGATCAAAATTGCCAATTTCCAAAATCCAGGGACTAAACTTGCAATTTCACCAAACTTTCATTCCAAGGACCAAAATTGGCACTTGTGACTTTCCATGGACCAGATTGAATGATTTTCCAAAAATTTCCCACCAGGGACCAAGTCTACCAAAAGTAAAACTCTAGGGACTAAATTTGTAAATTCTCAAAACTTTTGAAATTTTTCACCAAAGGACTAAATATGACACTTATGATTTCAAAAGGTCCTTTGGTGACTTATCTTTTAAAATAAGTGCTCCGGGACTATTTTTGCCAATTTTTGAAAGTTGGGGGACTGAAACTGCCAATTATGCAAACTTTGATCGTTTTTCATCTGTTTTTACTCATTTTGCATCTAAACCATATAAAACACAATTTTGGAATATTTTCAGTATTTTGATGCATTTTTGAGTGTTTTTAAATGTTTTGCAACTCAGATTTGACCAAAAATGGTGAGTGTTTGAGCACTTATCAACACTGATGAATCAAATTGAACCAGGTACCTCTAAAAGACTTGACCCCATAAGAACATGTTGGTCACTGAGCTAGGTCCCTCATATACCAAAATTGAACCAGGTGCCCAAACTTGGTCATTGGACTCCCTGACCCTTAACTCCACTGAACTCTAGTTAGTGAACTTCTTGAACCCTCTCTCACTTAAAAACAAACCCCTGATCACTTAACCCATTGTCATTGAACTTGGGCACTGAACCCCAAGTGATTGAACCCTTTGTTCCGGAAAAGGGTCACTAAAGCCTGAACCCGGGCCACTAAACCTTACTCACTAAATGTTAGGTACCCATATTGATTACACACAAGCAAGAATGAGATAGATATAAGGATTTGGGTGATTATGAGAATGAGAGAAATATAAGTGCAAGAGTTTCCTTAAGAATTCAAATAACCAACCAAGTTTACATGTATCCTAAGCTTAGTATTTATAGGGAAGGAGTAGGGAAACACTCCCTTCCTCCCTTTTGCTTCTAGGTCGTGGGCTTGGAGGCCCATGGACAAGTTTACATAAGCCTAGTAACATGAAACAATACATAAATGAAAGTAAATAATAACTAAGTAACCTAGTGTTATTACATAAATGACCGACCGAGACTTGATAAAATAGTAAAACTTCGTCCCCAACAATCTCCGCCTAAGGGTCGGTCATCATGGTTGCTTGACGTCTTTGTCATTTCTTCATCTTTGACTTTCATTGCTTTAGAGGTCTTTCAAAAAATCGTGAGATAAAATCATTCATCGTTCTTTGTGCTTTCTTCATTGTTGTTGTGATAGTGATCAAGTTATGAAGTTGTCTGCCTTTTGTCACTTCTTCGTCTGTGGTGGTAGTCCTCCATTCCAGCATGCTCATACATCTTTGAACTTTGACTTATACATGCACGTAGTTCCTGTTCTTAGACTTTGATATTTAGTCTTTATACTCTGTAGATTCTTCTTTTTGGCGTAGAATCTTTCTTTAAACTTTGTGTTGCTTTGATCTTTGAGGGAGCTTTTGATGACTTCAAGATGCATGTATGAGCATGTGGAATCCGTTGCCATGGAGATGAAGTGTCCCTGCAGGTAGACAGTTAGCAATAAAACTGTTAGCTTCGCTTTTTTATAAAGATAACGTCACACAAGTGAAATGGACTAGATTAGATACTACAGGGACTACTATTGTCAAGTAGGCAAACATGTAGTGTTAGGAGCCTATAAATACCCCTCATGACTCTCCATGAGGGGTGTGGGAAAGTATGTAAGCTTCACTTCATTTGTCATATTAATAAAACACATAGTTTCTCCACCTTTATCTCTCTACTTTCTCTCTCTAGAAATAACCATGGTTTTCACATATTTCGATCAACCTCGACCTCCGGAACGTGTTTCTTGGTCGTAACAAGTGGCATCAGAGCTAACCGGGGGCGAATCGTGGTGTTTTGTGGTGAAAAAATGCGTTTTTCGTGTTTTTTCTCGGAAAAAATTATGATTTTATCGAGTTTTTTTAGCGAGTTAGAAAACTTTTTTTAGCGAGTTAGAAATTTTTTTTTAGCGAGTTAGAAATTTTTTAGCGAGTTAGAAAACTTTTTAGCGAGTTATAAATTTTTAAGCGAGTTAGAAACATTTTTTAGTGAGTTAGAAAATTTTTTATCAAGTTAGAAATTTTTTTTAGCGAGTTAGAAAATTTTTTAGCGAGTTAGAAAAAAAAATTTTAGCAAGTTAGAAAATATTTTTAGCGAGTTAGAAATTTTTTGCGAGTTAGAAATTTTTTTTAGCGAGTTAGAAATTTTTTAGCGAGTTAGAAAACTTTTTAGCGAGTTAGAAATTTTTCAGTGAGTTAGAAACATTTTTTAGCGAGTTAGAAATTTTTTTATCAAGTTAGAAATTTTTTTAGCGAGTTAGAAAATTTTTTAGCGAGTTAGAAATGTTTTTTTAGCGAGTTAGAAAAACTTTTTAGCGAGTTATAAAATTTTTTGCGAGTTAGAAAACTTTTTTAGCGAGTTAGAAAACTTTTTAGCGAGTTAGAAATTTTTCAGTGAGTTAGAAAATTTTTTAGCGAGTTAGAAATTTTTTTATCATGTTAGAAAAATTTTTAGCGAGTTAGGGAAAGTTTGTGAGTTAGGGATTATTGGTAATCAAGATCACATTTGGCGAGTTAGCCATTATACCTTATCGTATATCGAGTAAGGACTTCACTTGGGACTTACCTAAACGAAATTCTGCCGAAATTGACTTAGGATATCGAGTAAGGATATGGGATTTTGAGTAAGGAAATAACCAAAGTGTATCACATAAACAAAACCCAAAACCTCATCGTGTAACTTAAGCATTGATCTATTACCCTAAACCTTAATTACCACTTCACCTAAAACACTTGATATAATTGGTAAACATTTTACAGAACATGATTCAATTTCTTGTTTCATTATCCTAATACCAATATATCACACACCAAAAACACACCACGTATTGCTTAAAAGATCCTGATCAAGAATCACAATCAAATGACAACAGCTAGTATCGGATTTTTTTGACTACGGAGTTTTTGTACGATATTGCTTATTTGGGTTTAAAGTTCATTTCACGGGCATGTATACTTATTTATCTCAAAGTCTAGGGGTGGATGGATGCATGACTTTCGGAGATACTTGTTTGGGCAAACACTGGTAGAGATAGTGATTAAGACTTGGATTATCTAGTTATACTCGATGTAAGGAGTTACATTGTAGTACTCACGAGTTATAGCTATCACTTTAAGGAGTTACGTTGTAGTACTTAGTGTCACATGAAGTTGTGGAGATTCCAAGAGGTGGATATTTCATATATTGTTTGTTGGTTTGGGTATATGGCACTACCTATGCTTAAAGGAGTTACATTGTAGTGCTCAATATAGGTTCTTAGTCACACTATCGTACAAGATTAAGTCACGTATCTATGAGATGTCTACTTCATTCTCAGATTGGTTATATTGGGTTCTCTCCATACAGTGGTCATTTACTAGCTGGTTGGAATTTGAAGAGGTCGCTTATAGGTTGAAGAGAAGAGAGGAGATTGTAGAAAAAGAGAGTCATATCTTAGCGACATATACTCACAGAATGTGCTTCAAAAGGCTATTATGGCTTCTAAATTGCATTAGAATTGTAAAGTACAGGTAATTGTATGGCATGTACACAAGATTATGATGATTCCAATAACTCGCAACCATCAGGAGGGAGAAGAACATGCCAAAAGAAGTAGTGTTTCATCTTCAGTACGTTGGTTAATCGAGGGAACTATGCTTAATACCAGAGAAGTACCATGAGGTACCAAGTATGTATTCATCACAGCTTATTACCAACCTTCTATGCATTGTTATGTGAGTTATGTTGTTATGCTGCTACCCGAACGACAACCATGTTCCTACACTTTTGAATCTACTTTATCCGCTGCGAGATGAAAGAAGAGTTGCCGGTTCAGGAGGGAGCAGGAAAAAGAATAAAGGTTCACTAGTTAGGAGGGAGTAATAACCTAACGAGACCATTACAGTTGAAGTTCAGAGCTACAAAGACCTTTGCCGTCAGTGTCAAAGATCATACGCCGAGATCATCGAAAGAGAGAACTTCAAGTCTGCTTCAGTATCTAGACTACAGAGACTCTGCGCTTCAACAACGTCAACATAGTTTACTATTGTTGTAATTTACACTGTTTATGTATTTATAGGTCTCATTTTAACCATTCACGTGTGACGATATCTTGGAGGGAGACTGTTAGCTTCGCTTTTTTATAAAGATTACGTCACACAAGTGAAATGGACTATATTAGATACTACAGGGACTACTATTGTCAAGTAGGCAAACATTGTAACACCCCCAAAATACCGCAGCGGAAGACTGTGTCACTGAGGGTGCTACTTCATAATACAAAGTACAAGTTATAGAAAACGAACTATAAATGAGACGTTTTGAAAATTTACCATTCGATTAATGAATTCAAAGTTACAAACATGAGATTCCAAAGTATGATACATAAATGTATACAAAATGTTGAATGGTAAATGATAAAAAGCGTAAGTCTTCAGAATATGCAGCTTGACTCTAAGTTCCACGCACTAGCTATCTCCTTACTAACCTGAGATAAACATGCTAAAGTGTCAACACAATGGTTGGTGAGTTCATAGAGTTTGTCTTAAAACAGTTGAAAAGCCTTAAAAGAATGTTCACACAGCAAAGGCATCGTGAATCCACTCAGTTACAAGTCCCGCCATAAGAGACTTGTAACCTGTGTGTTCACAACCCACTGCTACAATATATAGTACGATAAAGACATGTATAAGTTCATCAAGACAATTAAGCAATTAGTAGTGAGTCTCTACTTCATCTCCGAAGACCTCACTTTTATGATGTATCCAAACATTCGCAAATGTTAGGATGTATCAAAGACAACTGGGAGCCACTTCCCAAAGAAAACTGGGAGCCACTTCCCAAAGATATAAGTTTACTGGGAGCCACTTCCCAAAGATAAAAGACAGTCATGTACGTATGAAATCAAGTATAATGCCATCAAGTATAAGACAATCAAGTATAAAACAATCAAGTATAAATGTTTTGAGTATTTGTACAAGTAAGCAAGTAGTTGAGCATGTATCCCCCCCAAGAGTTAAAACAAGTACGAAAAGAGTAGGGGCTATGACTCACCTTAAGTCTATGTAATGAGAAATGAAAGTGGTAGTCGAATCGCGAAAGTCTCTAAGAGCAGCCTATAATAGAACGTTGCCACTTAGGTTTGGAGTAACGTCTAAGAATACGACGAATTGCCTATATATGTCTTGCATAATGTTCATGATGTAGTACTTAGTATATAGTGTAAGTCTTTGAATATAAGTGGTCTATGAAACATGTATAGGTTGTAAATCTCTTACTACCGTTCGGGCCGACATAATTCAGAAGTCATGGAGTAAACGTTCGAGGAGCCAGGACACTTTAACTCTTAAATCCACAACTCGTCTCGACGGCTTACTCAATGAACTCCTCACATGAGGCTCCCTACTATTGTAGTATTTGATAACATATATATATAAGTTTTGTTCTTTAAAAGTTATATGGTCTTTAGCCATGGCTTTGCCGTGACTTTGGTCATGTTGCCATGGTCTTGAGACTCAACCTTGGCTTTAGCCATGGTTGTGGTCTTGGCTTTAGGTCATTAGACCTCTTGGTCTCATCTAATTATAACAATTATATAGTTACTTTGGTCTAAAAATGGGCTGTTAAGAATTTGAAGAAAGTTATCACTCAGAAAGCATTTTCAGGTCTCGAGCTTCTTTATCCCTGAACGAAAACGTCGTTCCGGACAACTTTTGTGTTTTAACTTTTTGATGAATCGGACCAGAAGTGGGACTTTCAAATTGGCAGAATGCAAACAGTAGGGTTTAGGCAATTTCGGCGTTTTGGTGTCGCTAACTTCTTATGGTCATAACTTTTGACTCGTGTACTCGTTTTGGGTGATTCAAATTGCTATGTTTTCCTTTTTAAGTCCTATTTAACAGTAAGTAAGTGTCAAATATCAGAGTTATACTATTGTGGTCGTGGTTTTCCATAAAAATCACTAGTTTGCTTGTTTGCTTGTCATAAGTTAACATATGTATATCAATACTCGTTTTATCCATTTTTAAACATCATGAACACAATACAAAGACCATATATAGCATGAAAGAAACATAATAAGCATGAAAATGATATTGAGCAAGAAAGTGTATAAGGGTTTGCTTACAACTTTTGGCTTTCTAAAGAAAGGAAGTCAAGTATAGAACTAGGACACTAAACCTAAGCTTGTAAACCCTTCACCACAACTCTTGTAACCCTTGCTAGCCTTGATCTAACCCTTGTGAAAATCATTTAACTTCAGCCCTAGTAACCTTGTGTAGCTCCTAAGTCAACCATGGAATCACCAAACAAACTTAAGAACTAGGTAGAGAATACTAAGACCTTGAACTTTGTAGTGTAACTTGTATTTTGAAGATCAAAGGATCATGGTGCTAGGTATTTATGTTGTGGCGTTTTTGGTGATGAAGAATGGAAGGGATTAGCTTGCTATTTATACTATGAATGAGGAGGTTAGGAAGGTTACTAGAAAATTACAATAACTTGGAGACAAAGTTGTAAATAAATATGATCTAATGGCTAAAGTCATGAGATGATGCCACAAGTGTGAATGTCCCCCCTAGTGGTGGTTCATGAACTTGGAGAACAAGGTGTGGACTTTTGATGGTATTATCCTAAGTATGTAGCTAGTTTTGACTCCGTAAATCGCTAACCGTAAGTTTTTAAGTCATGAAACGTAAAACCGGGTATCCTAAAAATATGAAACTTATAAATATGGTAGAACTTATCAATATACTCCATAATAAAATATAAAATGAGTGGTAGGATCTATCGGGTGCTAAAACCCTGCTAAAAACTGGAAACACGGGTCTAAAACGCGTAATTCGCGTAAAACGCTGAACTGGAAAACGTAAAATTCCGAAACTTTTGGAATTGTCCTAAAATGAAAGAAAATCATATTTCTATTGTTTATAATGTTTTATGGATATATCGGGATGCTAGAATGACGTTTAAACCTAAAAGTAAATCTCGGACACGGCTTTGTGATTTTTGCAGAAATGATCCGACGAGCGTCAAACTCTCGGATTATCGTTAAAATAGTTTAACTTACGAGAATATGAAATAAAAATTTCTGAGATGAATAGTGAAAAGTGAATAGTAAAAAGTGAATAGTAAAAAGCGAATAGTAAAAAGTGAATAGTGAAATTTTCGGGAATAAAAGTTAACCTGAAATTGCGAAGTGTTACAGTCTCTACCCCTTACGGAGAACTTCGTCCCGAAGTTCAGTTGATGTTAACTACTTACGGTGTGTCTAAGAGAATTCGGGATTTCAGGATCTCTAAAATAGTGGTGTTCACTCTGATTCGTCTAAGGTTGTGGTTAAGGAGTTGTATCGGCTACAATTAAGCCCACTTATTTATAACACATTACTTACATAAAGAAGCGTCCAAATTTATGTAAGTAAGGTCTCATAAACTTATGGTTCGGTGATTTACAATTTCTTTATTTAACTGAAGAGGCGTCCCAATCCATTTAAATAAGGAGATTCTAACTCATCCTACTTAAGAATTTCCGACACAAAATCCGCCTTCTGAGGCCGATAGTAAGATAATCAAGTCATCAAATCCCTAAAGCTAAGCAATAATATTATTTAACTCAAATCTTGTGTCTAATCAAACAAGAACTGTCACAAGATCAAGTTAACTAATTAGTTATTACTGAGCTCCATGTTTTTAATGACTCGACGAATCTCTGGGGCTCCTTATAATACTAAAGTCACATCATCTAACAGCGTGAAACTAAACCAACAACTACCAAAAAGCGTATGTGTATGTATTGTGTGTAAGGCAAATAAAGAGGAAGGTCCCAACGTATATAGCAGTTATAGTCTAGGCACTAAATGCAACCTAGTTCTCTATAACCAAGGCTCTGGTACCAATCTGTAACACCCCCAAAATACCGCAGCGGAAGACTGTGTCACTGAGGGTGCTACTTCATAATACAAAGTACAAGTTATAGAAAACGAACTCTAAATGAGACGTTTTGAAAAGTTACCATTCGATTAATGAATTCAAAGTTACAAACATGAGATTCCAAAGTATGATACATAAATGTATACAAAATGTTGAATGGTAAATGATAAAAAGCGTAAGTCTTCAGAATATGCAGCTTGACTCTATGTTCCACGCACTAGCTATCTCCTTACTAACCTGAGATAAACATGCTAAAGTGTCAACACAATGGTTGGTGAGTTCATAGAGTTTGTCTTAAAACAGTTGAAAAGCCTTAAAAGAATGTTCACACAGCAAAGGCATCGTGAATCCACTCAGTTACAAGTCCCGCCATAAGAGACTTGTAACCTGTGTGTTCACAACCCACTGCTACAATATATAGTATGATAAAGACATGTATAAGTTCATCTAGACAATTAAGCAATTAGTAGTGAGTCTCTACTTCATCTCCGAAGACCTCACTTTTATGATGTATCCAAACATTCGCAAATGTTAGGATGTATCAAAGACAACTGGGAGCCACTTCCCAAAGAAAACTGGGAGCCACTTCCCAAAGATATAAGTTTACTGGGAGCCACTTCCCAAAGATAAAAGACAGTCATGTACGTATGAAATCAAGTATAATGCCATCAAGTATAAGACAATCAAGTATAAAACAATCAAGTATAAATGTTTTGAGTATTTGTACAAGTAAGCAAGTAGTTGAGCATGTATCCCCCCCAAGAGTTAAAACAAGTACGAAAAGAGTAGGGGCTATGACTCACCTTAAGTCTATGTAATGAGAAATGAAAGTGGTAGTCGAATCGTGAAAGTCTCTAAGAGCAGCCTATAATAGAATGTTGCCACTTAGGTTTGGAGTAACGTCTAAGAATACGACGAATTGCCTATATATGTCTTGCATAATGTTCATGATGTAGTACTTAGTATATAGTGTAAGTCTTTGAATATAAGTGGTCTATGAAACATGTATAGGTTGTAAATCTCTTACTACCGTTCGGGCCGACATAATTCAGAAGTCATGGAGTAAACGTTCGAGGAGCCAGGACACTTTAACTCGTAAATCCACAACTCGTCTCGACGGCTTACTCAATGAACTCCTCACATGAGGCTCCCTACTATTGTAGTATTTGATAACATATATATATATATATATATATATATATATATATATATATATATATATATATATATATATATATATATATATATATATATATAAGTTTTGATCTTTAAAAGTTATATGGTCTTTAGCCGTGGCTTTGCCGTGACTTTGGTCATGTTGCCATGGTCTTGAGACTCAACCTTGGCTTTAGCCATGGTTGTGGTCTTGGCTTTAGGTCATTAGACCTCTTGGTCTCATCTAATTATAACAATTATATAGTTACTTTGGTCTAAAAATGGGCTGTTAAGAATTTGAAGAAAATTATCACTCAGAAAGCATTTTCAGGTCTCGAGCTTCTTTGTTCCTGAACGAAAACGTCGTTCTGGACAACTTTCGTGTTTTAACTTTTTGATGAATCGGACCAGAAGTGGGACTTTCAAATTGGCAGAATGCAAACAGTAGGGTTTAGGCAGTTTCGGCGTTTTGGTGTCACTAACTTCTTATGGTCATAACTTTTGACTCGTGTACTCGTTTTGGGTGATTCAAATTGCTATGTTTTCCTTTTTAAGTCCTATTTAACAGTAAGTAAGTGTCAAATATCAGAGTTATACTATTGTGGTCGTGGTTTTCCATAAAAATCACTAGTTTGCTTGTTTGCTTGTCATAAGTTAACATATGTATATCAATACTCGTTTTATCCATTTTTAAACATCATGAACACAATACAAAGACCATATATAGCATGAAAGAAACATAATAAGCATGAAAATGATATTGAGCAAGAAAGTGTATAAGGGTTTGCTTACAACTTTTGGCTTTCTAAAGAAAGGAAGTCAAGTATAGAACTAGGACACTAAACCTAAGCTTGTAAACCCTTCACCACAACTCTTGTAACCCTTGCTAGCCTTGATCTAACCCTTGTGAAAATCATTTAACTTTAGCCCTAGTAACCTTGTGTAGCTCCTAATTCAACCTTGGAATCACCAAACAAACTTAAGAACTAGGTAGAGAATACTAAGACCTTGAACTTTGTAGTGTAACTTGTATTTTGAAGATCAAAGGATCATGGTGCTAGGTATTTATGTTGTGGCGTTTTTGGTGATGAAGAATGGAAGGGATTAGCTTGCTATTTATACTATGAATGAGGAGGTTAGGAAGGTTACTAGGAAATTACAATAACTTGGAGACAAAGTTGTAAATAAATATGATCTAATGGCTAAAGTCATGAGATGATGCCACAAGTGTGAATGCCCCCCCTAGTGGCGGTTCATGAACTTGGAGAACAAGGTGTGGACTTTTGATGGTATTATCCTAAGTATGTAGCTAGTTTTGACTCCGTAAATCGCTAACCGTAAGTTTTTAAGTCATGAAACGTAAAACCGGGTATCCTAAAAATATGAAACTTATAAATATGGTAGAACTTATCAATATACTCCATAATAAAATATAAAATGAGTGGTAGGATCTATCGGGTGCTAAAACCCTGCTAAAAACTGGAAACACGGGTCTAAAACGCGTAATTCGCGTAAAACGCTGAACTGGAAAACGTAAAATTCCAAAACTTTTGGAATTGTCCTAAAATGAAAGAAAATCATATTTCTATTGTTTATAATGTTTTATGGATATATCGGGATGCTAGAATGACGTTTAAACCTAAAAGTAAATCTCGGACACGGCTTTGTGATTTTTGCAGAAATGATCCGACGAGCGTCAAACTCTCGGATTATCGTTAAAATAGTTTAACTTACGAGAATATGAAATAAAAATTTCTGAGATGAATAGTGAAAAGTGAATAGTAAAAAGTGAATAGTAAAAAGCGAATAGTGAAATTTTCGGGAATAAAAGTTAACCTGAAATTGCGAATTGTTACAAACATGTAGTGTTAGGAGCCTATAAATACCCCTCATGACTCTCCATGAGGGGTGTGGGAAAGTGTGTAAGCTTCACTTCATTTGTCATATTAATAAAACACATTGTTTCTCCACCTTTCTCTGTCTACTTTCTCTCTCTAGAAATAACCATGGTTTTCACATATTTCGATCAACCTCGATCTCCGAAACGTGTTTCTTGGTCGTAACAAAAACATCTGGTACTTACAAATAAGGAACTAGAGATCGTCAACAGCATAGTGTGCAGACTCCTTCTAACCCTTATCAAGGCCGTTCCCATGTCAGTACCCCCGAAGGAGCTTACAAGACCTACTAAGTAGCTCAATGACTGGGTGAGTCACTGGGGATCACTCCACGACTGTAGACCGCTAAGAACCACCTCAAACACTAAGCGTTACCCACAAGGATTTACCGAAGTGACCTACTTTCAGGGCTCTTTGATGTTGACCCTGACAGGATTTCTATTCAATCATTGAGAATTACTTATGTAAATTCTCTCATAAACGTTCTTGGTATATTGCTAAGATCTGCGAAGGACTCGATAATTTACAGCTGGTGTCCATTGATGTAGAACCCCAGTTGTAGAAATACTAACTATTCCTAAGATATCTTTGATGTATCTCATGGCTCTAGACTCGAAAAGTGCACACTTAGGTTTCCTATGCGGAGATTAGGGAGGGGTCTCCTGCTTCAATATCAACCATCTCTAAGAGATAGGTCGATAGATTACACCGGTTCCCCGTGAGAATGAAACAAGCTCTTTTAAGAGAGCTTGAGTGGCTAGAAGGTTTAGTGCATTGCGTCACTGGGTCCATGATGACTTTATCTTCATTACCGGTGTTGCCTTAGCAACAACCAGTAGCATACGAATTGAACCCGATGTCTGCCCTAAGGCTGAACATATGGAGGGCTATTTCTTTTCACCCTTTTCTTTACTTTTCTTTTTAGTTCTTCAACTCCTTCTTTTCCCTTTCATTCTTTTCTCCTTTTTTTGTATCACACCTAAGGACTTCTAATTCTAACAATTGGTGGTGTCCTTGGGTAGATCCCTCCGGCTTTAGCGGATCATAGGACGGTTTTTCCTACCTTAATCACCTTATAACTCCATGATTATCCGACAATAGCCATGAAACCTTTGATTGAAAATCTCTCAAAGTGTTTTTGATTATCAAACATTTTGTTTAACACTTTGAGAGTTTTGTGTTTACTTTTGAAGGGCTCCCCTTCACATGTGCTCATAAATGTTTAATAAATTTGCACATGCAGAAGGAGCAAGCACTTTTGAATTGATCTGCTTTCAGTGAACCCGACTGATTCGAGACACGCTTACATCACTAGTTAGACTAGCTTGAAGTTATTACCCAGCCTGGTCAAGTCCACAGAAAGTTTCTCAAAACGGTACATTTCTACTAAGAAAAATCCTTTTCGAGACATGCTTACGTGGCTAGTTAAAGAGTTCCATTGTCAGCTTTTAGGTGACAACCAGCTCTAATAACTAACTTGATGTTATAACCCGTCGAGGATAAGTCTTTTCGAGATTACTAACTTTTTATTTCGTCAATTCTTGGGTCAATTCTGAGTCTAGCTCGCATGAGATTTGACTTTAAGCAACTTTGAACTTTCATATTTTAATCACATTCACTTTTTCTCCCCCTCAAAAATAGCATATAAAATGATATTTTTGACAATTTTTTGATTAAAATATGCCTTTTGAGTCTTATGGGGAGAATTTAATAAGAACTTTAGATTTCAAGAACGATGATTTTGTTTCAAGTGCTCCCCCTCAACAAGTGAATTCTTATTGAGGTGAAATACTTGTCTTTTGAGCAGAGTTATGAAAATCAAAAAATGTTTGATTAACTCTACTAAAAAGTAAGAAGCCTTCGCTCCTTATATTAGGATTGAGGCACTGATGCGTACCTGAGGGTCCTTTCTTTATAAGAACGGGTTGTACACTGTTATGTGTGCACAAGCCATTGTTTTAATACAAACTTTGTTTTATTTTAAGAAAATACTCCCCCTCAAATAATGAAGTGTATTCGAGAGATAGTCTTTTTGAGCAGAATATTGAATCGTATTTAAGAAATACTTTTATAAAATTCATGAGATGATTCTGCTCAAGGTTTTAGAAAACATAATCAAGTATTATACAAAAAAGAATGTTTGAATATCAGATTAGACAACAACCTTGAGGACTGAAAACCTTAGTTTACCAAAATTTGAAATCCATTTGTAGGTTGTGTTAATTCGATTAAAAAAATTTGAATTCCAACGAGGATTGAAAAAATCATTGTTTCATTTTGAGATAACACTCGTTGAATCAACGGAAATTTAAAACTCTTTTACTTTTGAAAGTTGTTTGAGACCCGGAGTCTCTCTTTTGAGTTTTAAAATCTGAAGAAGAAGATTTCCATCTAAAGTTGAACCACATGGGTTCTTTTTGAAGATTTGTTTTTGTGATGAATGGAAAACTTCCGGTATTTGGGATGTTCAAATCAGAGTCATTCTTTTATTGTAGCCAAAGCATTCCAGATTTTGAAAATTCGAAAGGTTTTGAACGACTTTGCTTTGGTTTCCACTCTTGCTTTACTGGTGTAAAACGAGAGTGTAGAGTTTGAAAAACTTGTTTCTCACCATTTTGAATCGTTTTACCAGTTTTAGCCTTATAACACATTTAACCCTTTGCCCTTAAAATATGTTCTGTGAGAAACATTTTGACAATTGTTGAAGTTTTGACTTTCAATGGGATGACATATACTTGCACACAGAGAAAATGCATCAGGCATAAACAAGTATGTGGATGAATAAAAAACTCATTCTAAATCTTCCTAAGTGCTCAGAATTCTCAGATTAACCCACAAGATCACAGATTAATTCATTCTTTCACTCGAAATTTTCCAATTATTGTCATGGTTAAGGGTTATGATTAGAGACTATGCACACATTTTAGCATCATAATGCATGAATATTGTACAATCAAATGTCCTAGTAGCAGCAAAGACATCTATATCTTCACCCCTAAATCACTTGATTTCAAACCGATGTTGTTTCTAATCGAGCAAACTCATCAATCGAGCATTCTTTAGTGTTCTCTAAAGTTATATGAAATAATTAATTAGACTAAACACATAAACAAGAAACGCCCCGATCGATAATTATATGAACCTAGTTTCTGATTATTCCTTTTTGACCGTTGAAAACATTTGAAACATTTAGGGAATGATAAGACAACAATAATGAAGAAATTAGAAACTCACAATCGAAAAGAAACCGAGGATAAAAAATCGTTAGTCTGATTCGTTGAGGTTTTTAATTATGTGTGAAACTTTTCAGAACATTTGTGTAAACATTGATTAGAGCCTGTTTTATTTTCCATGCATGGTCCTTTTACCTAAGTTTAAGACTTTTGTGAACTTTAATCATTAAAGGCTAATTACTTCTCCATTTGAAGTCTAAACATGGTTAACTTGGAATCCTTGTTGAAAACATTTCTTTTCTCCCCCTCGAACTAGCATTAATATTGTAAAACATTCTTGAAGACTTATTAAAAATTGTGCAAACTTCATGAACTTTTTGAAAGAATAAGTTTTTAATCCGAATGATGAAGAAACAATTTTTCTTGAAGACTTATTAAAAATTGTGCAAACTTCATGATATTGTGAAAAATTTTCTCCCCCTCAAAACATGTTCCATTTTGACAATGTGAAGCAAAATTTGTTATAATGGAGGAACATAGTTTTGAAGATTAGAAGTTTGTACAAGAGGAAGAAGATTCTTTTTGTAGTTTTAGTATTTTCTTTTTGATAAAATATTTACAAAAAGAGTTTGATGTTTGACTCTCCTAGGTTTTAGGAAAATTTTGCAAATCATCTGGAGTCAAACACCACATACCAATTTAGTGAAATAAATCAACAAACCTTGATGGAGGTAAAGCCATTGTAAACAAGTCCGCCAAATGGTATATAGTACCCACAAAATCTAATTCAATTGTAACCTTCTCAACATGCTCCTTGATGAAATGGTAGCGGAGAGCAATTTGTATGGCCTTGGAATGATGAATGGTGTTGCACAAGATTGAAATAGCACACTTTGAATTGGAGTACATTGAGATCTAGTCAAATACATAGCCGTAGTCCGTGAGCTAAGTTCTCATCCAAATGACTTGAGCATAGAAAGCAAACATGGCTACATACTAAGCTTTTGTTGATGACAGTGATGTACAATCCTGCTTCATTGACTGTATCCCTTTGTATCTAAACAAGATTTGTTGTGAATCATTGTACCTTCCACATCCAGCTTATTTTCCAAATCCATTTAAGTCCAATGATGTGTCGAAGGATGATGTTGGTAGAACGTATGCATATCAGACGGATCCAAATTGCAAGAAGACGACTTCATTGTATCAGGAACAGTTGGAGTCGGTGCAAATGGATTGAAGAAAGTATTTCCATCATAATCTGCAAGTTGTGGTGCCGATTGTTGTTATAGATCTTTAGCTGATTGTCTGGAGTTAGAAGCAGTTTGCCTTGCTGTTGTTGGAGATTCACTTGGAGGACCGTCTTTCTCAACAGTGGTTGTTGAATATTCCCAGGGTGTGCAGCGGAAATTGGTGAAACCTCTTGAGGACGGTTTTCAATTGAATCATCAAACAGTTGAGCAAACAGGGTTTCCAATTCTTTACGGGAGAGTGACAATGGTTCAGCCAAAGATGCCAAAAAGGTTAGATAGTTGGATGCGGGTCCTAAGCTGTTGTGCTTAGAAGCCATTGTTGATGTGCTTTTAAAAGGTTGGTTGCAGGTCCTAAGCTGTTGTGCTCAGAAGCCATTGTTGATGTGCTTTGAAACGGTTGGTTGCGGGTCCTAAGGTGTTGTGCTCAGAAGCCATTAACATTAAGCTCGGGTCCGAAACTGATTTGTTCCGAAGCCATTCCTATTATATCTGATAAGAAGAAAGAATAGACAGAACAGAGAACATGGATCCCCAAGTGTAATTGGGTTCCGGATGTTAAAAGCATAAAGATGTAGTGCCAATTATCTTCTTGACACTCGAACACACTATATCAATGATTTCCTTTCTCGCCTCAGGGATAGATGTTGTGAATTTCACATTAGTTTTGGTGCAACTGTCTAAAATCTTTCCTGTAGGAATCCACCTAAGGCCAATCGATTTGAAGATTCTACCCGTGGGTACCCACCTAATGTTAGATCTCAGAGATGTTTTCCTTTTAGATGCAATGGGAGCATCACTTGGTTGAGAAAACGTACATCTCATATTGATCCACTTCTTAGGTGTCTGACTTATGACTTTTGGTTCAACGGGTTTGTATGTCTTAGTCGATTGAGCCTTTTCAAGTGAATTTCGCTTTTGAAGATATTTTAAAGCACAAACAACATGATTATTTACGCAACTACTCTTAGAAGCTAGCCAATTCCTATTAGTTTGTTGATTACTCTTAGGTTTTGGTGTGCTACTACAAGCAGTGTTCTGTACTACAGTGGAAGGCATGACACGAGGTTTTGAACCTAAAATTACATGCTTTTGAAGTAGCGCCTTTTTCCTAGCCTTTTCTAGATAATAGTTCTTGTACATGTCATATGTGCCATAAGACTTTTTACTTTTAATGCTCGTTTTAGACACTGTTTTCAAACCATTCCTAGATGAGCCAGGTATAATCACGTGTTGAGATTTGGCAAACACAGATGCATTTTCCTTAGGCCAAGAATGTGGAGTGACTGGTTTTGTCAAATTGTTTTTCTCAACAACTTGGGAGGCAAACCGAGGTTTTGAAAATTTAGGTCGCTCAGATTTAAATGCAGTTGGTTGTCTAACCACTGATTGTTTTCTGTTTGTTTGAGAAGGCGGTTTCCCCAAGATTGATGGTTTTGCAAACTTAGTATCCACACTCTGGCCAGTCAGCCTTCTTAATTTGTTTTGTAATACAGCATGTGCAAACACTTTTGCTTGAATTTGACCTTTTAAAAGCTCATTTTCTTTAACTAATGTATCCACACGTTTACTTTGTTCATTCAAAAACTGACCATTGTTGCCCGAAGTTAGAGATACGTTTTGCAATTTAAGTTCAAGCGAGATGCAATGGGCCTCCAGGTTTGAAAAATCTTTATGAAACTGGGCAATGGTCTTTTTGAGAAGAATGTTTTCATACTCAAAAGTTTGGTATGATGTTCCAGTTAAAAGATTATCAGGTAAGGACTCAGACTTAGAACATTTGTCAACACATTGAACAACATTCTGGTCAACCTCTCCTTCATTAATGAAGTTAGGTTGCTCAGATTGTTGTTTCTTGTTTGCAGGCATGATATGAACAACAGTAGATTGTACCTCAACCATTTGCTCTTTGTCAAAGTTAGGTTTTGTGTCATAGATGGGTATGACATCTTCCTCATCCATCTGTCCTTTGTCAAAGTTGGGCTCTGAGTCATAGATGGGTTTGATCTTTGCACAATTTGCATCTGTATCATTCCCCAATCTGCTGTTGTCATCCTGCACTTCTGATTCTGTCCCATTGCTATCCATGAATACCAAATTAGCTTCCAACACATCAACTTTATGAACTTGCTCTTCCTGAATCTGCGAATTCCTTTTATTAACCCTTTTGTCATGCTCTAGTCTGTGAAGTACTCTTTCAATAATTGACTTTTCAATGGCATCCAGGTGTTGGAGCAATATATCTTTGAAGGTTTGAGCCTTAATTAGAGTGTATTCTAAAAAATACTTGCTTACTACTTCACAGTCATAACAGATGAAATGTTGAAACTGTTTCTTGAGCACTCTGAAGGCGGCATTGGATTCAGTCTCATGAAATTCTTTATTTGCACGTTTCTTTTCAAGTTGATTCACGTTGTCGAACATCGAAGTAGTGAAAATATCAACTTCTTCTCCAAACAGGTTTGGAAATTCCCATTTGAATCCACTCTCGGAACGAGTTTCTGCTAAGTCTTTGTTTGAGAGAAGCTTAAGGTGAGAATAAAGTAATCTTAAAGATGTCATGCGTTTCTCTTTGTGTAATTACACAAATTGATCTTCGGAATCATCAGAATCAGACTCTGGGTCTGTATAATTCATGTGAAATTCCTGCATGTATGCCATTAACATCACATCTGTTGTATCGGCTTCCAAATCTGCTGTATTGGATTCCAAATTGGCATATTCATCATCAGATGGAATATCTTCCATGACACTTTGCAAAACTATATTGAGATTACCCCCTTCAACTTCCATTTGACTAAGTGTGGCATTGTATTCAACATTATCGTCAAAGAGTGAAGTTGAATCATAATCTTGAGCTTCCACATCTGCAATATTTTCCGTATTTGCCAAGAATGCCATGCTCGATTCGATAAGATCTTCTTCATCATCAGTATCTTTCATTGTGTTAAAGCATTCATAAGTTGAAGTCATCATACATTTGCCTTTATCAGTAGATGCTTTTCCAAGCTTCACAAGATTTTGCAGAAGTGATCGCATATGATTATATAGTGTTGCAGGATGGTACTGTGGAATGAAGATATGCTCAGGTGCATTTGGAGGAATGAAGAAGAGACCATTTGGAGTGTAAATTAAGGATCCATGGTCAACATCTGGAGATGGTGGAGCAGGGAGAATGGTCTTCAGTGGATTCATGCTTAAACAAGATTCAAGAATTTGCTTCATTCTGATGTGATGAAGTTGTTCTGTATGATGCATGGCTTCAAGATATTTCCACATTTCATAAGCACTGGCTTGAAAGTCCATATTAATGTAAATTGAGTTGGGAAGGGTGATGCGTGTGGTTTGCACCAGGCTTTACCTTTCGAGGGATCTCGAGAAGCTTACAACCCCCACCAGGCAGTGTACCTGATCGATGTAGTATAGTATAATGACAAGTACCGGGGGATTGATCGTTCAGCTAGGAATAGTGTCGCTAGGATTAGAAAACCAAAAGACTAGGTCTAGAGATGAGGGATGATTCTTTTTGTATTGTTATATTTTATGAAAAGCAAATTAAAATCTCGGGTTTGAAGGATTTGGGCCGAATTAGTTGCTATTCAACTAACCTAATACTAAGATGCAATCAAAATAAAATACTAAAAATGAAATTAAACTAAATTTGTGAGCAATATGTGGGAGAAATGTGTTTACTTAGATTTCACTACTCCCTAGATATCTTTTACACGTTAATTACTTGTTATAGTTGCGTGGATGACGGATTGTATTCCTTAATACCATTCATGGGGTGGCGTACTTACTTCCCCAATCCTATGAGTGCCTACTTCACTCCTATGTCGAGCCGGCTAAGAAGCTCCTAACATGGGATCATTAGAATTTACTCATGCATTAAATACAACCAATAAAACCTAGTACACATCGGTTCATGTTTCCTAAGACGTTCAAGCATGTTACCAAATGGAGATCTGCCAGTTTTCTTAAGCCTAACATTGAAATCATTCATCCAATACAACCATAAACAAGTAATCAAATATAATTAACATCTAGGTTTCATTAGATCTAAGCAAACACAAGATAAATCTAGCCTAGCATGTTGAAATCAAGACAAGCACAAGATATAGACAACCAACACATAAACATATTGATTGAATTAAGAGAAGACTTATCTTAATAGCACATGAAAGGGTTCAAGGGGTGAAAACCCTAGAAAAAGCTGTAAAATACGTACAAGGTTCGGCCCTAGGGTTTCTCCACACAAGTTCCTCCCTATGAATGAAAAATAGAAAACTATATATAGATTTTAGAAGATGACGGCGTCAAGGACAATTGCTGTCGCCGTCATCTCGCCGCCAAATAGTTCCTCGGACTGCCTAGATCTGGATCTGTCGCCGTCATGTGTACACCTTATGCAGGCCGTCATAATTTTAACTCTTGACGCTCTTGTTGTGACGCCTTCAGGTTTCTTCTGGGTCGTCATGGACTTTACTCTTGACGCCGTCATACACTGTTCCCATAATGGAAAATTAAGTCTTTGGCGTTTTCTTCACTTTTATGCTCCAAAAACGTCCGAATTGCTTCCTTTTCCAGATTTCACTCCCAAAGTACCTAAAATCACAAAAGGAACGATTTAGGGCAATATTTGATCAAATAAATTCAATTCCAGGCTTAAATGACCCCCTAAAAGTGGTTCATTTTTCGCCTCATCATATACCCTTACACTTGAGATTTGCTTGTCCTCAAGCAAATGCGCTTTTATTCTAATCAAAATACAAGTTTGGGGTCATTTAACACTAATATAAAAGTAATTACAACAAATAATCGTTCCACTAAAGACAAAAGACAAGCACGGAGGTCATACACTAGCACCTCACAAATAGTGTTTAGATACTCACATCTCTCGGGTGTAATAAAGTATAAATTACAATATGGAAACGGAAGATATCTCTCACTACCTGTCATAGCAAAATAGATTACCATAGGCTTGGGAAAGGATCAAACCTCCACCACATGGCGTAAGCACCTAGGATAAACTATCAAAGAGGTCTTTTAAAGGGTTGGAACGTTAGGTGTAGGGATATGAAATACACGGTTTTGTTGGATATAGGCAGTCTTTACTGGTGGCGAGTTAACAATCTTGGTTAATTACATGTACAATATGGCGTTGCTAAGCCAAGATTAGACTCGACTTAAGCTAATAAATCAAAAATAACAAAAACATGAAACAAACATAGAATGAAAACGGGATGGTAGTCCGTTTTTTTTTTTTTTTTTTTTTTTTTTTTTTTTTTTTTTTTTTTTTTTTTTGCATACACTCTTACCCTACCATCCAAAATAATACATCATAGGGAATGTAAATTCCCCTTACACTTGAATTTTTACATACTTTACAATAAACTAATCTAATGTCTCGAATTAAGAAAATCAAAACACTTGGAGTACTTTTAAGATTAACGTACATATGGGGGTAATATATGATGTTCTTCCCCATTACTCCATAAAATAAGTACTTTACCCGTGAGTCCCAATCGTACCAAAACAATATGTACACGGATATGACTCGAGTTAGCTACCATGTAATTAATTAGATAATTAACTTAGGGTTTAACAAATAACAATAATGCACTAAAGATGAGTGCATACACGGAAGGCTAAGGCGATTTGGGTGTACATTTAAGTGGGGTGTAACAAATTCTTCCTTTAAGTAAAATGCTTAAAGTTAGAAACGAAAAGATAGGCTCGGAGGGGTGTACTAGGGGTTTCGTGTACTAAAAATGAGTACAACGCTAAGGGTGTAGGAAAAATTAGTTGACTTAACTAGCCAAGTAATATGACTTAAATGGTCAAGTAATTATGATACGGGTTTAACACAAGGGTGATCCTAATGCCTCTTATCATGTAGTAAATCCTACTACACGAATGTAGTCTCACTAGCGGTCTCGGGATGCATCACTAACGCAAGTTCTAGAATCTAAATGCTACCGGTACACTCATAAGCACTAATAATGAATGCTTTTCCTATCAAATCTAAAGACGAACCACACATATTTGGGTGGAAAATTTTTCTGAATGATACGGTTATGTGCTAGTCATACAATCTCCTATCCAGAGACGCTTGCTATGGCTAAAGTTTCACTCCTAAATGTTGTAAAAAATTTTAAATTTGGCGCTAAAATTGCACTAACAAGTATTTCTCATAGTTTTATTACATATCTACTATCAAACAAACAAACTCAAGCGAAAGTGTATCTGTAAGGTATCATCATTTTACCCTCCCCTTACACTTAAGATGAACATTGTCCCCAATGTTCAAGTAAAGAATGTAAAAGTGAAATAAGTAAAACGAATGAAATCAAATACTCCCCTGATTCGCTCGGTATGGATAATAAGGTGGCCAGGTTAGATCTTCCTCCAAGAAAATGAACAATCAAAGCTTCCCTTCCAGAATAATAATCATCTTCTTGTCATACATAACCTGTAAATCCTGAGAAAACAGACAAGGCAACCTCGCATAAAATCGGCGGCAATCTACATATGTTACTAAATCCTAGAAAACAAAATAAGATATAATGCTTGTGGAATGATGTTTGCAGATTTCCTGGAGATTATAAAACTAATAATTCAACAAAAACTTTAAGACTCCGTTAGAAAAACAAAACTGGTAAAATTTCCAGATTTTTACACCTGACACCGTCAAGAGTAAACTCATGACGCCGTCAGAAGTGACTTGCAGAAATTCTTATGTTAAGTTTCCGAAAAATTTCTGGAAAAACTTGGTTCTACTTCCTGGAAAATCCTGCAAAACTTCATTATGACTCGATACAAGCATTTGACTCTAACAAATACGAATATACATGTTCATTTAATATTGTAGAGAATCATGATCAGTTTGTTTCTTAAAAACATATTTGGGGTTTCCCCTTACACTTATCTTTTGCAAAAATACCTTTGGGTGAAGTTAAGACTAGGCCAAAACAACAAAATAAAGTATTTCCACTATTTAGTTTAGAAACATGATCTACCAACAATAAAAATAAAACATGCATACGGAAGCAAATAACAAACAAACAAAATAAAAATCACACAAAATGAAGAATGACACGATAAGCACATTCAATTATTTCTAATAAACGTAAATGATTAAGTCAAAAGCATTCAACTAAAGTCAACCACGGATGTGGTCAATATAGTCAAACTCCTTGGGCTCAATGCTCCGAGGAATATAGGGTTTCCCCGGGTCGTTATGTTCCGACGAGGTGTGGATGATATAAAAACGGGTTTGTGATCGGGTGAATTTGGACAGGAAAGGGGTAATAAAGGTTTTGAATGATTATGCTAAGGAAATACGAATGAGAACGATTTAAACAATCTATATTAACAATAACGTGAGACCTAGTTAACCTAAAATGTAATCTAAAAACTTAAAATCAGAGATTGCTTATAAATAAGCAGAAAAATAAGCCAAAAGGGCTTAAATAGAAGCAATCACTTTTTTATGTTTTGGTTTTTCTTTATTTTACAAACTACTTTTTTCTAACGTAACCTAAATTTAAAAACGTAAAAGTTATTTAAATAAAACGCGAATTACAAATAACGTACGAAAAGTAAAATTAACGCAACTAAAACATGAATTCGAACAAGGAATGAAAATTAAAACTCAAAGACTACTTAAAAGTCTACGGGAATGATGATAGGAAGTTAGGGAACCCTAAAACGTAATCTAAAATTAAAAACGCGAAAGTTAATTAAATAAAACGCGAGTGCGCAAAATAAAAAGTGAAATTTGAGCTACACTAACCCTACGGATGTGAAAATTATATTTTTATGAACCTAATAATAAAAGAAAATTATGAGAAAAAGAAAAACATTTTTTTGACTTTTATATTATTTATTATTAATTAATTACTAATAAAACTAAATTTAATTATTAAAAATACTAAACTATTTTAGAAAATTCTGAAACTTTTTTAATAAATACTATAAGCTATTACTAGTCTAAGAAAAATATAAAAATGCGGGGGCACAGTTTATCAATAAGCAGAAATTAAGCAAATAAGCCAAATAAGCTTAATGAACTACGATCACTATATAAATAAAATATGCTAGATATAAACTAAAAAAGACCCTAGGGCAGTTGGTACGTGGTATTGGTGTTGTGTGTTTAAGCAGGAGGTCTCAGGTTCGACCCTTGCTTTTTGCAATTTTGTTAAACATTTTTATTTTTCACTTTTTTCTTTTGCAAACAGTCTCAACAACAACAACAACCAACTTTTGTGAAAGGGGATTAACTGAAAAGCTTGAATGAAGCTTATGGCAAGCTTAAGTCCCAACAGTTAAGTGTTTTAAGTGAAAATGAGTTTCGGTACAAGCTAAAAGCTAACAAATAAGCTCATAAGCTGGAACAAAAGCACAAATAACATATTACAAGAACAAGTTCTAAATCCAAGTACATAATTCTAAATAATTCTTGTAACTTTTGAAATTCTGCACAATGGGTCACTTTTGACTTTCTTGAGTTTTTGTAAACTTTGACTTTGGTGAGTTTTAAACCTGGTTTACTGAATGATATTGATATGATATGTTATAAAATGATGAGATTAACCAATAAGAACCACTAATGAGCTACTATGAATGAGATGGAAATCTAAATCCTAAACAGTTAATATGTGTTGAAAATTTAAAGAGGATTTTGACTTCCAAGTAAAGCACCACTAGATTTAAATGTTTAACTAGGCTATTTTGTCCTAATGAAACATGTTTCAACTAAAATTAACAACAAAAACAAGCTGCAATTCAGAGAGCTCAACAAATCCAAACACCCCTATATTGTAGCCGATTTGAAGTTTTAGGAACCAAATCGGAATTTTACACCATGAAACTGAACCTAAGGCTTATACTATTCTAAATTGATCATAAACAAGCAAATGCAAACAATAAATTAAGACTACAACTGCTCAGAACAAGTTATACTAAGATTTGCACTAGAATCTGAAAACTAGAAAGCAAGAACTTAAAACCTCAAGTCCTTGGTTGAACAAGTGGAAAGGGTAGCTGCTTCAAGACCCTGAATTGATCACAAGCTGGATTAAATCCCATCTTGTGATCTCTATCACTGGCACCTTCCTTCTAACAATACTAATACATGGTGACCTGTAATATATATATATATATATATATATATATATATATATATATATATATATATATATATATATATATATATATATATATATATATATATATATATATATATATATATTTATGTTAACTTATATAAGTTTGAGAACTTAAGTGAGCTTTTGAGAGACTTGAAACAATAATAAAGCTTTGAACAAGGTTTTTGCAAAATAATGAAAAGTGATATTGAAACCGAGAATTGATAACAAAGTATTGAATTGAAACTGAATTACTTCTATTAAACTTGAAAGTGGATTACAAGATGAAAATTACAGCTACTGAAAAAGATTTAATTCAACATTAAGCTAAGAATTCTACTACTATCTATCTAATTAACTAACAACTTTTTCCTTCTTTCTTTTCTTCTTTTATACTCTTCAAAAAGCATCCCTGGTGCTTTCCCACTTTCTACTAGAACCATTGGATCCTTCAATTCCATCTTAGCCGTTCATGGCATTTAGGTGGGAAAGAGCATTTTGTTAGTTTGGCTTCTAGCTCTTGGCAGGGGGGGGGGGGGGGCAAGAATTGGAGTTTTGTGTAGGAAAGGTGATAGAGTGTGTAGGGGTGGAGTGTTGCAGAGGAGGGGGTGGAAGAGTGATGATGATGTTTGGTTTTGCAGGTTTGTAGCAGGGGTAGGGGATGAGGTGGAGGGTGTTGTTTTATTTTTATTTTTTTGGTTTGACCCTTTGACCGAAACAAAGAAAACGGGGGTGTGGGTTTTGTGGGGAATGGGCATGTGAAGGGTTTTGGGCCAAGGGTAAGTGGACTGGATTGGAAGATGGGGTGTTGTTTGTTTTTGGGTTTATTTAATTTAGGGTCCGGTTGGTTTAAGTAATTAGAATACCGCAAGGACCAAAAGTGTAAAAGCTGTAAAGTTCAGGGACCTGATGTGGCAAGTTTCCAAAATATTTCCAAGGACTAAACCTGCAATAAAACAATAACACAAGGACCAAAGATGCATATTTTCCATTTTTTAAACCCCAGGGACCATTTATGCAATTTTCTGGAGCTAGAAGGGTTGAAACTGTAATTTCTCAAAAGTTATCAAAAGGACCATACATGTCATAAATGAATAGTACAAGGGTAAAATATGATAATTTTCAATTTTAAAATACCCGAGGACTAGATTTGCCAATTTTGAAACTTGAGGGGTAAAAGTGTAATTTTCTCAAACTTTTCACCCAAGGATTTATTTTGACAACTTTTGAATTCCAAAGGACTTGGGTTGATTTTTCTTTTATTTTAAACCTTTAGGGACTAGTTTTGTCAATTTATGAAACTCGGGGGACTGAAACTGCCAATTATGCAAACTTTGTACGTTTTTCAACTGTTTTTACTCATTTTGCAACTAAAACATATAAAACACAATTTTGAAATATTTTCAGTATTTTGATGCATTTCTGAGTGTTTTTGTATGTTTTGCAGTTCAGATTTGACCAAAAATGATGAGTGTTTGAGCACTCATCAATCTCCCACACTAAACTATTGCTAGTCCCTAGCAATCTTTTAAGAAAAACTTAATGGATTTGAAACTCTTTACCAAAAGCCATCACTTCTGGAGTAGCCAGATGTATCGATTCAAGTAAGAACTATGGTCCACCTGATAACCATGTGATTTTGAGCAAACCACCAACTGTCAACGGATTTGATTAGTCTTTACCAAAAGCTGTTTGCTTCTGGACTAGCCAACTCTTGATGGAATAGTCAACATCTTGGTGAGCTGATTACCAATTATGGTTTTTCCACTACCTTTACCACAAGCCAACAGAGGCCACATCCTAAACTATTACAGTACCAATTGTTTCAAATTACATAATCATCAATAAATTGTTTAGAAATAACTGACATCAAGAAAGATCACTGGGGAGGAGGACCGAAACGGTAGTCATAGCCAGGAGGGAGGTGTCCTGTATACCCGTAGGGAGGGTAGTCTGTCTCACGACCGGGGAATGGGTCAATCCGCAGGTGGGGCTCGAGCTGGTCACGGGTGGAGAGGTGCTGCATCTGGCGGATGGTGTGATCATACATCCAATCAAAGCGCTGGTCAGTGGTGGTCCGCCATGCGTCCACCTGACCCATCCAGGCCCCCTGGTGTGCCTGCCAGTCTCCCCGGCTCATGTGCCGGTAGTAGTCAGCTGTCCCCACCTCATAACCCTCAAACTGATGCTGCTGGGGCGCTCCCTCATCATCATCATCATCCTCATCATCAGGTCCCCCTGCCTCATACCAACCATAGGCCCCATTCCCCCGCAGCATCACGATGCTCATCTGCCTGAGGGATTTAGCCCTCACTACCCTACAAGCCCCGCAGTTGCTCAAGTATCCCATGATCGGGGGAGTAAGAAGTTCATAGGAACGAGCCAACCGGGTCACGAACATCCCCCCATACACCTTATCAATATCCCTCTCACCCACACTGCTCCTCAAATAGCTAGCTACCCAAAATGGGATGTTGCAGTAAACATCCGCTGAAAAGATGGTATACAGGTAGAAAAGATCTGAAGCAGTGACACGGTGAGTGGTGCCATGACATCCCGACAAGCTGTATGTGATGCATCTGTGGACCAACCTGACCACGGGGTCCCTGATTGATGCTGCCCCAGTAGTCGAGGTGTACACCCCGTCCCCGATGGTCGGCCAAAAAGTGACGCACCTCATATCGCTCCTCAATGTCTCCCCATGTAACAACCTCTGCATAAAACCCCCCTCAACAGCCTCCTCCCTAGTATACAAACCTATCCTCCACCCAAACTCAGTAACCGAACATAATCGAACCTCCCCTCCTAACCTAAAGTAAATAGTGGTACCCCCCATGTCCGTCCTAGCCTCAGCCTGATCAAAGTGGAAGGTCGCAAAGAACTCCCTCACCAACTCACTATACATAGTCTCCCTCATCCTAAACAACCTCTCCCATTGAGGACCCGCGAACCCATCAGTGTGGATCCTCCCCAGAAATGCAGCCTCCAACCCTTGGTGTCACAATTCGTAATTTCAAGTCCTTGTTCAGATGTCGAAATTTCATTATTCATCTCAGAAAGTTACTATTCATCAGTTACTATTCACCGATAACTATTCATCATTTTACTATTCATCATTTTTGGTGTCAGTTTGAGATTTAGAGAAGCATTCAGAAAATTTACTATTCACATGACACTATTCATTTCCGAAGAGAAAACACTATTCATGTACTTTACTCATTTCATCGTAAATTTAGTTTACGGGTATTCAAATTCGCGTAACCAAATTGGTTCAGGAGCGAATTCATGCATTATCATTTGGGACACTTCATACGGACTAGAAATAGTCGGCATATCATCATTATGGCACTTGCATACTATTCCACTCGTAGGATATTTAAATTAGTACTTTTGGTATAATTAACTTTTACGTATATTTATTTCTAAATAAACGTTAACACGCGACCAATAATGTGACTAACATGTCCGACACTCCCGACTATGATCCCAATATATTTTTATATTCATTTTAATAATATAAAAATTATAATATTAATTTACCCGGTGTTTTGGAAATTTATTTAATTTATATCGTACGCCTAATTTATTTACGACGGTTTTCGTAAAAACTAAACAATAATTTTCCAAATACTCAATACTTGTACCCAACATATTTTTACAATTTTTATGACTTTATTATGTCCCGGTTAACTCCGTTAAAATTTATTTTTAGTTAACTCGGTACCCGGTATTCCCTAAAACTGTTAATATATACATAATAATACAATAACTAACAACTATCTTACACAAATACCACCTTTTTTTTTCTCACTAGATGCAGCCCCCCCCCCCCCCCCCCCCCCCACTCCCATTTCTTACACATTTTGAAATATTTACCATATCATTAATATATCAATTATTTGCCTAATATATATAATATATATATACCAAAAACACTTCATTTTCATCCCATTTCTAGATCTAAAAGCAAGTAACACTTTCTTTTTCTATCTTGGTGTGGTGCTCGACCTCAACTCAAGAACAAGGAAGAAAATATTAATTTTCCGAGATCTAGTAATTATCAAGTACAGTTTGTACTCCTTTTAGGGTTTTGTAATACAAACTCAAGGTTTACTTAGGTTTTCACCATCAAAAGCTCACTAATCTTTCAAGTAAGTGTATGAAACTCATCTTTATAATTTTACCAAGTTTTTACAAGATTCATATGATATATATACAAGATCTACATGCATATGTTATTTATACCACTCCATTTTATACATATCTAACTTTTGAGCCATAGAAATAGATTATAGTTAGATCCTTGTTAGATCCACTTGATTTATGATGTTTAGGAACCCATGACACCCTAAAAAGGTGTATGGTAAGATTAGACTAGATTTGTGGTGATTGAAAGTGGTTTGGTTGAAGTTGAAACTAGATTGGAACCTTAGAAATGATTTTTGAAACAATATATATACCTACTGTCCATATTTTTGAAACGCGGGAAAATCAGTAGATAATGGGTAATTTTTCACCAAATATTTAGAAAATACTTTCAAAAACGAAGCCGTGGGCAAAAGAATGGATTAAAACGAGCTTATAACGAAGGAGTTATGATTTTTGCAAGTTTAACGACGAAACCTATTTTCGGAAAATATAACATGCTGTTGGACGATTTTCGACGGACAAAGAGAGGCATTAGACGTAATCTAATGGAGCCTAACTATCAAAAATATATTAATACATGTTAAGACGAATCCGTGGATATAAAGAACGAGGAAAATGAACTTAAAACGACAAAGTTATACACGTTTTAAAATCATCAAAACTATATATATAATTATAGTCACTAATAGAAATAATATAACTACGTACTAAATACTATATTTTCTAGATTTCTTGTTCAAGAACTATATTCTTAACTAATGAAGTACGTACGACCCAAGGCTTATTTATACGACTACTAGACGTTATTTCAAGGTTTTCAAAACGAGGAATATAACACTAACATTTTTATATACGATATATTACGACAAGTTTTTTATTATTCTAGTTGGACTTATTTTTCTTAAGTATGGAAATTACCTACTTTGACAATAACTAGTATTTTCAAGTTACGAGTGGTATAGGTATCATGTGCATGTGCATTCATTACATCACGGCATGATCTAAAGTAGATCGTTATTACTCATATTAGCTTGCGGCTAGTGTTCGCGCCTTGTTGTCCCGATTATTTCATCACATTGTACTATCACTTCAGGTGAGTTTTCATAGCCCCGTTTTCAATTAAATATTTGATTTCAAATCCCACGTGGGAGAATACATTGCATTACTTATTTTTCTGTACATGGTAAAGTATTAAATTCCTTACATTGCTTAAGTTGCCTTATTACCACGTCATGACAAGTCCCCTTTTATTATCATGGACCGTTAATTAATCTACAAGCGAGAGTGAGTGTATAGATCTATTGAGGGTGACTCCTCCATTCGTGTTTGGGTTGCTCCAACGGGTACGAATGCATTTCATGTCTAATACATTTAGAGTGTCTAGTAAACACTCATTTGGGGCCAAGTAACGTCTAGCTTCGGGGTCATGAGCTTAAGAGCCAATGTATTACTTTTAACATTTTGTCGGTTTACTTTATACTTGTGGCCAATGTACATACGATTTAACTTACAAACCTATGATTATTCACCAACATTATTGTTGACCGTTTTCGCAATGTATTTTCAGGTAACAAAGACATATTCCTCATGACATGCATGGAGTCATTTCATTGAGTATCAAGGATGACGCGTCTTATTTTGGATTTTCATGCACTTATGAACTATCGTTTGATTGTACTAAACTTATTTCCTTAAACTTTCCAAGACTTTTGGGACCTATGTTTTATAACTCTGAATATTTTGAATGAATCAAATGATGTATTTTCAAAACGACACTTTAGGTCGTTCAATATAACTGTAACTGTGGTGCTATGACAGTCATCCCCAGGTATTCCATTCCGCTGCCATTCAGGTATTTCGGGGGTGTGACAGATTGGCATCAGAGCTAAGGTTATAGCGAACTAGGATGTATCATGGACCCTAGACTATAACCACATCATCATAGCATCTCATCATTTCATCATAGGTGCATATTCATTATACATGTTGTTTCATGCACATATTGTGCGAGTTATTTACACCAATACGCATATATATATGATTATGTTGACCTGGTTCACAAGTGACATGTCTTCAGATACCCACCCTGTCATCCTTTTATCGGATTTCGACATTGGAGATGCCTTGTCATCTTCCACTACCATTTTACTACTAGTTGCACTTACACTGCCATTAACATCATTGAGTTGTTATAGGAACAGGGTTTTCCTATCATCTAGCCCATACATAGAATGCCGTTTGGTAGAGTATTCAGACTAAATCTTAATGGACCTATTAGGATGCTTATTGCAAGGGAGATAGTATGTTTTCTTTCCTTCACTAGTAGGGCGCTTACTACTCAGGTACTACCACCACCGTCAGCTACTTATTACACTATTGGTCGTCCCATAGTGTGTACTTCAGTTTTACCTCTTAGATGTCGTGAGATTGTGCGAAAGAGGGTAGCATTCCATTTACTATTATCACCATCACATCTCAGAGACTCTATACCCATATATGACAGGCCGCTTAAGAAGCAACCACTATTTGACATACCATTACCATCTACCATACGTTACACCACCTTATAGGTTTGAGGTTGGTGAGAGTTTGAGAGCCTCTACTGCTTGACAGCATACTACTCTTCATCGTTAGTCGATGATCTCTAATTATTTGAGATTACCTACGAGTGTTTGGATGATACACTCTGAATAATACCACAAGCCTCACAAACACATTAAAAATTGCAACAAATCGCCCAAGGGTGGCATCTATCACAAGGACTCTATATTATCTTAGATATGATCGACTCATACCTCCATAACACAATAAACCAACAAGATGCTTTGAACGGTATTATACCATCATAATGGAACTCATCACAACTCTCCCTTCATTATCAAGTTTGATTACACCACATTCTAAGTCGATGATTGCATTATTAGTCACTCTTGTAACACTCTACCGACCAAGGTGGTCATATTAGTAGATTTGACATGTAATTACAACTTTGGGAGGATGCAAGTAAGACAATAGGATAAATAAAGACGAAGATGTCTTTACGATTAAATGGTCATGTTGACTAAGATAAGAGTGACTGCCCTAGTTTTCGTGTTTCGGAGATAATAACAATTCAAGTAAGTCAAAGTCAAATTAAATTTTTGTGCAAACAAAAAGATTTCTTGCAAACCTTACGAAGTACGATAAATTATTGATTTTCAATGGTTGGATTTAAAACTCATTTTTGTTTAAGCAACAATCTTCTTGAACTCCCTTTTTCCAAAGATATATATATATATATATATATATATATATATATATATATATATATATATATATATATATATATATATATATATATATATATATATATATAAGATATTTTTTTTTCAAAATACAAAATATTTTGTAGTCACATCTTTTACATAACTATATTCATTACAAACGTCAAATAAAGTCACTCCAAGATACATTTATGACCAAATTTCACAATGTTTCACTCAAATAAATGTTGTTAATTTTAGAAACCATATCTCCAAGAAGGAACACGCATAACTCATGAACGAATCTCGAAAGCAACCACTATACCTACTTGCTATTTGACCTTAGATGCGAAAGAAACCCCTCTACCAGAGATTGCCAATATTGATACACCATGCCTTAACACCACTATTTGAAATTACAACTTTTTCGCTCATTCCATATTATAAGACCCTCACGCTAGTATAAGTTCGTTGGATTAAAAAATCAAGGTACAATCACTCAACAAAATTTATATTCTTTTCGGAGATCAATATAGCTTAGTCACATTGGGACAAGACCTCATTTTCATGAAAGGATATCGAGAAGTTTCACCTGACTATAAGACATTTAGCTTGCATTCATGGCAAATCCAAACATCATTCGATGTGGTACCTACTTGACTCAGATCACCCGTACAACAATTTCCATTCTTTATACATTTTAGTCATGCCTAGAGGGATTACGCCTTTGAACCTGTGACTTTTACCTAGTATAAATTCTCGAATACTTCAAATCATTGGCACCAAATTTCTGCCCTATATCCTTCAGTTGACTGTAGATGCCTTAAAGACACGTTCATCTTTCACGCTCTCAATATCACTACCATATTCTCGACCACTTCATAATCATAAACCACTGCCCTGTTATGAACTAAGATATTTACACTCTTTAAATAAGTGGATTAGTAGACTATTACCATACCATAAGATTCACCCATGTATCCAATAAACCATTCAACGAATTTTACTTCAAGCTATTTTACTACCATACGGGGAAATTGTTTTACGAAATTATTAAAAGAAACTATTTTATTACCACCCTATAAATTGATTTTTCCGTTATTGCACCAAGTATTTACTATTATTACGCGAAACAATTTTCATGTTACTTGAATGGAAATGACTAGAATACCATTTTTCAAAACAAAACGTTGAACACCATCTAAAACTTTTGAGAAAAATAATGCTATTTTAGCTAACTCAAGCATTGCATCATTAGTCCTCAATTATACATAGCCTGATCACCTATGTATAATTCAGGAAGGATTATGCTATGAAAAAAAATATATATAATAATTACTTTTTAGGGATTGTTAATAACAATCTTCATTCCAAAGCGTTGTAAACAAATAAACTTCTTCATAAACATCTCTTTTTGACAAACCCTCCTTGGATACTTACCCCACCTGTCACTTACTCAGCTATTAAGTTGGATTTTTCCATTGATTTCCCTAGGACAGACTTCCCATATCAATTACTAGGAGGATTCCTCGATACAAGAAAAACAATAAAAGGATTACATAACTACTAACCTAGACTAGAAGTATACACTAAGACAATTTATAACTCAACAACAATTCTAAGACGCCACGAGACCATCCGAACCACCATCTCTGACCTAGTTGTCCAATTCTATCATTCAAAAGCACTAGCTAGATTGAGTTGTAGGATCGAACACACTGTGAAGGTACGCTAAACAACACTATAGAAATAATCCAAGCACCTAATTGAACTGTAAAGCAATTCATTTAAACATGGCCTCATCCATACATAAACTTCCCTGCAGTGAGTTTACGCCAAGAACGATTGATTTGAATTATGGATATCGATATAGATTCCCCTAAAGCGTTGTGTCCTCAAGAAATTCTAGATAACCTCACCTATACATCAAGAGAGGCATCAGGCCCAAGCATATCTCCCCAGCTTCGTGTGGAAATGAAATAGACATTCATCGACATAGTATCAATGGACACCCTCATTTTGCCAACATGATGACAATTTCAACGATAAACCATTTCAGGACTTAAGTTGGTTGAATACCTAGGCTTGTAGTTTTGCCAGATAATCGCCAATAGGCATTTTCTAATATCAGGAACTAAACGTTAGACATCTATGCATTTATGCGAACATTACCTATCCAACTATCTTATCCTTGTTAGTGTTTTCATTTTTAAATGAAGTTGATTTAAAAATTGCGTTTAAACAAATCACATACCTCGTAGAAAATAATTTTTGAATTGCCTATTTTGAACAAATACGATCCTTTTTGGTCAATATTTTGCAAAACTATTGTACAATGAGAAATAAATAAACATCAAACTTTGGTGAACAGTCCTATTCACTATATTTTGAAGACGGTTTCACATTTTTATAACTACTGAATTTTGAATCATCAAGAAAGAGATTACTTAGTAACCCATTTGCTCCATTTTCTAAATTAGTTTATTCGGAAAAATATTTCTACCAAAACTCACAATCACGAGATAAATATTGAAAACCAATCACCTTACAGGATCGCTTATGCATTTAGGGTTTTGCGATTTGACAATAAGGAATATTAGAATGTGTTATGGGTTCTGTAATGAGATTGTAAAATTGAAACATGTTATGGGTTCTGTAATGCTGATAAATTATGTTTCTGAAATGTATCTTATAAGAAATGATCGCGCATTTTTTAAGTTCAATTTGATAATAATGCTTTTCAATTTGTCATACATCTTTGTATACTAGCTAGGTCAAGTGGAAATGTTGGTCTTTAAGATATACATTTATCTATAGAATCATATCCAAAATAACATATCATAAATGTATAAGTCTTCAGTAACAATGTAAAATAAACAAAAACAATTAAAAAAAATAACCTTATTTATTCTTCTTATACCTTTCTGTATTACATTTGTCGTATGGGTATTCACAAGTTCTTTTACACACGGGGCAACAACAAAATTCTTCTATCATACTCTTTAGAATATATGGATCTACATAAACATTGTTAAAATAATCTATATTATTGCAAAGTTCACATACACCAGTTTCTTTCGCTAAAGTATGAGTTATATGAATATCCATTGATGTTGTTTTCATTTTTGACTTTAAATTTCCAAGATCAAAAACTGCAACATCGTCAGCATCTGACTTTTTTCTCTAATTAGTGCCATCTACGTATGTTTTAGAAACTTTTTTTTTTTTTTTTTTTTTTTTTTTTTTTTTTTTTTAATCTTTTTATTTATAGTTTGTTAAATAATATAATATAATAAATCATAATATAATAAACGCATGTAATTCTGATATGCAAACGAAACACAATAAAAACATAGACAAAACCATAATATGGCTGTAATATGCAAACATATTTCTTTAAAACTCAAACATTAATTATCATCCATTTTGTTGAATTCTTAATTATGTCAACGACTTAAAGTTACATATGTTTTTGTAGTTTTTTTCGCACTTAGCTCGACCCTGAAAAAAGAGAAATTTTGAACTTAAAATTAATGATTTTTATTTTTATTTTTATTTTAAAAGAAAGAAGTACAATGAAATTAAAAACAGCTATTTATACCTCTTCTTCAGATGTACTGTTGCAAGCGTTTATTAGGCAAATACATTCATCGCTTCTGCATTCACATTGACAATAGCCATAACATGTTGGACAGCAGCAAAAAAAAAAAAAAAAAAAAAAAGGACCATTTGGAAAACAACGATCACTTTTCCTCAAATCTTTAACTGGTTTTAGTTCAAAATTAACATCAGAATTATGCATTTTCTTTGTATCATTAACTTTCAAATTGTAATCATTAACATTTTCTTTGTTATATGTTACTCAATCTTCAATGTTTTTTTTAGGTGATTCCCATAGTAAACTCCAAGTACAAAAGCAATGTATCTGCATGACATCAATAATAATATTAATATTAACACAGTATAAGGTATATTATTACAAAAAGTGTATGAATCACAACAATACATATTGTTTAAAACTATTGTTGAACCTAAGTCCTTGATAGATCTTTGAGCACTCGTGGATCGTTAGTTATGTTTATGTAATCACAAACACACTAAAAGAAAATCTCTATAACTTGTATTCTGAAGCGGAAACTAAACACAAGTAGAAATAATGATTACTAAGAATATGTCACAATTCGTAATTTCAGGTCCTTGTTCAGATGTCGAAATTTCATTATTCATCTCGAAAGTTACTATTCATCAGTTACTATTCACCGATCACTATTCATCATTTTTGGTGTCAGTTTGAGATTCCGAGAAGCGTTCAGAAAATTTACTATTCACATGACACTATTCATTTCCGAAGAGAAAACACTATTCATGTACTTTATTCATTTCATCGTAAATTTAGTTTACGGGTAATTAAATTCGCGTAACCGGTCAGGTTAAGCTGCGAATTCATGCATCGTCAATATTTACATTCGCGATACCAGTCAGGTTTAGCTGCAAATTCATGAAATCATCGGTAGGGACACTTCATATGGAGTAGAAATGGCTTGCGTATCATCATTATAGCATTTGCATACTATTCCACTCGTAGGATATTTAAATTAATACTTTTGGTATAATAGACTTTTTACGTATATTTATTTCTAAATAAACGTTAACACGCGACCAATAATGTGACTAACATGTCCGACACTCCCGACTATGACCCCAATATATTTTTTTATTCATTTTAATAATATAAAAATTATAATATTAATTACCCGGTGTTTTAGAAATTTATTTAATTTATATCATACGCCTAATTTATTTACGACGGTTTTCGTAAAAACTAAACAATAATTTTCCAAATACTCAATACTGGTACCCAACATATTTTTACAATTTTTATGACTTTATTATGTCCCGGTTAACTCCGTTAAAATTTATTTTTTAACTAACTCGGTACCCGGTATTCCCTAAAACTATTAATATATGCATTATAATGCAAGATTTACCAAATATCTTACACAACACGTCATTTTTCTTCCCCCCTTCCATAAATGCAGCCCCCCCCCCCTCCATACTAGTTCCTTACAAGACTTTGAATATCCTACAAACTCATAAATACTTGTCATAGCTTGTCTAATATAATATATATATATATATAACATATACATATACATTGCACCTCATTTCACAAGATCTAAACAACAACTTTTTTTCTCTCTTCCTTCCTTGGGGGTGCACGACCAAAACAACAACAACAAGCAAGGATCATAAATTTTTCAAGATCAAGTGTTAATTAAGTCTCATATGTATTTCTAGTTAGGGTTTTGGGATAAAACCCAAGGTTTTATAAGTTTTCATCTCCATAAGCTCACTAATCTTTCAAGTAAGTGTATGAAACTCATTTTTATAATTTAACCAAGTTTTTGTAATGTTCATATAATACATATACAAGATCTACATGCATATGTTATCTATACCACTCCATTTTATACATATCTAACTTTTGAGCCCTAGAGATAGATTATAGGTAGATCCTTGTTAGATCCACTTGATTTATCATGTCTAGGAACCCATGACACCCTAAGAAGGTGTATGGTAAGATTAGACTAGATTTGTGGTGATTGAAAGTGGTTTGGTTGAAGTTGAAACTAGATTGGAACCCTAGAAATGATTTTTGAAACAATATATATACCTACTGTCCATATTTTGAAAACGTGGGAAAATCAGTAGATGATGGGTAATTTTTGACCAAAGATTTAGAAAATACTTTAAAAAATGAAGCCGTGGGCGAAAGAACGGATTAAAATGAGCTTATAACGAAGGAGATATGATTTTTGCAAGTTTAACGACGAAAACTATTTTCTGAAAATATAACGTGCTGTTGGACGATTTTCGACGGACAAAGAGAGGCTTTAGACATAATCTAACAGAGCCGAACTATCAAAAATATATTAATACATGTTAAGACGAATCCGTGGATATAAAGAACGAGGAAAATGAACTTAAAACGACAAAAATATACGCGTTTTAAAATCGTCAAAACTATATATATATTTATAGTCATTAATAGAAATAATATAACTACGTACTAAATACTATATTTTCTAGATTTATTGTTCAAGAATTATATTCTTAACTAACGAAGTACGTATGACCCAAGGCTTATTTATACGACTACTAGGCGTTATTCCAAGGTTTTTAAAACAAGAAATATAACACTAACATTTTATATACGATATATTACGACAAGTTTCTATAAGTCTAGTTTGACTTATTTTTCCTAAGTATGGAAAATACTTTACTTTGACAATAACTAGTATTTTCAAGTTACGAGTGGTATAGGTATCATGTGCATGTGCATTCATTACATCACGACATGATCTAAAGTAGATCGTTATTACTCATATTAGGTTACGGCTAGTGTTCGCGCCTTGTTGTCCTGATTATTTCATCACATTGTACTATCACTTTAGGTGAGTTTTCATAGCCCCGTTTTAATTCAATATTTTGATTTGAAATCCCACGGGGGAGAATACATTGCATCACTTATTTTTATACATGCCAAAGTATTAAATTCCTTACATTGCTTAAGGTGCCTTATTACCATGTCACGACAAGTCCCCTTTATTATCATGGACCGTTAATTAATCTACAAGCGAGAGTGAGTGAATAGATCTATTGAGGGTGACTCCTCCATCCGTGTTTGGGTTGCTCCAACGGGAAAACGGATGCATTTCATGTCTAATATATTTAGAGTGTCTGGTAAACACTCATTTGGGGCCAAGTAACGTCTAGCTTCGGGGTCATGAGCTTAAGAGCCAATGTATTACTTTTGACATTTTGTCGGTTTACTTTATACTTGTGGCCAATGTACATACGATTTAACTTACAAACCTATGATTATTCACCAAAATTATTGTTGACCGTTTTTGCAATGTATTTTCAGGTAATTAAGACATAATCTTCATGGCATGCATGGAGTCATATCATTGAGTAACAAGGATGACGCGTCTCATTTTGGATTTTCATGCACTTATGAACTATCGTTTGATTGTACTAAACTTATTTCCTTAAATTTTTGAAGACTTTTGGGACCTATGTTTTATAACTCTGAATATTTTGAATGAATCAAACGATGTATTTTCAAAATGACACTTTAGGTCGTTCAATATAACTGTAACTGTGGTGCTATGACAGTCACCCCCAGGTATTCCATTGCGCTGCCATTCAGGTATTTTGGGGGTGTGACAGATTGGCATGAGAGCTAAGGTTATAGCGAACTAGGATGTATCATGGACCCTAGACTATAACCACATCATCAAAGCATCTCATCATTTCATCATAGGTGCATATTCATTATACATGTTGTTTCATGCATACATTGTGCGAGTTATTTATACCCATACTCATATATATGTATGATTATGTTGACCTGGTTCACAAGTGACATGTCTTCAGATACCCACCCTGTTATCCTTTCGTCGGATTCCGACATTGAAGATGCCTTGTCATCTTCCGCTACCATTGCACTACCAGTTACAATTACGCCGCCATTAGCACCATTGAATTGTTATAGGAACAAGGTTTTCCTAACATCCATCCCATACATAGAATGCCGTTTGGTAGGATATTCAGACTTAATCTTAATGGGCCTATTAGGATGCTTATTGCAAGGAAGATAGTATGTTTTCTTTCCTTCACTAGTAGGCACTTACTACTCAGGTACTACCACCACCATCAGCTACTTATTACACTATTGGTCGTCCCATAGTGCGTACTTCAGTTTTACCTCTTAGATGTCGCGGGATAGCGCGAAAGAGGGTAGTATTCCATTCACTATTATCACCATCGTCTCCTAACTCACCACTAGGATCTCATCGTCAGCAACTTTGTTCTCATCATCTAAAGCACCACCAACACCATCACATCTCAGAGACCCTACACCCATATATGACAGGCCACTTAAGAAGCAACCACTATTTGACATACCATTACCATCTACCATACGTTACACCACCTTATAGGTTTGAGGTTGGTGAGAGTTTGAGAGCCTCTACTGCTTGACAGCCTACTACTCTTCATTGTTAGACGATGATCTCTAATTATTTGAGATTACCCACGAGTGTTTGGACGATACACTCTGAATAATACCACAAGCCTCACAAACACAATAAGAATTGCAACAAATCGCCCAAGGGTGGCATCCATCACAAGGACTCTATATTATCTTAGATTTGATTAACTCATACCTCCATAACACAATAAACCAACAAGATGCTTTGAATGGTATTAACCATCATAATGGAACTCATCACAATTCTCCCTTCATTATCAAGTTTGATTACACTACATTCTAAGCCGATGATTACATCATTAGTCGCTCTAGCAACACTCCACCGACCAAGGTGGTCACATTAGTAGATTTGACATGTAATTACAACTTTGGAAAGATGCAAGTAAGACAATAGGATTAATAAAGACGAAGATGTCTTTATGATTAGATGGTCATGTTGACCAACATAAAAGTGACTGCCCTAGTTTTCGTGTTTCGGAGATAATAACAATTCAAGTAAGTCAAAGTCAAATTAAATTTTTGTACAAACAAAAAGATTTCTTGTAAACCTTTCGAAGTACGACAAATTATTGATTTTCAATGGTTGGATTTAAAATTCATTTTTGTTTAAGCAACAATCTTCTTGAACTCCCTTTTTCCAAAGACACATATACATATATATATATATATATATATATATATATATATATATATATATATATATATATATATATATATATATATATATATATATATATATAAAAGATATTGTTTTTATCAAAATACAAAATATTTCGTAGTCACATCTTTTACATAACTATATTCATTACAAACTTCAAATAAAGTCACTCCAAGATACATTTATGACCAAATTTCACAATGTTTCATTCAAATAAATGTTGTTAATTTTAGAAACCATATCTCAAAGAAGGAACACGCATAATTCATGAACGAATCTCGAAAGCAACCACTATACCTACTTGCTATTTGACCTTAGATGCGAAAGAAACCCCTCTACCAGAGATTGCCAATATTGATACACCATGCCTTAACACCAATACTTCAAATTACGACCTTTTTCGCTCATTCCATATTATAAGACCCTTACGCTAGTATGAGTTCGCTGGATTAAAAGATCAAGGTACAATTACTCAACAAAATTTATATTCTTTTCAGAGACCGATATAGCTTAGTCACATTGGGACAAGACCTCATTTTCATGATAGGATATCGAGAAGTTCCACCTGACCATAAGACATTTAGCTTGCATTCATGGCAAATCAAAACATCATTTGATTTGGTACCTATTTGACTCAGATCACTCGTACAACAATTTCCATTCTTTATACATTTTAGTCATGCCTAGAGGGATTACACATTTGAACCTGCGAATTTTACCTAGTATAAGTTCTCGAATACTTCAAATCAATGGCACCAAATTTCTGCCCTATATCCTTTCATACATAGACTATCCTTTCCAATTGACTGTAGATGCCTTAACGACACGTTCATCCTTCACGCTTTCAATATCACTACCATATTCTCGACCACTTCATAATCATAAACCACTGCCCTGTTATGAACTAAGATGCTTACATTCTTTAAATAAGTGGATTAGTAGACTATTACCATACCATAAGATTCACCCATGTATCCAATAAACCATTCAACGAATTTTACTTCAAGCTATTTTACTACCATACGGGGAAATTGTTTTACGGAATTATTAAAAGAAACTATTTTATTACCACCCTATAAATTGATTTTTCCGTTATTGCACCAAGTATTTACTATTATTACGCGAAACAATTTTCATGTTACTTGAATGGAAATGACTAGAATACCATTTTTCAAAACAAAACGTTGAACACCATCTAAAACTTTTGAGAAAAATAATGCTATTTTAGCTAACTCAAGCATTGCATCATTAGTCCTCAATTATACATAGCCTGATCACCTATGTATAATTCAGGAAGGATTATGCTATGAAAAAAATAAAAAATAAAATAAAATAAAATAAATAAAATAAAAAAAATACTGTTTTTAGGGATTATTAATAACAACCTTCATTCCAAAGCGTTGTAAACAAATAAACTTTTTCATAAACATCTCTTTTTGACAAACCCTCCCTGGATACTTACCCCACCTGTCACTTACTCGGCCATTAAGTTGGATTTTTCCATTGATTTCCCTAGGAGAGAGTTCCCATATCAATTACTAGGAGGATTCCTTGATACAAGAAAAACAATGAAAGGATTACATAACTACTAACCTAGACTAGGAGTATACAGTAAGACAATTTATAACTCAACAACAATTCTAAGATACCACGAGACCATCCGAACCATTATCTCCAACCTAGTTGTCCAGCTCTATCATTCAAAAGTACTAGCTAGATTGAGTTGCAGGAACGAACACACTGTGAAGGTGCGCTAAGCAACACTATAGAGATAAACCAAGCCTCTTAACCAATACCGTAAAGCATTCCAATTAAACATGGCCTCATCTATACGCAAACTTCCCTGCAGTGAGTTTTCGCAAAGAATAATTGATTCGAATTATGTATATCGATATAGATTCCCTCAAGGCATTGTGTTCTCTAGACCTTCTCGATACCCTCACATACACATCAAGAGAGGCATCAGGCCCAAGCATATCTCCCCAGCTTTATGTGGAAATAAAATAGACATTCATCGACATAGTATCAATGGACACCCTCATTTTGCCAACATGATGACAATTTCAACGATAAACCATTTCAGGACTTAAGTTGGTTGAATACCTAGGCTTTTAGTTTTGCAAGATAATCGCCAATAGTCATCTTCCAATATCAGGAACCGAACGTTAGACATCTATGCATTTATGCGAACGTTACCTATCCTACTATTTTATCCTTGTTAGTATTTTTACCTTTAAATGAAGTTGATTTCAAAATTGTGTTTATACAAATCACATACCTCGTAGAAAATAATTTTTGAAATTGCCTATTTCAAACAAATACGACCCTTTTTAGTCGATATTTAGCCAAACCATTGTACCATGGGAAATATATAAACATCAAACTTTAGTAAATAGTCCTACTCAGAACATGTTTGAAAACCGCGTCACATTTCATAACTATCGAATTTTTAATCATCAAGAAAGATATTATTTAGTAAACCACTTGTTCCATTTCCTAAATTCGTTTATTCAGAAAAAGGTTTCGACCAAAAACTAAAAAATTGCGAGATAAATTTTGAAAACAAATCACCATACTACATCGCTTATGCATTTAGGGCTTTGTGATTTGACAATAAGGAATATTAGAATGTGTGATGAAAGAAATTAGGAGGAACACCATAGATCGATTACAAACGTCAGTAATGGAGACCAAGCACAATAGGCAAAGAAAGACACATGTCTTAGCACCCATTAGACCAAAACACAAGGAATCAAAGTGTTACCCATATTCTATCTTCTTCGTATAACGCCCTTTTCGAAAAGTATAACGTTGTAGAATTAGTCACCAGATGCATTGTAACCGTTTCAATTATTCCTGATCAAGGTGATCGAATCACCTCAGACTTCTAGCAATCATTTTAAGATTTCCTTCGGAACCCCTTTAAGATGTAAACACCGCCTATCATCCTCAGACCAATGGTCAGATTGAGAGGACAATTCAAACATAGGAAATATATGCTCAGAGAGTGAGCGATTGACTCTAGAAATGGTTGGACTAACCATTTATCATAAATCAGATTCGTTTGCAACGATAGTTATTGCACGAGTGTAGAGACTACACCAATTGAGACACTCTATGATCGAAGTGCCAATTACCCATTTACAGACCGAAATCAGAAAGTTAAATTCATTGGTCTAGAACTAAACTATGGAACAACAAAGGAAATTTCACAAGTCAAGAACCAGTTACAAGCAACGAGAAACTGGTAGAAGTTAGATTGGTGCATGACGCACATCATGCGGATTGGGTATCCCTGAACAGCAAACCAACTAGATTCATGCGGATTGGTAACACGAGAGATTGAACCTCTAGTATATTGGACCATTTAAGATTCGTTTTAGAATCAACCATCTGACATACAAATTTGAGTTCTGGCAGAGTTCAGCAACATATACTACCCATATCACATTGTAAACCTCAAGAAGCGCCGACTATCGACTGACGGACCGAACTCGGAAAAAGCCCAACTCACTATTCGTATACGCTTTCATGAAATAAGCAAGAATTTCTTACAAATCAAGGATTTGTTACAAGTTTAATAAGATGTAAACCATTAGAATTTCAAGTTGGTAACAAGATTACGTTAAAAGTTCTGCCTAGGAAAGGCATGATACCATTCAGAAAAATCCGGGAAGTTAAATTCGATGTACACTGGACCATTAATATTTCAGACAGAGTAGGCCAGTAACCCTCAGACTTGAGCCTTGTTGGAAAGTAGCAGGATTATATAAACATGTTTCACAATTTCAAATCCTGAAAAATGACTTTCAGATTAGTGACTCATAATTCCAATTGGAAGGAATCCAACCCAATGACGAACCTAAACCCGGTAGGAGAACCAGTAGAAATCATGGACCGTGAGGTCGAACGGTTGAAGCAAAGTCGAATTCCTATCGTGAAAGTTCGCTAGAATTCTCGAAGAGGTCCCGAATTTACTTGGGAATGGGAAGACCAAATGCAACTCAAGTATCCACGTCTTTTTACTGAATATACTTCAGAGACCAACCAAAACTGAACTTCGGGATGAAATTCCTTTTAGATGGGAAGACTGTCACAATTCGTAATTTCAGGTCCTTGTTCAGATGTCGAAATTTCATTATTCATCTCAGAAGTTACTATTCATCAGTTACTATTCACCGATCACTATTCATCATTTTTGGTGTCAGTTTGAGATTCCGAGAAGCGTTCAGAAAATTTATTATTCACATGACACTATTCATTTCTGAAGAGAAAACACTATTCATGTACTTTATTCATTTCATCGTTAATTTAGTTTACGGGTAATTAAATTCGCGTAACCGGTCAGGTTAAGCTGCGAATTCATGCATCGTTAATATTTACATTCGCGAAACCAGTCAGGTTTAGCTGCGAATTCATGAAATCATCGGTAGGGATACTTCATATGGACTAGAAATGGCTTGCATATCATCATTATAGCATTTGCATACTATTCCACTCATACGATATTTAAATTAATAATTTTGGTATAATTGACTTTTTACGTATATTTATTTCTAAATAAACGTTAACACGCGACCAATAATATGACTAACATGTCCGACACTCCCGACTATGATCCCAATATATTTTTTATATTCATTTTAATAATATAAAAAATATAATATTAATTTACCCGGTGTTTTGGAAATTTATTTAATTTATATCGTACGCCTAATTTATTTACGACGGTTTTCGTAAAAACTAAACAATACTTTTCCAAATACTCAATACTTGTACCCAACATATTTTTATAATTTTTATGACTTTATTATGTCCCGGTTAACTCCGTTAAAATTTATTTTTTAATTAACTCGGTACCCGGTATTCCATAAAACTATTAATATATGCATTATAATGCAAGATTTACCAAATATCTTATACAACACCTCATTTTTCTTCCCACTCCATTTTATACATATCTAACTTTTGAGCCCTAGAGATAGATTATAGGTAGATCCTTGTTAGATCCACTTGATTTATGAAGTTTAGGAACCCATGACACCCAAAATAGGTGTATGGTAAGATTAGACTAGATTTGTGGTGATTGAAAGTGGTTTGGTTGAAGTTGAAACTAGATTGGAACCCTAGAAATGATTTTTGAAACAATATATATACCTACTGTCCATATTTTGAAAACGTGGGAAAATCAGTAGATAATGGGTAATTTTTAACCAAAGATTTAGAAAATACTTTCAAAAACGAAGCCGTGGGGCGAAAGAACGGATTAAAACGAGCTTATAACGAAGGAGATATGATTTTTGCAAGTTTAACGACGAAAACTATTTTGTGAAAATATAACGTGCTGTTGGACGATTTTCGATGGACAAAGAGAGGCTTTAGACGTAATCTAACTGAGCCAAACTATCAAAAATATATTAATACATGTTTAGACGAATCCGTGGATATAAAGAACGAGGAAAATGAACTTAAAACGACAAAGATATACGCGTTTTAAAATCGTCAAAACTATATATATATTTATAGTCACTAATAGAAATAATATAACTATGTACTAAATACTATATTTTCTAGATTTATTGTTCAAGAATTATATTCTTAACTAACGAAGTACGTATGACCCAAGGCTTATTTATACGACTACTAGGCGTTATTCCAAGGTTTTTAAAACAAGAAATATAACACTAACATTTTATATATGATATATTACGACAAGTTTCTATAAGTCTAGTTGGACTTATTTTTCCTAAGTGTGGAAAATACTTTACTTTGACAATAACTAGTATTTTCAAGTTACGAGTGGTATAGGTATCATGTGCATGTGCATTCATTACATCACGGCATGATCTAAAGTAGATCGTTATTACTCATATTAGGTTGCGGCTAGTGTTCGCGCCTTGTTGTCCCGATTATTTCATCACATTGTACTATCACTTTAGGTGAGTTTTCATAGCCCCGTTTTAATTCAATATTTTGATTTCAAATCCCACGGGGGAGAATACATTGCATCACTTATTTTTGTACATGCCAAAGTATTAAATTCCTTACATTGCTTAAGTTGCCTTATTACCACGTCACGACAAGTCCCCTTTATTATCATGGACCGTTAATTAATCTACAAGCGAGAGTGAGTGAATAGATCTATTGAGGGTGACTCCTCCATCCGTGTTTGTGTTGCTCAAACGGGAAAACGGATGCATTTCATGTCTAATATATTTAGAGTGTCTGGTAAACACTCAATTGGGGCCAAGTAACGTCTAGCTTCGGGGTCATGAGCTTAAGATCCAATGTATTACTTTTGACATTTTGTCGGTTTACTTTATACTTGTGGCCAATGTACATACGATTTAACTTACAAACCTATGATTATTCACCAACATTATTGTTGACCGTTTTCGCAATGTTTTTTCAGGTAATTAAGACATAATCTTCATGGCATGCATGGAGTCATATCATTGAGTAACAAGGATGACGCGACTCATTTTGGATTTTCATGCACTTATGAACTATCGTTTGATTGTACTAAACTTATTTCCTTAAATTTTCCAAGACTTTTGGGACCTATGTTTTATAACTCTGAATATTTTGAATGAATCAAACGATGTATTTTCAAAACGACACTTTAGGTCGTTCAATATAACTGTAACTGTGGTGCTATGACAGTCACCCCCAGGTATTCCATTCCGCTGCCATTCAGGTATTTTGGGGGTGTGACAGAATACTTTGATCCTCTATGGATCTTTTAATAATACTGAAACTGTTTTTCTAAAAACGTGTTCATAATACATAATCGTGTGTTCCTTTTATAGACAAGGAACCCTAAACCGTTTCACAAGAAACGTATCTTCTATAAACTTAAAAAGATATGCATTATCACTTCCTAATAAAACTCATGCATATCATAACTAAATAACAAAATACACGGAATATCTATATCCGTAGAAACAAACTATGATGATACTAGTCTTTAGCAGATATACTGCTTCAGGAGGGACCAACTCTTCAGCAGGAGCCATCAGCAGTATCTTCAGCAGAATTCTCTATTTAGCAGAATTCCCAACAATCTTCCCCTAATCTTGAATTTGACATGGTTAAGTTCAAGATTCTTGATAGATCTTTAAATGTACAAACCAAGAGGATTGAATTCGAACATCATCAGCAAAGAGCCAAAGAATCTTCATCAGCAGGATCTCTATGATCAGCAAAAACTTGAAAACACCATTCTTTGCAGCAACAATTGACCAAATGTACATCAAAACATATGAGTTTCATACTATTTTCATCACATCCAGGTGTGTTAACTCCTGTGGGAGGCGAATCATTGAAAATAATGGATTTGGTGTCTCTTTACCAATAGCCATCACTGTTGGAGCAGCCAAATGTTTAAGTTTGAAAACTATAGTACACTGATGACCATATGATTTTTAGCAAATCATCACCTATAAATGAATTTGAGATTTCTTTACCTGTAGCCGTTTGCTCAGGACTAGTCAATTATTTTGATGAGTAAATCACCTTGGTAAATTGAATACCAAATATGGTTTTCCACTGCCTTTACCACAAGCCATACACTTGTGGGCTAGCCAATTATTGGGAATCCATAAGGAAAAATCCATGGTCAATTGACAACCATTCAACTCTCAGCTGTTAAGCATGGGTGAGTTGAGTACCCAATAGTTTTTAGCAAACTATTACAGCTATCAACAGATTTGACATGTCTTTACCAAAGCTGTACCCTTTGGACTAGTCAACTTTTTGATGGAATAGTCAACATCAGGTAAGTTGATAACCAGAGAAGGTGTGGAAACAACCAACACCAAAACCTGCATACAACATACACAATACTGTACAAATCCATTAGTTATATATATATATATATATATATATATATATATATATATATATATATATATATATATATATATATATATATATATATATATATATATATATATATATATATACTAAGAATTATGAAAATAAACAAATATACAACAAAATACCATCAAGTAGCTCTGGCCACCCTGATCCTGACTTTGAACAAACGAATCAAAGATTCAGCAAACAGTTTAGCATTCCCAACTGGATCAGGGGGAATCTGCAACTTATGCTGAAGCATTTTCTCCATGAGAGGCACAGACAGAGGATAATTCTTCTCAATGAACATTATGACCCTTATTCCAGATGTAGTCTCCAATACATGAACACAAGGAAGAGGATAAAATTTCAAACTTTGTACTTTCAACCTCTGATTGCTCTTCCACACTCCATACCCAGAACCAATTGGTGAAGTAGAATCCATAAGCACTTGAAGATCACCCAATAGAAATAATCCTGCACCTTCAGGAGTATGAGCAGCATAATACTTAGAAACCAACTCATAGAGAGTGACTAAGTCCTGATGATCCACAAGATGCAAAATGTCTTGTAGAAATGTGAAAGACAGAGATGTTTTATCAAGCCTATAAAGACTATTGGTCTGTCCATTACTAGACAGCTCCCATCTAACCAAAACATCCCTAATACCCTTTGGCTAATCATCAGGAGATCCTTCTTTGATAAAAGAAGAATCAACAACATTTACATCTACTACCCTATGCACTTGAGGAGGGTGTGAGACCTTCATTCTAGCCATCCTCTTGGCTCTTCTACCAGGAATATATTTAGCAGCATATGGAGAAGAAGGTTCTTCAGTAGTTACATCCTCAGCAGATACATCCTCTGACTCATGTGTTTCCACTGATGGAGAAACTAATGGAACTTCAGTAGAAACATCAGCAGAATGTGGGTTAAGTGAAACAGATTCAACTTGTGCATCCATCTCCATTCTAACTTTTTTAGCTCTAGCAGCTTCAAGCTCTACTTCTCTCGCTTTGATCTCATGAAATCTTGTCATTTCAGCTTGTTGATCATCATGCAACCTCTTTGCAGCCTCTTCACCCAATCTCTCCTCCTCATTTTTCTTCTTGTTCTCTTTTTAGAAGGAAGATCTTCTGCTACAACTATTGCTTTGCCTTTGTCAATGACAGATGGAGCAACAGTAGTTGTTGGATCAGCAGAAGTAGATACACTAGGTAAAGATACATGAGCAACAGCAGAAATACCCATATCAGAAGTGGAAATAGCATCAGCAGAATGAGATAGAGATGTAGCAGGCACATCAGCAGAAACAGCTTCATCAATTTTGACTCTCTTAGAATGTGGTTCTGCATCAGTAGCAAGTAGAGTAGGAACAAGCTTAGGAGTACTCATTCCATCCTTTTGTAATCTGGTCTTGATTCGATTATACTGAAAAACCAATTGTTCATCTAAGAAAGACCAAACTTGTTTCCTAGTCCAAGCATTATTATATAGTGCACTGCTTTGGTTTTTCACAAAGTTCCTCATAAAAGCCCTTTGTTGTGCTTGAGTCATTGGTTTATCCCTCTTTTCTTTAGCAATTCTCTCATTTGCAACTTTCTTTCTCTGTTTCATAATCTCAACTATTCCAGGAACCAAATCAACTCCACTGACTTCATTTCGAAGAATATCTCTAGCTAAACCAGGAGTAGAAATCACTTGTCTCCCAATATTCATCCAATCTGCTTCATCAAAATTTGGAATTGCATCATCCAATTCTCTTTGTCTTTCTAGAGGCAGAGTAGAAATATACTTGTTTGTAGCAGATTGAAACTCTGAGCCATATTTAGCTTGTTCTTCCTTTGCCAATTCTGTACTTTTCTTATGATCTTCCCATTCTTTCAAAAGTCTTTCTTGCTCAAGCCTTTCTTCTTCTGAGATAAGATCATCATCACAAACTCTAGTAATGTCAGCAGAATCATCATGAGGAATGACTAACTCCTCCAGAGGATCAGCAGGTAAATCTTGAACATCTAAATCAATTAGAGTATCAGCATATCCTGTAGTATGGGGAGTTGCAGTTGTGTCTTCATGAGAAACTTGTTCAGGAACAGATCGATCAATGCTAGGTGAATCCATATACTCTTTACCAGCCATAAAGAATGAATCCACTGATGTGTGAACCCCATCAGTAGCCTTAGCAGCAACATGAATTATTGGTTCATTCTCCTGAAGAGTATCACCAGCATCTATCATTGGAATCTCAGCAACATTGGACACCTTAGAAGATTCAGTAGACTTCTTTGCCAAATAATGTCTTCTATTCCTTCTACTAAACTGAATGGGCTTCTTTAGTTTTGAAGATTCAGCAACTGTAGGAGAAGAAGCATGAGTCTGTTGAGCAACTTCAGCCAAGATCTCAAGAGAATCCAAATTCCTATCCTCATTCACTTCATCAGCATCAATCACAACCTTCCTTTTCTTTTGCTGACCAAGTTGAGTTTCTAACTCCTGAACCCACTGTTTCAACAACTCAATCTCACCACCAAGTGAGGATTTGGTATCTGCAAGCTCCTTTTGAAGATCATCAGTCTTTTTAACATACCTGCAAAGCAAATCATATACAGAGGTGAGAGTAATAGGGTCCTCAGCTCCACCAACAGATTGCTCAGTGGTCATGGGAGCTTCATTGAACCTATCAGAAGAAATAGACATATGTACAACATTAGGAGAGCCTTCATCAATTGGCTCTCTTACAGGACTAGGTGAGGGTAGTCTAGAAATCTCAGGTTCAAGAGGTGTAGGTACTTGCGTACCAAGAGACTGAATTGTCTCCTCAACCTCAGGAACAAGCTCATCAGGAGCAACATGAGAAGGTGATGGAAAAGGACTAGGTGACAAATGTAAAGGTGAAGGTGGAGTCAGGTCAAAAGAAACATGTATTGCTTCAGCAGTTGTAGATGGCTATCCATCATTTACCACTGATGGATTACCATCAGCAGCAACACAAAAAGATGATGGATTACCATCATCAACAGCATTTTGAGAGGGTATATCACCAGTAGCATCACCCGCACATACATCATCATTACCATGTGGCAACATAGAAGCTAACAGAGGGTGATGTACCCCCATCATAGTTTGTATTCATAGAAGCAAATAATTTAGAACTAAGACCTTTAATGGGAATATGGACTATGTCTTGTGTGGTTATGTCTAAAATTATTTGAAGAAACCTAGGGTACATTAAAAACTTATGCTTTTTCTTCTTAATATTTTCTAGCATATTAACAAAATTAAACTTAGAAAAATTATAAGTTAAACCCTTGGAAAGACATACAATACCACAACCTAATTGGGTAGAGAATTGATCCCATCCACCAGACTTGTTGCTGATACATTGGAGCAGTGTGTGCACCAGAAACCTCCACTTGGGACAAAACCGATTCTTAAGCTACTTAGTTGTATCAGTGCCTTGATAAACAGCTTCCCTCAACCCAGCAAGTATTACTTCAGTGTTGGAGTGAAAAACACCATTCTCATCATCCAAACGAAGCTTTGTCCTTATCAATGATTTAGTCACCACATACTCATTTCCATCAATAGTAGCTACAATCTCTGTGTCAGACCTTTTTGTAGCAGATGCCCAAAATTATTTCACCAACGATTTATATATCACATTTGGAGAATGTGTGAGAGCATAATGAATCTTGCAACGTTGCAAAAACTCCACCATAGGATCATACAGTTCATGATATTTTGTCTTACTCAGAAAAGCAACCTTGTTATGATCTTGCTTAAATTGAAGTGTTGCCATTCGAAGGATTTGTGAGAAACGGTTATGAATTATGCAAATGGATGATGGGTTTATATCGATTGATGAGGGAATAAGTTAGTTTTGGGCGAAGATATGCGAAATAGGTTATAAACGGAAGTTACCCAATCTTGGTCAAGAATATAGGAACAAATCGTTGACCATATCTGACGAGTAAAGCGGCTCCATCCAATTACAAAATTGAGCCTTCAGCAGAAACTATGGTCAATCTGCTGATGAAAAGTCAATAAGTAGAATCCACTCAAGAGTAAAAATATCTTCAATAAATACCTTGAGTTTTACTGTGCCACCTAACTCGCATTAATTACCATCAAACCTTCACTTCGCCTATAAAATAATCCCCAAATCACACTTTATAAATATCAATCACCCCCAATTATTATCAAAACCCTAATTTCTAAATAAAATCCCAATTATCCACCAAAATCATGTCTTCCAAACCAGAAATAATTGATCTAACCTCCTCCACCTCATCCTCATCATCATCAAGTGATGGATGGAGTGATTACATTCCACCCGGTGCTCATCCAAAGAAGAATCCTAATGTGAACCCTCCAAGTCCCTCACCCTCAGAAGATCCTGCCAACATTCATTCAGATTTGGATGATTCAGATGCTGAAAGGGAACTAGAGAAGAGGTGGAATGCTTTGGAGAGAGGTGAACCAAGCCATACCCCCATTCCTGCTGAAAGACAGTATGTCTCTCCTTTTGTCTTTACCTCTAATGAAAAATCATCAGAGGATGAAGATGAAGATCCATCATTCAGTCCCCCTTCTACCCCAGAGAGATCCCAACCAAGGCCAAGGAAGTCTAATCCATCTCTTCCAACATCACGGGATGTGGTGTTGGGTCTTCCTGCTCCAGGATCTGGTTCTTCATACCATGGACACAGGGGAAAGGGCAATGAGGCAGAGGTGTTAGGTAAGGGAAAAAGGAAGGTGGAGTATAAGGTGATGTGATGTTGCCAGGGACCAGAGATATAAAACTAGGTTCTTGAGCATCTTCGTCGTCATCATCATCATTCCCTCCTTTCCATTTTCACCTTTAGCTTCTTCATCGTACTGGTCATGCATATCCACCAGCCTTTTGTAATAGATGATAGGAGCTAGTAAAAGTTTGGTAGACATAGTATAGGAATGGTCTTGTATTCCACTTTGAAGTTGATTATAAGTTCTGAATTGTTTCTTGAATGAATGAATAACTTTTCTCAATTGTCAACTCTTTAATTTTACTTCAGTAGAAGCAATGAGTCTCAGCATATATTACTCTTCAGTAGAAAAAAACTCTAACCTTACATGACCACATTCCCATTGAAACAGTCTTGATGAATTTCAACTTAAAGTCAACAACTACTCATAAGGGCATTCTGCAAAACAAACACAAAGTAGCAAACAAACCAAACAAAACTTACAAGAACATTAGTTGGTTAGTGTTAGCATACAAAAAAATACAAATAATATACAATTTTACAACTACAATCCTCCCCTGAGGCATATGCCTCCCCTGAGGCTTATGCCTCCCCTCAAACTTTGCAGTTAAGGGTTAAGCATGCCAATATGGACAACTAAGTGTTGAAACCTAGGTCCATCAAAAGCCTTAGTCAAAAAATCTACCACATTATCATTTATGTGAATCTTAACCACTTTAATCAAATGTTTTTCATATGCATCTCTTATAAAGTGGTACCTGATTTCAATATGCTTAGTTCTATTATGAAAAACTGGATTTTTAACTATGCACATGGTGCTTTGATTATCAATGAAAATTGTGATATTCATGAAATTAAACCCATAATCCAGCAATTGATTCTGAATCAATAGAACCTGTCCACAACAATTGGCAGCAGCAACATACTCTGCTTCAGTAGTAGAGGTAGCAACAATAGTCTATTTCTTGCATTGCCAAGAAATCAATCTTCTTCCAAGAAATTGGCAACCTCCAGTTGTGGATCTTCTATCCATATTTGCACCAACATAATCACTGTCACTATATGCTTCCAACCTAAAAGGAGACTCTTTTGGGTACCAAAGACCTAAATTAGGTTGGCCTTTGAGGTACTTGAAGATCTTTTTGACAGCATTCAAGTGGGAAGTAAGGGGAGTGACCTGGTGTCTAGAACAAGAACTCATAGGAAATGTAATGTCAGGCCTAGAAGCTGTCAAATACATCAATGAACCAATCATAGATCTGTATAAATGAACATTCACATCAGGATCTGGTTCAAGATTATTCTTTGGTTTTGGAGCTTCATAGGGTGTAGTGGTAGTTCTGACATTTTCCGTATCAAACTTCTTAAACATATCTCTCACATATTTATCCTGACTGATAAATATACCATCAGGTTTCTGCTGAACTTGTAAACCCAGAAAGAAAGTAAGCTCCCCCATAGCACTCATCTGAAACTCTCCCTTCATCAATTCCTCAAACTCCCGGCACCATTCTTCTTTAGTGGAGCCAAAGATGATGTCATCCACATAAACTTGCACAAGAATGATATCCCTGGAGTTTTTCTTTAGAAAGAGTGTTTTGTCAATGGCACCTCTTCTATAACCATGCTTCAGCAGAAATGTAGAAAGCCTAGTATACCAAGCTCTTGGTGCCTGATGTAATCTATAGAGAGCTTTTACAACCTTGTAAACATGAGTGGGATGATCTGAGTCTTCAAAATCTTTGGGTTGAGTTACATAAACCTCCTCTTCAATCTCACCATACAGAAAAGCACCTTTCACATCCATCTAATACACCATGAAACCCATATAAGATGCATACGCTAAGAAGATTCTAATTGGCTCAACTCTAGCCACTGGTGCAAAGACTTCATCATAGTCTATGCCTTCCTCTTGCCTGAACCCCTGAGCTACTAATCTTGCTTTGTTTTTCACCACAATACCCCCTTGCATCTCTTTTATTCTTCAAAATCCATTTTGTCCCAATTGCAAATTTGCCAGCAGGGAGAGGTACCAGTATCCAAACCTGCTGATTCTTAAATTGTAGCATCTCTTCTTGCATTGCTTTATGCCAACTTGAATCAGAAAGAGCTTGAGGAACGCTGGTTGGCTCTATTTGAGAAAGAAATCAAGCAAACAAACAATGCTTAAAGTATGTATGATTGTCCCTTTGTTAATTATAGGCATAGGAAATGAAAGCAACATCACCAAACTTAGCGTTTTTCACAGTACTTCTAGTTCTAACAGGTGCTTGAGGATCTCCAATAATCTTTGATAGAGGATGAGCAATATTGATCCTTTTTGTTGCAGTGGGGTTGACATCAATGGTGGTGTCAAGATTGTTCACTGTGGGTCCAAAATCACTGTCATAGGAAGAGGAGGTGAAGATTCCAGCTTCGGGTTGGTGATTACCAAAATCAGAAGGACTTGGAAATCTTGTATATGGTTTTCTAAAGTTTGTGGACACACTTGTAGAGATTGGAGGTTGTGCAGCAGGACTATCAGCAAATCAGAAGAAACAGGAGAACCTTCAGTAGAACTGTCAGCAGAATCCTGGTTTCCACTGACTGCTTGTTCTGATTGTATGAGTAAAGCCTCCGTATCTCTGGCAAACTTCTCACCAAGCCTCTCAGCTTCTTGAGTAGCTGCATGTTCTTGCTTCTTGAGTCTAGCAAGATCCTCTGCATAGTGTGACTCATCTTCATGCTCATCAGCAAAATGATCACCTGCAAATGGGTTAGGAGGAAAAGAAGGTACTACAATGGTTTGTTCATCTTGCTCATATTCACCCTCTAAGTCATCATCCAGGGTACCTGCATGGTTAGTGGGAGACTCTTTTGTACCTGCAGATTGGTTAGAAACATATCTAGTATAGCCCAAGTGATCAGTCAAGTAATCCAGGTCAAAATACCAAGTATGGCCTTGTCCTTGAACATTAGGCTGATCTTCTAGCTATCTCAGGTTAAGGGTCTCCTCAATCTTTTTAGCATGTAAATTGTAAACCCTATATGCCTTACTATGAGGGTAATGAAATCAATAAGGGTAATGAATTCTTTTAAAATAGGAGATGTTTCATCTTTAATTTTCAAAAAGAATACCCAACAAAACCTGCTATAATCATCAATGATTACCAGGCAGAAGTACTTATGATCAATACTTCTGATTGGAGTTGGACCAAATAGATCCATGTGCAGCAACTGAAGAGGTTCTAAGATGGTGCTCACAGCTGTTATGGCTTTGTATGAGGCTCTGTGTTGCTTTCCTTTGTTGCAGGCAACACAATTATGTTCATTGGTGCATACTTTTGAAGGAAGTCCCTGAACAAGACCAAGTTTAGAAGCTTGTTAATGGTCTTGAAATTCACATGAGCCATCCTCTTATGCCATCTTGTAGATTCATCCAGGGATGCTTTGGCCACCAAACATGTTAGATCACCTTCAGGTTGGACATCATTCAAATTGAATGTGTACAAATTAAAGGTTCTAGGAACTCTTAGCAGAATGGTTGTATCTTCTGGAAGTTTGTCTTTAGAGAGCACAAGACATTCATCCTCAGAGAAGAATACTTTATTCTTGGTGTCACAAATTTGTGATACTGAGAACAAGTTGAAATGTTGTAGTTCCTTGACATAGTATACATTGTCAAAATCCAACAGAGGTGTTCTGATTGTGCCTTTCCCAGTGATTCTACCATCTCCTCTACCAAAAGTCACATTGCCTCCTCCTTCTATAGGTACAAAATCATGCATCTTATCCTTGTTTCCTGACATGCTCCTGGAACAACCACTATCCATAATTCCTAATTCTTTACTTTTCAGAGGATGATCCTACAACAACAACAAAATTATACAAAAAGTTAGTATACATTGGAGACTCAAGTCATTGCTGACTTGAGCCTACCTTGTGGATCATTAGAGTTAGGCCATGGAGATGCATAAGATCCACCATTGTTCTTGGGCCTATATTGAAAATTAGGTCCCTTTTGAGTCCAAGAACAACCTGCTGAGGGCTTCACAGCAGTATCCCAATATCCTCCACCAACATACATTGAGTCAAAATATCTAGGCCAATAACCATTATGAAAATAAGAACTAGTTGGTCTCACATATGGTCTAGCAACAGTTCTCCTCCAAGGAGAAGGTACATAATTAACATTTTTCCACATTGGTCTAGGTTTCCTTTGACTAGCACATACACCCATTCTTTACTCATGAAAATTACAATCCTTAATCAAATGAAATTTAATTCCACACACAAAGCATTTCTTCTTTTTAGAAGATTTATTTAAAGTGAAAGATGTTCCATGACAAGAAAAAGCATTCAAACCACAACCACTAACAGAATTAAAAACATTGTTTTGCAAAGAATTAAATAACAAGTCTTCAGAAGAAACTGTCTTGGAATCAGCAGAAACTCTAACAGGCTTGTAGGGAGTCTTGGGTGAGGTCTTGGGAAGGTCTGACTTTTCACTTGAATCACAACTGGTATAAGTAGTAGACCCTTGGTCAGAGGACTTGTCACTGTCAGAACAAGAGACAAAGTCAGTGGATTTGGAATCAGGGTCTGGCAAGTCACTTGACCTTTTTGCCATAAAGATGATGTGATCCATCAAAGTCAACAGTTATGGAAAGGTCAGTGGGCATGTGTTCTCCTTTAATAGGTCCATCTACAGCATGTAAGTTACCTTCTTTTACATAATTAGCTAATCCTGCTGGTGTTGATTTACCTAGATCATTCCTAGCTTCTAAACCAACATACTTCTTAAAACCTAAACCTATTCCAGAGTTAACAGATTGACTACCATAGATTAAGCTAGCTAAATTGTCACCTGATATTAACCATGATTTATGTCTAGCTATTTCCTCATCTAGTTTCTCTTTCAGCACTAGGTTTTCTGAAACTACATCAGCCTTTTCTTTCTTAGTATGCCTTAAATCAATCTTAGCACATTCTAATTCACTTTCTAACACCCTTATTTTTTCATCATAACCAAGCTGATTCTTTTGAAACCATATTTTTTGTCTTTCTAAAGTTTTTAAAGCCTGTTTATAAGCCTTAACTTCTACATAGCATTCATTATATTTAGGTTTCAATTCATCATAAGCTTCCTTAAGTTCATTATATCTTTCACTACAACCAAAAACACAGTTATGTACCTGAGAGAAGCCCATTAAGGCAACTTGATCATGCTTATCCTCTGTAGTGCAGCTTGCCAACATAGAAACCTGCTCAGAACCAGAAGCTTCATCATCAGTAGGCTCATGAACTGTCCAGTTGATATGTTCATCCACAGTGACCAAAGCTTTGGAAGTTCCAGCTTCCACTAGACTCTGCTGATAGGAACCATATCTAACCTCATCACCAGGCTTCCTATCCTTGCATTCTCTTGAGAAGTGACCCATCTGACCACAAGTGTAGCACTTGACGTTTCTTCTGTCAAATCTTGCTGGATCTCTTCCCTTGAAACCAAACTTGCTCCCAGACTTATTCTCAAACCTTTTGATGTTCAGAGAAATCATGGCCAACTGCCATTTCAAGTTCATCTCTTCCATATCCAGTGGATCCAACTGTTCAAAATCCTCATAAGCTAGGTTCTGCTAATGTTCATATTCAGCAACAAAAGAGTGAAGTACCTCTTCCATTACATTACTGGATTTTGGTTGAGGATTTGATTTTGTGATGATGTGGGAAGATGATTCTGAGGAATATGGGCTTGAGGCATGAGCCATCTGATTGGATGTGGTGCTAACAAAGGCTGAATGAGTGGATGTACGAATGGGACTTCTGACATCAGGCTCAAGAGATTTAAGTCTGTTGTAGAGATCATCAAAAGAGAGCATATCCAATCCACCTTTGGCTTTGACTGCAATGCTTACATGCAGCCAAGATGGTGGCAAAGATCTTAGGAACTTAGCATTGCAGTCCTCATTGTCTGGTCTTGCCTTCAGCTGATTTAATTGACTCAAAATCCTGTAGAACCTGTCATAGCCCTTGTGGATGCCTTCTTCCTCAGATATTTGGTATTCTTGAAACTGCTGTTTCAGCATGGATTTCTTCATCCTCCTTGACTCATCGTTCCCAACAAACCTAGCCTTGATTGCCATCCAAATGTCCTTAGCATCTTCCATGAAGTGAAAATCACCCATGTGATCATCTGGTATAGCCTGAAGGAGAATAGTTCTGACTTTATTCTCTCTCTGAACAGCTAGAACTTCTTCAGCAGTTTTAGGACCCATGATAGTAACAACCCCATCAGCATCTTTGACATGTTTCTTCAAGCTGTTACCCTTGCAGACAACTTCCCAAAGATTCCATTCAATATTGGTGATCTAATTTTGCATTTTTATAGACCATAATTCATACTCCTCTGCATTCTTAAGGTATGGGAATTTGGCATTACTGTTAGTGATAGTTAGTTGATGGAAAGATGTGGTGTTTTGGTTCTGAGTAGCAACAGATTCATCATCTGATCCAGCCATTGGTTATTTTGATTGTTTTGGTTGCTTTTGATTGTGAGGGTGTAAGAAAGATGTTCTTAGTATCACAGAGACTCTCTCGAGGCTCTGATACCACTTGTTGAACCTAAGACCTTGATAGATCTTTGAGCACTCATGGATCGTTAGTTATGTTTATGTAATCACAAACACACTAAAAGAAAATCTCTTTAACTTGTATTCTGAAGCGGAAAATAAACACTAGTATAAATAATGATTACAAAGAATACTTGATTCTCTATGGATCTTTGAATAATACTGAAACTGTTTTTCTAAAAACGTGTTCATAATACATAATCGTGTGTTCCTTTTATAGACAAGGAACCCTAAACCGTTTCACAAGAAACGTATCTTCTATAAACTTAAAAAGATATGCATTATCACCTCCTAATAAAACTCATACATATCCTAACTAAATAACAAAATACACGGAATATCTATATCCGTAGAAACAAACTATGCTGAAACTAGTGTTCAGCAGATATACTACTTCAGCAGGAACCAACTCTTCAGCAGGAACCATCAGCAGTATCTTCAGCAGAATTCTTTATTTAGCAGAATTCCCAACAACCATTGTAATCCAGAAGTATAACTCCTCACATGAAGCTCCCTACTATTGTATTATGCCACCAACATAATACCGTTCGGGCCATCACAATTCAGAAGTATATAACTGCTCACACGAAGCTCCCTAATATTGAGTTATGTTGTTATTAGAGTTTAGTTATAACATATTACCGTTCGGGCCATCATAATTCAGAGGTCATGCAATAATCGTTTGAGGAGCCAGGGCACTTTAAATCGTAAACCCAACAAACTCATAAAAACAAAATATCCACATGATACCCCTCACATGAAGTTCCCTAGTATTGTGTTATGCTTCTAACATAAAATACGTTTATATATATATATATATATATATATATATATATATATATATATATATACACACGTTATTTATAACAGGAGGCGTTTAAAGAATATGACACCTCATTGCTCAGTCAATGCACAGTAATTCATTATCAGCTATGTCATCACATTCAGGTCATGTAAGCAATTTTTTAATTCTTTTTATTTTCATTTTTTAATTTATTTCGAAATTATGTACATTATATGTGTCAACAATTTAATAAATAAATTTCGTATGGTTTTTAAAAAACATGACTTGTGATTTGAACACATGACCTTAGGCAATATTAACAAACATGATAAACCAGTAGACCAACACATCTTTTGATTAATATCTTGAAAGTTCAAATCTGTAAATCTAAAGTAATATTTTAGGGTTCGATTTGTTAAATTAAAAAGAACAAAATACCATAGGTATAATTATTTTTCGTTTTATTCTTCCAAACCCTAATATTTGTTTCCACAACCATCATCGGTCATTCAATCTCCAAGACCTAAATTTAATTACTGCTGCATCAGGGTGCATGTTTAAGTCTTCATCAATCACCGTCCCTCCATCAAAACACCATCTATGTTCAACGTAAATCAAACGATTTTAACACATTCCATTATTCGGTAAAATATGCATGAATTCATAGCCATATCTTTATTTATGAAGTTTACTTTATATACTATTTTTTGCATGCTTCTTCAATTATGGCATAAAGATACTTTTTTAATTAATGTTTACCTGGAAGTTTCTTTTGTTAGTTATGTATTGTATACAATAACTTCTGAGGACATTCATGCAATACGATTCTTCAAGTTCTAAGTGCTACTTACTAGCTCACATAGTTTTCCCTGTAATGTTGGTATTTTCTGTTCTCTCATTTATTGGGATCTATTGCTCATATAGTCTTCTTTCGACAGTACAAAGCCCCCTGAAGAAATAAGTTTGTTGTTAATTTTTGTATTCTTTTCTATATGTTTCTACCCAGTGATCACATGGTATAATAATTCATTTGTAACTTGCTTGCAGGTTACAATGCGAGAGGTCGTACCTACTGTAAATTCTGTGTGACAGGTTAGTATAAGTAATGGTTTACTATTTTATTAACATGCAATACGTATGACAAGGGATCTAGCCTTATATGTTTAATCCAAATTTTTAAAAGGTTTTTTACTATAATTTTTTGTTTTTCTTAGCAAACATGATGAGGGATCTGGTCTTTTGATCGCAAGCAGACGAGACACGCTAAACGTTTAATCAGGCAAGTGAATAGTGTTCAATCATGATATGATTATTTATGATAGTTGCCTTTGTTCCCAAGAGTAAGCTTCTATTATGTCAGTACAACCATTTCTATGCAATCTTTTTAATATCAAAATAGCAAGTTTGGATAATACAAAATGCTTAAAAATAGTGGAAAAAATAAGTAATCCCAAACACTCCCTTAATAGATTATGCAGCTGATTAAAAAATAAAGATAAAATAAAAATGAATAAACCACGTCAGGTCTTGATCACAACAATACGCAAAGGAATATATCATTCGAGTGCCAAATAATATACAGAAGAGTTTGAGTGCCAAAGCCAAGTATGTATACACTCATTTGTTTCTTTAATGTCGTGTTATTTTTTAATATTCTGAGTGCAAGTAATTTCTTAATATTCTTTAATGTCGTGTTATTTTTTAATATTCTGGGCACTAAAACAACAAACGCGTCCCATGGAGTCGTTAGGCACTAAAACAACAAGCGCGTCTCATGGAGGTATTACAGTAATGCAACATATATCTTACTATTCGGAAAGTAATGCCTTATATACTATTTACCAATAACTAACACCTTCGTATACATATATCTTACTATTTCTAAAGAGTCTTTAGTGCGGGTCATAAGACGTCAGCTCAGGTAGCAAACATGTTGAATATGATTTAAAAACTATGTTATTACGGTAATGCAACAAAAACATGTTCAGAATGCATATCCAAATGCTCCCCTTAAATGACGACTAATGTGACTACTTTTTTGTAGGAAGAAGAGAACGAAGCACGCAACTTTCCGCTTGTGGACATTTCCGGTTATTGTTGATGTGCCATTTTGCATACAACTGCGGAGTAGATTATTATTCAGATAGTTGTTGTATATCTCATTTAGGCTCTTTGAATATATGCTATCCAGAACTACCACCTGATTCCCTACTATGAAAAACAAGGAAAAAAGTAAATATCCTACACATCCATAAAAGTTTAAAATGAGTTTGTTTATTTTATCTTTAAAGGTTGCTGATTTCTTTGCGAAGTTAATACAAAGGGTTGCACCTAAGAGTTAGCAACAGGCTTTTGGTGAAGTTTATGTTACTGGTAAGTTTTTACTTGGCACATTTAAAAATTGTGCTGAATAATTTTACCTAAATGCAAATCTTTATGGGTTATACACATTATTTCATTACTTTTATTGTCTTATGCAGCATGTTTAACAGGTACGTTTCCTGGAAAGTTCCTTCGGAGTTCCTGGGAATTATCTTGGGCAGCAAAGTCATGGTTTCCGATGGACTTATAAAATTTTCTTCAGGTATTTATTTATCTGTTCATGTAAAAAACAAATAAACAACCATTAAAAAAGCTGATTGGGAATTGAAATAAAGCAAAGGTTAAATTTCATGGGGATATAGATTCACATACTGTTCAAGTTTAAAATGCCAAGGTATCTGAACTAAATGCATAGCTTGAGGTAATATTTATTTGTGTTAGATCCATTATTGATTAAACATAACGGGGAATGACCCACGGATAACTCTATAAGTCGCAATTGTAACCTATACTATCAACTGTGTGAACTATCATATCAAGATAATACTACAAATTATACACCTTCAAAGTCTCAGATGTGTCTATTTGGTGATCTTTTTTTTTTTTTTTTTTTTTTTTTTTTTTTTTTTTTCCTTTTGTTTTAGTTTGACTAGATAGTTATTGTTGTAGATGGGCAATTGGTTTGGGCTTTAATGTAATAAGCCACGTATTGTACCATTATTGGACTAACTGGAACAAGTTTATGCAGTTAAATTATGAAGGATCGTTTGAAGACATACTATTTAGATGAAAGGAGTAAAAAAAGTCAAAGATGACAATCACATGGTTTAGCTTGCATATGTCTTTATTCTCCAGTTTTAGTGCCATGTTCAACAAGCCTGTTACAAGGTACAACCTTACTCAACATGATGACGTATAGTCTATATTTGGGTCATGAACCCAAATGATAAACATTACTAAGGCCCAAAGCCCACCACGAGTGGGCTATCATAACAATGATTTGGGCCACCATGCTAACGGTTTGGGCTCACGAAAGCCCAAACCCAAAATTATTTATGGTTTGATATAGATATCTCTTATTTAAGGGATATATATCAAACCGGATATAGACCGAAGAGTAAGGATCACGTATCCAATAAGGATTTCGTGCCTATACAAAGAATACCATAACTCTTGTTAAAGGTACGACTTACAACCCTAACTATTTAACATAACCCTCAAAGCCAATTACTTACTCTCACGCCGGAGGATAATCATGGGAGACAATCCCACGATAAGCCTAACGGTGTTTGTTTGTTTTCTTAGTGCGCAGGTCTCAAGCATCAAGATTGAATTGGTACGAGAACAGGAACCCAAATAAGGAACGCCCAACTTTTGTATCAACAAGTGGCGCCATCCGTAGGACCCTACACTAAGAACTAGAATGACGAAGCATAAAAACTCAAGCCTGCCGACTCCGCAGTTGGAAGAAATACATGGTGACTCCCAGAGGAGGAAGAATCAAGATTCGATCCCTCGACAGGCCTCTGGACCACAGGGGCTGCTCAGACCACCACGGTGGTTCCAAGCACTGAAGAACTTCAGCGAACTCTCTTCAATTCTCCCCATCAAATGGCACCCATCGTAGACAACACCGTGCCACCAGGCGCGCCTAACCGAGATAGGGGACCTAATACGGAAGCAAATATCCTTGCGCTGGAAGAGAACGCGCATGAGTTAACGTTAAGTAATTTTGTATCCCAGAATTACGAAACTTTAACCAACCTTATGCAAGAGGAAGCAAGGAGAAGCTCAAGTCAGAGCCTACAAGCCCAGCTTAACTTTAATCCTGAGTACGAAACATCCCCATGACGCTACCAGAAGGAGGGGCTTGAGAGGCGTACCAATGTCCATGATAGACTTGGTACAGCATCTGATTCACAATACTCGGAGGAGTACGAGGACAACGAGAGGCATACCAATGTCCACGCTAGACTTGGTAATCGTAGGATGCAAGATAGACTTGGACGGCAATGCTCACCGAGCGAGAGCTCTTCAAGGTCTAGAAGAAGAATAATCCATGATAGGCTGGGAAGACGAATTTCCCCAAGTGAAAGCCCCTCAAGCTCAGACTCCGAGGAAAAACGGTGTAAGCGCCGCAGAAGAGAGAACTCTTCCTCAAGTGACTCCTCGGACAACGAGGACAAAGAGACAGGACACTGGAAGTCCAGAGGAAGACACCGCGAGGAAGAAGACGAAGATATATCTCTTCCTTGGCGCCGCCAAAAAGTTGATGCATTCACACGGTGCATCAGCGATTATGTAGATCACAACAAAAGGCGCATGCGCACCAATGTTAAAACATATGATGGAACGGGTGATCCTGATGATCACCTAAAAATTTTCGAATCCTCTACTGCTATCGAAAACTGGTTACAACCCATGTGGTGCCATATGTTTAACTCCACCTTGGTAGGGAATGCGCGAACTTGGTTCAGCAAGCTTCCACAAAGAAGCATAAACGGGTTTGAAGAGTTGCGAAAAGCATTCCGTTCGAACTTCACTCAAAGAAAGAAGTGCGCCAAGAACCCTATTGAACTGGCCAGAGTCAAACAGCGCCAAGGGGAATCAACAAGTGCTTACGTGGAGCTTTCTAAAGATGAATGTATACACGTCAAGGCATGTCCGCAAGTGCTGAAAATCTCAGGATTCATGAATGGGATTAATAACCCAGAACTCATTAGGAAATTAAATGATAAGGTTCCCCAAACATTTGATGAACTAATGAAGCGCACAAGGTCCTTCATCCAAGGAGAAGCAGCTGCTGCATATAGCAAAAAAGGCTACTCAAATTATAGGCAGCAAGAACAGCCTAGGAGACAATCCAATGATCAGAGTAGCAATCACAACAAGAATTATCGCAGTCAGGGAAGCGGACGAGATAATGACAAATACACCCCCCTCACGAAGACTCTGAGGGTGATATTTGTAACAGAAGGCGCAAACTTCCTAAAACCCCCACCAATGCGCACTCTAGAGGATCGGCGTGTAGGGAATGGATACTGTGAATACCATGGACAAAAGGGCCATACCACCAACGAGTGTGTCCAACTACGATAACTAATTGACAGATTAGTAAAGGAGGGTAGAATGGATCACCTCGTTAAGAATTTTAAAGAAGGAAAGGATAAGAAAAAGAATGGAGGTAAGAAAGAGCCACCAAAGATAAGGCTGACATTATTTACATGATACAGTCATGGCAGCGCAAAATGAAGCAAAAAATTAGCCAAAAATTCTCTTTTGGGAATGAAATATCCTTCCCCACTCTAGCTGCGGACAACGCAGTAGTAGAGCCGCTAACCATTGAGATACATACTAGGGGACACGATATCCGTCGCATGTATATTGATGGAGGAGCATCCGCAGACATTCTGTATGAACATTGTTTCAAAAGGCTGCGACCTGAGATACAAAGTCAGTTAATTCCGGCCACGACGTCGCTGACTGGCTTCACAGGAGAAAAGATATGGCCTATGGGGCAATTGCGCTTACTTGTAGTCGTTGGTGATGAACAACACTCTACAGCAACCTGGATAAACTTTATGATAATCAAATCTCATTCACCATACAACGGCATCATTGGGAGACCTGGAATATCATCCATGCGTGCTGTACCATCCACATCACATGGGATGCTCAAATTCCCAGTAGAAGGAGGCATTGTCACCCTCTACAATACCACTGTGTCACCTAAAGAATGCAACACAGTAACCAGTGAAGTGGAGAATGTTCCAAAACAGCGCGCAGCTAAATTACCAAACCTAAAAGTTGCCATTCACCCTGACTACCCAGATCAACAAATATCAATTGGATGGTCGCTATCCAACAAAGGCAAAGAAGCTATGTGCGCACTCTTGCAAAAGAACCTAGATATCTTTGCATGGGAACCAAAGTACATGACGGGTGTACCACGATCCATCACGGAGCACAAGCTACAAATCCGACAAGGATATCCTCCAATACGACATAAAAAGCGCGGCCAAGCTCCAGATCGCGCAAAAGCCATCCTGGAAGAAGTACACAAACTTGTAGACGCAGGCATCATGCGGGAAGTCTACTACCATGACTGGCTTTCTAATCCAGTAATGGTAAAGAAGAGTGATGGCAGTTGGAGAATGTGCGTAGACTTTACTGATCTTAATAAAGCATGTCCACAGGACTGTTACCCACTACTAGAGATAGACTGGAAGGTAGAATCTCTATGTGGATATCCCTTTAAATGCTTCTTAGACGCATACAAAGGGAACCATAAAATTCAGATGGCTGAGGAAGATGAAGAGAAAACACCCTTCCACACAAGTCAAGGGGTCTATCGCTATACAAAAACGCCCTTTGGTCTAAAGAACGCGGGAGCAACATACCAACGATTGGTGGACATGGAATTTGAAAAGCAAGTAGGTCACAACCTCGAAGTTTATGTCGATGACCTTGTCATCAAGAGTCATACTGAGTAAGAATTGGTGCACGACATCGAGGAGGCATTCAAAATACTGGGAAAGATAAACATGAAATTAAACCCCAAGAAGTGCACTTTTGGCGAGACAGAAGGCATGTTTCTTGGATATTTAATAGAACCTTATGGCATCAAGCCCTGCCCAGAAAAGAAAAAAGCTGTCATTGATCTCCCTTCACCACGCACATTGAAAGAAGTCGAGTCACTAAACGAAAAGCCAGCTGGGCTAAATCGATTCTTGTCTAAATCAGTAGAAAAGTCACTCCCTCTCTTTAAGACACTCTCGAAGTGCACAAAAAGGGAGACTTTCATTGAACTGAGGAGGCGGAAGAAGCTTTTAAACAGCTTAAACAACATCTTACAGCGCTTCCCAAACTTGTCACACCCCGACCAGGAGAAGAGTTGATCATGTACTTATCTGCAATTCATGGAGTAGTTAGCGCGGTGCTATTGACAGATAGGAACTCCGTTCAAACACCCATATATTTGTAAGCAAAGCTCTTAAGAAGACAGAGACTAACTATACTGCTATGGAAAAGCTGGTCCTAGCTTTAGTATTTGCAGCTAAAAGACTGCGCAGATACTTTCAAGCGCACCCAATAGCTGTAATAACGAACCAAACTATCAAACAAGTTATCTCTAAACGTGACGCATCAGGACGGCTACAAAAATGGAGTGTGTTATTGAGCGAGCATAACATCTCGTATAGACCACGCACTGCAATCAAGGGGCAGATATTAGCCGATTTTATTATTGAGAAGCCAGATACCGATATTCCACCTTCAACGAGATAGGTAGAATTACAAGAACCGTGGATTCTATTCACAGATGGATCCTCATGCGTGGATGGGTCAGGCGCAGGCCTTATCTTCACTAACCCAGACGGAGTGGAATTTACTTACGCACTGTGTTTTGAATTCACCGCCACAAACAATGAGGCAGAATATGAAGCTCTACTTGTTGGACTACGCATCACAACTGAAATGGGTGTACGCAACCTAGAAGCAAACGTAGATTCCTGGCTAGTAGCCAACCACGTACTAGGTGAATATGAGGCTAAAGAAGAAAACATGGTCCAATACCTTGAAAAAACCAAGTCTTTAATTCAGAATTTTGATAGGTTCACCATCAAACAAGTCCCTAGAGTGGAAAACAGGAAAGCTGACGCGCTTAGCTAGATCGCATCCACAAGCTTTGCATACTTATCAAAACAGGTATTGTTGGAAACTCTGAAAAATAAATCAATCTCGGATATGGCAGTATCCACGGTGATAGAGGAACAGGATCCTACGTGGATGACACCTATCACTGAATATATAAGCAAAGGGATCTTACCATAGGAATAGAAGGACGCTCGTAGGGTACGGCGCACAGCGCAGAGATTTGAACTCCGAGATGGCATCCTATATCAACATTCTTTCCTACAACCATGGCTCCGGTGCATTGGACCTCTTCAGGCAGATTACGTACTCCGAGAGATTCATGCTGGTTCATGCATTATGCACTCAGGACCACGATCTGTAGTGGCGCGCGCCCTGCGGTCAGGTTACTATTGGCCTACGATGCACCGTGACGCGCGAGATATGATAAGGCAATGCAGCGATTGCCAAGTCCACAGGCCAATTCCGCGCCGACCATAACAAGAGCTAACCCCCATCACCTCACCATGGCCATTCTATAAATGGGGCATTGACATCGCATGCCCCTTTCTAGTTGCAGCGGGAGGGCTAAAATTCGTCATAGTGGCCATAGATTATTTTACTAAGTGGATCGAGGCAAAAGCAGTGGCAAGCATCACAGGCAACCAAGTCAAATGCTTCGTTTGGGACAACATTGTATGCCGCTTTGGCCTACCTGGAGAAATTATCTCAGACAATGGAAAACAATTCCATGATAACCCATTCAAAGACTGGTGCGCATAATTAAACATCACACAACACTTTGCGTCAGTTAAGCACCCACAAACCAATGGTTTGTTTGAACGCGCTAATCGTAGTATGGGCGATGGAATAAAAGCCCGCCATGACAAACATAAAGGAAGATGGGTGGATGATTTGTCGCATGTTTTATGGGCGCACCGCACGACAATAAAACTAGCACTGGCGATACACCATTCTCTCTTGTCTACCGGACAGAAGCTGTTATACCAACCGAGATTGGAATGCCAACTATCCGCACGGAAGAATTCAATGTCACAACTAATGATGACGAGCGATGCATAGACTTAAATCTGTTGGAAGAAAGGCATGAACGCGCAGCTATACGTGAAGCAAAGGCTAAGTCAAAGATGAAGAAGTATTATGATGCAAAAGTCAGGAACATTTCTTTCCGGCCAGGAGACTTTGTGTACCACGCCAATGATGCAAGCCACGCAGAGGACACGGGAAAGCTTGGACCCAAGTGGGAAGGACCCTGTGAGGTCACAGAAACACTAGGCAACAGCGCGTACAAGTTACGTGATATGGAAAGCCATGAGCTAGCACGCACGTGGAACATCTGCAATCTCAAGAGATGCTATCTTTAGGACAGGCTACGCCCACGCATAGACAACTCTGCACTTTAGTAAGTGCCCAATAAATGTCTGTGTACTTGATTTTTCTTTTTTTAGGGAATTGTCTTTTATTTTCAAAAACTTGCAAGTATTAATAAAACGTTGTGGTTTCTAGATAACTCCATAACACATTTAACTTTATTGCTTACATTTTTTCTTATGTCTCAATATTGTTACTTTATATTTTGCCTACATGGCGTGCATGCACTTAATAAGACCGACAATGGCAGAAAGGATAAGTAAACCTACTAAATAACTCGTTGACTAAGAGGGTTGCAAACCCATCAACATTGGATCACGCATCCTTGCTAAACACCTTACTTTCAAGACGTTGAAGTAAGTTTAAATGCGCATCCCAAGAAGGATACGCAACATAACGTACACCGTACATGTTTAGCAATTTACGAGCCAAGACTCTTGGTCATTTGAAATAGTATTTGCAACACAATGCAAGTCTATCCATACACTTATGATTTTTTGTTAAGTTATGCACTTAATACAAGTCATCCTAAGTATGTCTCAGTTTCAATTTGACTCTTGGATAGTCTTTTACAAAAAAGAACAATATTCTAAGTACCAAAAAAGTTAAATATTATTATTCATAAGAACCACGAGTTTATACAAAATTACATATACAAAAATCCATAGATATCTACATGCTATGAGCACGTCTATGACTTGAGCTACTAGCTGTAGATGCTAACTCCCCAGCCTCACTCAGCCTTCTAAGCAGGCTGCTATCCTCCTGAGATACCGTCGGTACGCTGATGGGAATCCCATCGGACCTGAGGAGATGGGCTGCGCCAAAACCGCAGAGAATCGCCTTCCCTTCCACACCCTTCTTGCGAGCAACCCTGGTCAAATGGGCCTCTAAGCATTTCTTCAAAGAAATCTCCTTCTCAAGGGCGAAGGGATTGAGCATGTGGCGGGGGCGAGCAAATATAGGCACCTTCAGCTACGACTCATCTGGCTTCAAAAAGAAGTCAGGATGCGCCTCCGCATTTTCAACTATGTGTTTGGCCAGAGTCAGGCCCTACATGATCACACTGATAGGATAATCTTGATCACACTCTAATCGGGCGATATGAGGAAAGTCGAAAACCTTTATCTTCTCCATGGCCTCCACAAGCTCATCAAAAGCATCCGTCTTATACCCAGGCACTTCTACAAGCGGCACGGTCAGCATCTTGCTCTCATGAAGCTCCTCCGTAGCCTGAGCCTTGCCACGTGCCATGGTGCACTCTACAACCTTCCCAAAGGCTTCCACAACCTCTTGGGTCTCTAGCATACCCATAGCAGGCAAGCGCATACCATGGCTGATCAACCACCCGTAAATACAACAACGCACGCGTTAGAAGATAAAGAGCATTAAGGCACATAGAGTTGGGAAAAAAATTCATAAAAGATGATACATACCTGCGCTCAGCAATAGTAGACATAAGATGAGGATACAACTCCTCATCATACTCGATACTCAACTTGCTTAGCTTACTCTCCTGCACCTTCAGAGTCGTCTCCACACGCTCGCGGAATTCATCAATTAGGGTGAACTGCTTGCTCCTATTTTCTTGCAAGTACTTCAACCCCTAGGTGCAGCTAGACCTGTACTGCTCAACAGCAGCACGCTCGCGCTTCAGCTCCACCTTCAAAGATAGCTTCTCATCAGCAAGCCTCCTTGCATGCGCAGTGGTGGACTCTACATCAGTCCGCGCATCAGCCAACTGCGCCCTCAGTGGTGTAATCTCCTCATCCTTTTGAGCGAGACTGCTACTCTCACCAACATACTGAGCCTTGAGCTGAGTGACCAACTCAGCTTGATGCTCAACAGCCGTGCCCAACTCTTCCATCAGTTGTGGCGCAGACATCTCCTCATTCGCCCTCAACGGCTCCTCCACATGATGACGAGGCGCTTGGGGTGGCACCAACCCCTCAACAAATGCTGCATCACCCTCTGCAGTTTTGTCACTATACGCAAACAGGATGAAGTCAAGGAATTGCAGAGCGAATAATAAAAAAAAATTATAATAAATACTCAAACAATTGTTACTTACATAGAAGGTGAAGTTTCAGCATTCTCATGCACAGCAAAGGATAAGGACGTCTCTTCATCTGTGGACTCATCCACGATGATAGTATGACGTCTGCGCTTGGAGGTGCCCTCACCGCCATCATCAGCAGCCTTGCGCTTAGAACCTTGGCGCTCCTCTTCAAAGTCGTTGTCAACTTTGAGGATACCAACACTATCAGACGACTCAGTGCGCACGGGCTCAGGAGCCGCCACTCCTTGCGCATGCACAGTCTACACTGGAGTTGCATTCACAACCGGTTGCGCACCCTCAGAGGACTCTTCTTGTGTAGGCTCCAGAATACGCCCAGTGGTAGGCTCCAAGATAGGCAACTCACCCTCCCTCAGGGGGCACACGCCCATAGTTACCTGCGCGGGCTTTGTCAACCTCACCACGGAAAACAGATCCATCTCTGCGCAACACATGAACGAACAAGACAAGAACATGTTAGTCGATAAAATCAAAATATACAAGAACGCTTACATTATAAACGTGAGGATAAGAAAGGACAAGCACCCACCCCGGCCGCTTCCATCCAAAAATGTTGGCACTTCATCACTTCCTCCGAAGTAGTTGCGACTCATTCCCATATGAACCAGAAACTCCTCGGGATAGGAGTTGATTGGGATGCGGTTACCACTAATGGTTTCCGCATCCTCCACGTTGTATGTACCGGGATCTGGGCGCTCATCCTTTTGAAGCGTCCCTTGAGTATAAAACCCAGAGAGCGAAACGAATACCCTATCAACCATCCAGAAAAACCTTTCCCTCCAATCCCTAAGAGCGTCTATCTTATCAGTGTATCACTGATAGCGCCCTGGGCGCTTTGAAAACGTTACCCACCTGTTCGACCATGTTGTGTGGTAAAACGCTCGGAAAAGGTTGATAGTAGGGTTTATCGCAAGTAAACGACAGTTTACCTCGAAATTTCTTATTTTTGCCGCACCTATACAATGCAGCTAAGAGATATGCAGACGATAGAAGTTGAGCACGTCACTCAAAAACAGGGATATAGGCACGCGCTAGTTTGCAAACTCAAAAAAGCGCATGTATACCCCTATTTTCCCCTCAGGGAAGTCTGCGATACATGCGTCTGCATCCGGTACTTCCGGATGCACCGCAAGCGGGATGAAATAATCGGAGGTGAATTGATGTAGTTCATCCTCGTCCATCTCAAAATGGAACTCTTCTAATTGACTAACCATTTTTACTAGGGTGCGCACACAAAATTACCTTTGAAGATACTAGTTTTTCTTGAAAAAGGATTCTTAGTAGGGAAGAAAATGGCGTTTTTTGCACTGTGGAAAACACAGTAAAAATGGGACACCTTTATATAGGGTTTCCCCTTGCCTCGGATGAATGACACGTGGATCCCACTACCTCCATCGCGTGGCTAGAATACCATGAGGTACAAGCACTTTTTCACGTTTTCCGAAGGATACGTGGATGACCTCCCCATTTATCGAGGTATTTGTGAGATATTTTTAGACTAGATACATAGTCCAAACTTTAGGCGGTGGATATTCGAATTTTTCCTGCCACGCTTGCTGCAGATATTATTAGTCTAGTATACGCGGTTACAACCCGCTCACACTAGACTGGGGGGACATGATGACGTATAGTCTATATTTGGGTCATGAACCCAAATGATAAACATTACTAAGGCCCAAAGCCCACCACGAGTGGGCTATCATAACAATGATTCGGGCCACCATACTAACGGTTTGGGCTCACCAAAGCCCAAACCCAAAATTATTTATGGTTTGATATAGATATGTCTTATTTAAGGGATATATATCAAACCGGATATAGAACGAAGAGTAAGGAGCACGTATCCAATAAGGATTTCGTGCCTATATAAAGAATATCATAACTCTCGTTAAAGGTACGACTTACAACCCTAACTCTTCAACATAACCCTAAAGCCGATTACTTACTCTCACACCGGAGGTTAATCTTGGGAGACAATCCCACGATAAGTCTAACGGTGTTTGTTTGTTTTCTAAGTGCGCAGGTCTCAAGCATTAAGATCAAATTGGTACGAGAACAGGAACCCAAATAAGGAACGCCCAACTTTTGTATCAACATATAACGAAATAAAATTACTTCCTAAGACGTTGAAGCTTGGTGCCATACATGCCATTAAAAGCATCCAAATTCCCTGGAAGATCATAAACTCGGTTCACATAGTCATCGTAGTCATAGTCATCATAATCATCTTCAAACTCTTGGCCACCACCGAATAGATTAGCAGACTCATCAAATGGGTTTGCAACCACCTCATCTTCAGAATCAGAAACCACAATCTCTCCCACCTTAGAAAAAGGGTTTAACTCTTTTAGTAGAAGAGGCGGGCGGAGTACAAGAATCACTAGTTTTAGGAGCTACAACCGACTCCTTCTCTTTCAAATCACTCACAAGGGGTTCTTGTGATGCATTACCTATCTTAGTAGACTCATCTTCATTAACTTCCATTGTACGACCAGAATCCACATCATTGTTGGTGTCATTAGTAGGAATGCCAAAAGCATCCGTATCTTCCATATTAAGAGCATCAAATTGGTTAGATGTAGATATCTTTGTTCCACTCGAACTAGCCATAGCAGAAGCATTCTTCTTATTGCCATCCACTTTCTTAGGTTCATGAGGAGTCTTTTTGGGTCGATACTGAAACTGTTTACCCACAACAGGTTTAGGAACCCCTCCTTGACCAGGAATAGTAGAACCACCTTGTTTTCCTTTCTTCTTATTATTGACAGTCTTGAAACCATCATCAACAATCATAGTAGGCTGGACAGGAGGTAACACAACTTTAGGACAATCAATAAGAGTATGACCAAAAATCTTACACTTATCACAACGCGGTGGTTTCCACTCGTATTCAACCCGAATCTTCTCAATAGTAGACCCCGATCCATCAAGTAAAGGTATCTGAACAGTGAGGTTATCCCTAAGCACCTCATCCGACTTCACTTCAATCATGCATCTAGAAAAACTACTACGACCCCATGATTCCTTGCACATTTGGCTAGTATAAGCGTCTAACCTTTTAGGCGTACCAATCAATGTGGCAAGAAGACTGAGACCATCATCAGAAAACATAGCAAGAGGCACATCATGGAATTTAACCCACACCGGGATGTTAGTCAAATCCTCTTTAAGTAGGTTAGTGATCAAAGTCCATGGTTTGAGAATAATAGGAACATTTCTAATCAACCAAGGACCATTTTCAAGCACCTCATCAACACCTTTCTTCGAGTTTAATTTAAAGTAGAAGAACCCCTTAGCATTCATCATTACCTTATGTATACCAAACTTACCCTACGCATTGCGTACATAGTAATCAACAACAGGAACTGCAAGGCGTTGACCAAGGAAATACCCATAAAGAGTATTCTCAAACCTCGTGTTCACCTCTTCAACCACTTTGATAGGGACAGAAAGATCCACACCATTTTCTTTCACGCTACACTCCATCCTACAAAAGATAGATGTGTGTTGCTTAGGCTCATTAGAGGTAGCACTAGCATATGATGTAGGAGGTTGTTCAAAGCATCCATGCCAACCTTATCAATACCAACAGCCCCGTGTGCATTCATATCAATCTTATCAGAACTTTGAGACTTGTTAGAAGCCCCATGTGGACCATTCAGATCATCAACATAAGGATCAAGGGAAACCTGCTTCACTTGATTATTCTTGTCCACAATCGTAGATAATTCAATATCTCCATCATCAACACTCCACTCAGTAATAATAGGACCATACGATGCAGGTATAGGCTAATTAGAACTAGGATTAACATCCTTAGGCTTCTTATGTTTCCTCATAGCCACCTTTGACAAATCAACAGTAGCACCCAACTCATCCACATCAACACGACTAGGAACAGTAGAATCAAACTTCACACTACCCCTAAAGAGACTACACTCTGTATTCACACCCTTCTCCTTTACACCCTTGCCACTCCCTCTCCCTTTTGGACTAAGAAACCCTTTCTCCATGTCAGATAACACAAGCCACGCGAACATCCTTAATTAACGATCAACAATAACGATATAACATAACCCTAATCTTCCAAAATAAATAATAATAGATAGAATTTAACCACCACGAAGCACCACAAACGATACAGGAAGTTGAGATTGAATAAGTAACAAGCCTAGTATCATAACCCAAATAATAAAATAAACTCACCAATACGCACCAACATCAACCGAAGATAAAATAATGACTATAGTAGGATGGAGGCCAAGATAAGAATCAATGATAGATAAATAAGACATGTCAGTTAGGTTATTCTGAAAAAAAAAACGAATTGCTAACAAAAAAAATTCCTAACAAACGATTATACAATTCAAAACGAATTAAAGAATCGATTTAGGAAGAAAAAGTTAACGCAATTCGCATGTCGCCAGAGAGAGTAGTTTGTTTAGGGTTTTATGTATGCTATATTCTTAAGTTTATGTAATACTCTTTAATAGCATGACCTCGAAGTTAGGGTTTAAATAGTGGTTGGGATTTAAATTTGATTGTACGAAATAGTCATTAAGGATAAGGAGAAAACCATAAGTTCTCATATACTATATATGTTTTCACTACAGGTGGTAAAATGGGCAGGTGGGGTAACAAGTCAAAATGAAAAGTTATTGGTAGGGATTGAAACAGATTAGATCAACATTTTTTTTCTTGAGTCATACCATTTTGGTGATCAGTTAGTGGGTCTACCATTTTGCCAAGATGGTTAGATATTTATATTTTTTTAACATTCGAGTTTAGCCATGTGTATTAGCTTTTTTGTATTAGCACTTTTGGATTACATTTTTTTAAGTCTAATATGTTTTTGTGCGGGTTTTTGTAGCAATAGTAGGAGAAGGGGAAGTGAGTTAGAAGGCACCACTAGGAATTGGTGCCAGAGTTTGCTGAGAGGATGTGCTCGGGTTGTTTGGATTGTGCTTGATCAAGTTACCTTTTTAGATCTTTTTAAAGTTGACGTTTAAGTTAGTTATTTGTTCTCTTTCTAAGAGTGCAAGTCTTTTTGTGATCTTAGCGTGTGAATAGGTTTGATTCGTTATATTTATGTTATCCATTTTCAAGATTACAAGGGTTCCCAAAGTATACAGCATATACAAGTCCAATGTCTTTCCGTATTAATTGGCTGAATATGTATCTTAGTTGAAGACTATTGCGAATGCAGGATCAAGTGATTGCAATTCTCGATTAAAAGATGTATGCTCTTGGGAATCAGATGTGTCATATTCCATACAACTGCTTCGTGAGTTGGTCTCTCTCAATTGTGTTGTATTTATCCGCACCATCAGGATTGTATACATAACAGTTGTTAGTGATGTTTTATTTTAAATGGAAAACATATATAAAAAAAGAAGCTTAAAGGGTAATGGGTTATACATGTTGAAGGTTTCTCTTTAATGCGTTCAACCTGCTAAAAAGTGTATGCGGCATCTTAACCTGACTCATATCATGACCCTTTTACCAAAAATTAATTTCCATGTTACTCGACACACTCATATTTTTAACTCGTCTATATATTTTATTCCAATTTGACAATTTACATTACCTGTATAGATTTAGAAGACCGAATTTCAGGATGAAAAACAAATGCTAAAGGATGATAAAGAGGATCTCGAATAAAAAGTCAAATTAGTGGGTTAGAGAGTTGTATTCGGTTGTCTGAAACTTGCTTCCATACTCATTTGGTAATTTATTTTATGGTGTGTAGATGCTTTTTCGATTTACTTGTTTAATATGATGCATCATGCTCAGATAGTTTGATATAATATTGTTTGATGCTTCCTGAAATTTGGAGAAACTTCAATATCAGATTTTTGTGAAGGCCTTTTTATACTGATGTTAATATCTTGGGAGTTTTAGATTAAAAAAAAAACAAGTTATCTTCAGCTTTGTGAGGGCTACTTTAGATATCTGACTAATAATCAAACACTTTCATTTGACTATGTTTTCTCAAATTCTATTTTATGTCGTTGCCTTTGTGGCTTAACTATTTTTGGGTTTCTAAAATTTCAATGCTCCAACATATTCCTCACAAAGGATAACGACATCCGTCTTGGTAAGAATAAAGTATATTCTCACTAAATACCAATCTTAGATAATTTATTAGTGTATTATAATACTCTACTTTTTTTGTGATCAAGAGAATTTGGACTTGTGAAACTCTTGAACTCATGAGACCTTGCTTCCTCGGTAATAATCATTATTATTCAATCACTCTTAACTTATATACAACTTTTTTCTTCAAAGTTTAAGAATAAAAGGTTGTTGTTGCACTTTGGTTCGGCCAAAGACCACTTTCAGTTGCTTTTTGTTGCTGCACTTTGGTTAAAAAATCTCGCATCCAAACATCAGTTTTAGATGGTTTTTACTTTGGTTCATTACTGCTGCAAAAATCAGCAACCAAACACCACTTTGAGACGGTTTTAATTGCTACACTTTTGTTCAAAAATCAGCATCTAAACACCACTTCCAGATGGTTTTTGTTGCTTCACTTAGGTTCAAAAATTAGCATACAAACACCACTATTAGACGGTTATTGTTGTTGCACTTTGAGCTGGTTTTGTTTCTGCACTTTGGTTCATTGTTGCTTCAAAAATCAACAACAAACACCACTTTGAGATGATTTACATCAGCTGTATTAATAGATGTGCGGGCATGAGCCGAGTGATGAGGCGAAAAATGAACCATTTTTAGGGGGTCATTTAAGCCCGAAATTGAATTTATTTGATCAAATATTGCCCTAAATCATTCCTTTTGTGATTTTAGGTACTTTGGGAGTGAATTCTGGAAAAGGAAGCATTTTGGACGTTTTTGGAGCATAAAAGTGAAGAAAAAGGCAAAGACTTAATTTTCCATGCTGAGAACAGTACCTGACGGCGTCAAGAAGGAAATTGTGACGGCGTCAGGAGTAAAATCCATGACGACCCAGAGAAAACCTGAAGGCGTCAAGAGAAGGGCGACAAGTGTAATTTTGGTGACTGATTAGTCCTAAATGGTCAACTAAGTTTACCTGGTGATGGTCAACCAAGTCAAACGTCAAAAACCAACTAACCAAGGAGTTTAGTGAATCCCCGGGTCGTTAAGTCCCGACGAGGCGTGCAATTGTATTTGTGAACGTTTTAAATGATCGGGTGATTAATCAGAAGGGTTAGGAGATTGATTATTATGATTACACTACGAGATTATGATGGAAAATAACTTAGAAACAATTTATTAACAATTACTGATTGTCAGATAACCTAAAAACTTGATTTAAGCTAAAAACGCTTTGAATTTAAGATAAACGCAAACGCGTAAATTAAAAAATGAAACGGGAGTAAACAAAGTCCTACGAATGTGAAAATTATATTTTTACAATCCTAATGTTATAAGAAAATTTTTGGAAAATTAAAATTATTTTTACAACTATTTAATTAATTACTATTAATTAATTACTAATTATTAATTACTTTTGAATTAACTAAATTATCCTAAATTACAAATAATTATGAAATTTAAGTAGAAAAATGAAAATTAAATTTAGGAAAATCTAAAATATTATAAAATTAATTTTAAAACAGAAAAACCTATTTTTCCTACTTTTTAATTAATTATTACTAATTAAAACTAAATATTTAATTAATTTAAACCAGATTAAATTATAAAAAATACTAAAAGAGATGAAAAAAATCTGAAAAAATTACTAAAAATCCTACAGGTAATAAGAAGCCTAGGAAAAATTTAAAAACAGATGTTGCTTATAAATAAGCAGAAAATAAGCCAAAAGGGCTTAAATAGAAGTTATCATTTTAATTATATTTTGTTTTTCTTAATTTTTCTTTTACACAACTAATTTACAACTAATATTAAGCACTTTTTGAGAAGACACTTTTTATGAAACTTAAAAATAAACTTTGTGCATACAAATAAGCTTAACAGTAAGCTTATTAGGTTCAAAATGAGATTAAGCTGTGAACAAGCTGGCGATAAGCTAAGTGGATGACCACAGAAGGTAAATTAGCTACAAACAACTTAAGTGCACGGGGAATAAGCTAAATAATGCATTGGAATTGTAACACCCCCAAAATACCGCAGCGGAAGACTGTGTCACTGGGGTGCTACTTCATAATACAAAGTACAAGTTATAGAAAACGAACTCTAAATGAGACGTTTTGAAAAGTTACCATTCGATTAACGAATTCAAAGTTACAAACATGAGATTCCAAAGTATGATACATAAATGTATACAAAATGTTTTGAATGGTAAATGATAAAAGCGTAAGTCTTCAGAATATGCAGCTTGACTCTAAGTTCCACGCACTAGCTATCGCCTTACTAACCTGAGATAAACATGCTAAAGTGTCAACACAATGGTTGGTGAGTTCATAGAGTTTGTCTTAAAACAGTTGAAAAACCTTAAAAGAATATTCACACAGCAAAAGCATCGTGAATCCACTTAGTTACAAGTCCCGCCATAAGAGACTTGTAACCTGTGTGTTCACAACCCACTGCTACAATATATAGTATGATAAAGACATGTATAAGTTCATCAAGACAATTAAGCAATTAGTAGTGAGTCTCTACTTCATCTCCGAAGACCTCACTTTTATGATGTATCCAAACATTCGCAAATGTTAGGATGTATCAAAGACAACTGGGAGCCACTTCCCAAAGAAAACTGGGAGCCACTTCCCAAAGATATAAGTTTACTGGGAGCCACTTCTCAAAGATAAAAGACAGTCATGTATGTATGAAATCAAGTATAATGCCATCAAGTATAAGACAATCAAGTATAAAACAATCAAGTATAAATGTTTTGAGTATTTGTACAAGTAAGCAAGTAGTTGAGCATGTATCCCCCCCAAGAGTTAAAACAAGTACAAAAAGAGTAGGGGCTATGACTCACCTTAAGCTTATGTAATGAGAAATGATAGTGGTAGTCGAATCGCGAAAGTCTCTAAGAGCAGCCTATAATAGAACGTTGCGACTTAGGTTTTGAGTAACGTCTAAGAATACGAAGAATTGCCCATATATGTCTTGCATAATGTTCATGATGTAGTACTTAGTATATAGTGTAAGTCGTTGAATATAAGTGGTCTATGAAACATGTATAAGTTGTATATCTCTTACTACCGTTCGGGCCGACATAATTCAGAAGTCATGGAGTAAACGTTCGAGGAGCCAGGACACTTTAACTCGTAAATCCACAACTCGTCTCGACGGCTTACTCAATGAACTCCTCACATGAGGCTCCCTACTATTGTAGTATTTGATAACATATATATATAAGCTTTTTGATCTTTAAAAGTTATATGGTCTTTAGCCGTGGCTTTGCCGTGACCTTGGTCGTTGTTACCATGGTCTTGAGACTCAACCTTGGCTTTAGCCATGGTTGTGGTCTTGGCTTTAGGTCATTAGACCTCTTGGTCTCATCTAATTATAACAATTATATAGTGACTTTGGTCTAAAATGGGCTGTTAAGATTTTGAAGAAAATTATCACTCAAAAAGCATTTTCAGGGCTCGAGCTTCTTTGTTCCTGAACGAAAACGGCGTTTCGGACAACTTTCGTGTTTTAACTTTTTGATGAATCGGACCAGAAGTGGGACTTTCAAATTGGCAGAATGCAAACAGTAAGGTATTGGCAGTTTCGGCGTTTTGGTGTCGCTAACTTCTTATGGTCATAACTTTTGACTCGTGTACTCGTTTTGGGTGATTCAAATTGCTATGTTTTCCTTTTGAAGTCCTATTTAACAGTAAGTAAATGTCAAATATCATAGTTATACTATTTTGGTCTTGGTTCTCCATAAAAATCACTAGTTTGCTTGTTTACTTGTCATAAGTTAACATATGTATACCAATACTTGTTTTATCCATTTTTAAACATCATGAACACAATACAAAGACCATATATAGCATGAAAGAAACATAATAAGCATGAAATGATATTGAGCAAGAAGTATATAAGGTTTGCTTACAACTTTTGGCTTTCACTTAAGAAAGGAAGTCAAATATGAACTAGGACACTAAACCTATGCTTGTAAACCCTTCACCATAACTCTTGTAACCATTGATAGACTTGATATAAACCTTGTGAAAACCATTTAACTTCAGCCCCTAATCACCTTGTGTAGCTCCTAATTCAACCATGGAATCACCAAACAAACTTAAGAACTAGGTAGAGAATACTAAGACCTTGAACTTTGTAGTGTAACTTGTAGTTTGAAGATCAAAGGATCATGGAGTTAGGGATTGTGTTGTGGCGTTTTTTATTGATGAGAATGGAAGGGATTAGCTTGCTATTTATACTATGAATGAGGAGGTTAGGAAGGTTACTAGGAACTTACATAAACTTGGTGACAAAGTTGTAATTAAATCTTGATCTAATGGCTAAAGTCATGAGATCATGCCACAAGTGTGAATGCCCCCCCCCCTAGTGGCGGTTCAAGAACTTGGAGAACAAGGTGTGGACTTTTGATGGTATTATCCTAAGTATGTAGCTAGTTTTGACTCCGTAAATCGCTAACCGTAAATGATTAAGCCTCAAAATGTAAAACCGGGTATCGTAAAAATATGAAATTTGAAAGTATTGTTAAACATGTCAATATAGTCCATAATAAAATATAAAATGAGTGGTAGGTTCTATCGGGTGCTAAAACCCTGCTAAAAACTGGAAACACGGGTCTAAAACGCGTAATTCGCGTAAAACGCTGAACTGAAAAACGTAAAATTCCGAAACTTTTGGAATTGTCCTAAAATGAGAGAAAATCATATTTCTATTGTTTATAATGTTTTATGGATATATCGGGATGCTGGAAGGACGTTTAAACCTAAAAGTAAATCTCGGACACGGCTTTGTGATTTTTGCAGAAATGATCCGACGAGCGTCAAACTCTGGGATTATCGTTAAACTAGTTTAACTTACGAGAATATGAAATAAAAATTTCTGAGATGAATAATGAAAAGTGAATAGTAAAAAGTGAATAGTAAAATTTTCGGGAATAAAAGTTAACCTGAAATTGCGAATTGTTACAGTCTCTACCCCTTAAGGAGAACTTCGCCCCGAAGTTCTGTTGATGTTAACTACTTACGATGTGTCTAAGAGAATTCGGGATTTCTAATATAGTAGTGTTTACTCTGATTCGTCTAAGATTATGGTTAAGGAGTTGTATCGGCTACAATTTAAGCCCACTTATTTATAACACATTACTTACATAAAGAACCGTCCAAATTTATGTAAGTAAGGTCTCATAAACTTATGGTTCGGTGATTTACAATTTCTTTATTTAACTGAAGAGGCGTCCCAATCCATTTAAATAAGGAGATTCTAAAACATCCTACTTAAGAATTTCCGACACAAAATCCGCCTTCTGAGGCCGATAGTAAGATAATCAAGTCATCAAATCCCTAAAACTAAGCAATAATATTATTTAACTCAAATCTTGTGTCTAATCAAACAAGAACTGTCACAAGATCAAGTTAACTAATTAGTTATTGCTGAGCTCTGTGTTTTTAATGACTCGACTAATCTCTGGGGCTCCTTATAATACTAAAGTCACATTATCTAACAGCGTGGAACTAAGCAAACCTCTAACCAAAAAGCATATGTGTATGTATTGTGTGTAAGACAAATAAAGAGGAAGGTCCCAACGTATATAGCAGTTATAGTCTAGGCACTAAATGCAACCTAGTTCTCTATAACCAAGGCTCTGGTACCAATCTGTAACACCCCCAAAATACCGCAGCGGAAGACTGTGTCACTGGGGTGCTACTTCATAATACAAAGTACAAGTTATAGAAAACGAACTCTAAATGAGACGTTTTGAAAAGTTACCATTCGATTAATGAATTCAAAGTTACAAACATGAGATTCCAAAGTATGATACATAAATGTATACAAAATGTTTTGAATGGTAAATGATAAAAGCGTAAGTCTTCAGAATATGCAGCTTGACTCTAAGTTCCACGCAATAGCTATCGCCTTACTAACCTGAGATAAACATGCTAAAGTGTCAACACAATGGTTGGTGAGTTCATAGAGTTTGTCTTAAAACAGTTGAAAAACCTTAAAAGAATATTCACACAGCAAAGGCATCGTGAATCCACTTAGTTACAAGTCCCGCCATAAGAGACTTGTAACCTGTGTGTTCACAACCCACTGCTACAATATATAGTATGATAAAGACATGTATAAGTTCATCAAGACAATTAAGCAATTAGTAGTGAGTCTCTACTTCATCTCCGAAGACCTCACTTTTATGATGTATCCAAACATTCGCAAATGTTAGGATGTATCAAAGACAACTGGGAGCCACTTCCCAAAGAAAACTGGGAGCCACTTCCCAAAGATATAAGTTTACTGGGAGCCACTTCCCAAAGATAAAAGACAGTCATGTATGTATGAAATCAAGTATAATGCCATCAAGTATAAGACAATCAAGTATAAAACAATCAAGTATAAATGTTTTGAGTATTTGTACAAGTAAGCAAGTAGTTGAGCATGTATCCCCCCCCCCAAGAGTTAAAACAAGTACAAAAAGAGTAGGGGCTATGACTCACCTTAAGCTTATGTAATGAGAAATGATAGTGGTAGTCGAATCGCGAAAGTCTCTAAGAGCAGCCTATAATAGAACGTTGCGACTTAGGTTTTGAGTAACGTCTAAGAATACGAAGAATTGCCCATATATGTCTTGCATAATGTTCATGATGTAGTACTTAGTATATAGTGTAAGTCGTTGAATATAAGTGGTCTATGAAACATGTATAAGTTGTATATCTCTTACTACCGTTCGGGCCGACATAATTCAGAAGTCATGGAGTAAACGTTCGAGGAGCCAGGACACTTTAACTCGTAAATCCACAACTCGTCTCGACGGCTTACTCAATGAACTCCTCACATGAGGCTCCCTACTATTGTAGTATTTGATAACATATATATATATATATATATAAATATATATATATATATATATATATATATATATATATATATATATATATATATATATATATATAAGCTTTTTGATCTTTAAAAGTTATATGGTCTTTAGCCGTGGCTTTGCCGTGACCTTGGTCATTGTTACCATGGTCTTGAGACTCAACCTTGGCTTTAGCCATGGTTGTGGTCTTGGCTTTAGGTCATTAGACCTCTTGGTCTCATCTAATTATAACAATTATATAGTGACTTTGGTCTAAAATGGGCTGTTAAGATTTTGAAGAAAATTATCACTCAAAAAGCATTTTCAGGGCTCGAGCTTCTTTGTTCCTGAACGAAAACGGTGTTTCGGACAACTTTCGTGTTTTAACTTTTTGATGAATCGGACCAGAAGTGGGACTTTCAAATTGGCAGAATGCAAACAGAAAGGTATTGGCAGTTTCGGCGTTTTGGTGTCGCTAACTTCTTATGGTCATAACTTTTGACTCGTGTACTCGTTTTGGGTGATTCAAATTGCTATGTTTTCCTTTTGAAGTCCTATTTAACAGTAAGTAAATGTCAAATATCATAGTTATACTATTTTGGTCTTGGTTCTCCATAAAAATCACTAGTTTGCTTGTTTACTTGTCATAAGTTAACATATGTATACCAATACTTGTTTTATCCATTTTTAAACATCATGAACACAATACAAAGACCATATATAGCATGAAAGAAACATAATAAGCATGAAATGATATTGAGCAAGAAGTATATAAGGTTTGCTTACAACTTTTGGCTTTCACTTAAGAAAGGAAGTCAAATATGAACTAGGACACTAAACCTATGCTTGTAAACCCTTCACCATAACTCTTGTAACCATTGATAGACTTGATATAAACCTTGTGAAAACCATTTAACTTCAGCCCCTAATCACCTTGTGTAGCTCCTAATTCAACCATGGAATCACCAAACAAACTTAAGAACTAGGTAGAGAATACTAAGACCTTGAACTTTGTAGTGTAACTTGTAGTTTGAAGATCAAAGGATCATGGAGTTAGGGATTGTGTTGTGGCGTTTTTTATTGATGAGAATGGAAGGGATTAGCTTGCTATTTATACTATGAATGAGGAGGTTAGGAAGGTTACTAGGAACTTACATAAACTTGGTGACAAAGTTGTAATTAAATCTTGATCTAATGGCTAAAGTCATGAGATCATGCCACAAGTGTGAATGCCCCCCCCCCCCCTAGTGGCGGTTCAAGAACTTGGAGAACAAGGTGTGGACTTTTGATGGTATTATCCTAAGTATGTAGCTAGTTTTGACTCCGTAAATCGCTAACCGTAAATGATTAAGCCTCAAAATGTAAAACCGGGTATCGTAAAAATATGAAATTTGAAAGTATTGTTAAACATGTCAATATAGTCCATAATAAAATATAAAATGAGTGGTAGGTTCTATCGGGTGCTAAAACCCTGCTAAAAACTGGAAACACGGGTCTAAAACGCGTAATTCGCGTAAAACGCTGAACTGAAAAACGTAAAATTCCGAAACTTTTGGAATTGTCCTAAAATGAGAGAAAATCATATTTCTATTGTTTATAATGTTTTATTGATATATCGGGATGCTGGAAGGATGTTTAAACCTAAAAGTAAATCTCGGACACGGCTTTGTGATTTTTGCAGAAATGATCCGACGAGCGTCAAACTCTGGGATTATCGTTAAAATAGTTTAACTTACGAGAATATGAAATAAAAATTTCTGAGATGAATAGTGAAAAGTGAATAGTAAAAAGGGAATAGTAAAAAGTGAATAGTAAAATTTTCGGGAATAAAAGTTAACCTGAAATTGCGAATTGTTACAGGAATGAACTGAAATCATCATAATAAGCAAATAAGTTATTACACTACACACAGAACCAAACAGGCCCTCAGGGGTAACAAGCCGCCCTAATTTAGCTTATCAAACAAGCTGATAAGCCTGAAAAGGGCTCTGAACCTACAAGCTAAGCTGGTGAGCTGGTCAAAAAGTCCTAGGCCAAGGAATTAGCTCAAGGTATGAGCTTGCGGGGGACTTGTGAAAATGGCTTGAAGCTCACTGTTGTAGCAGTGAGTGAACAAGGATTACCATGATTAAATAAGCTCTAAAGCCAAAGCCAAAGAGAACACAAGCAAATGCAAACTCAGGAAACTTGTAACAACTAAAGTCAATTATAAAACAACACTGAATCAGTCATTATCAATGAAAGCACAAGCTCCAACAACAACAAGAGAAATAGCATCAGCAGTCCCAATTAAGCAAAGGTGAGGGCTCAAAAAGTTCACCACATAAGTAGGAAGGTGAAAAATAAAAACATATGCACAAACACTACCTAAGAGAGATCCCTAAGCAACAAAAACCACAACCAATAACCCAGAATTGCCCAACTTATAGCTAAAAAAAAAACGGGTCAAAAGGAAGAAACTGGGTGCAGGGCATGCAAAAGTCCAAACAGTCAACTTTGGAGCTGATTTAGATAAGCACATGAGTTCTTAAATCCAAATTTTTTTCTTGATTCAGGTTAACAAGCAACCACATAATCCAAAACAATAGGAATTTTGCATTTTCAATCCACATTAAACCCTGTGCATTGTCTAAAATATTTGGCCATTTTATCAACTTTGGCTTTTGACTTTTTAAGAATTACACTTAGGTTAACTTTTGAAAATTACTAATGATCCCAAACTACTAACTAAGTTATTTTAAACTAATATGAGACTATTTCAAGCTAGATTAACTACTTATGCAGCTACATGTATTATTATACAACCTAAATTACCTAACTGTTGTGCCAAACGAATTAGAGATGAGATTTTTACTTTTTTCTTAAAAGACTACTGACTTTACACTTTAACCATTCTATATTAACCTAATATCAACTACTAGGACTGAATGCAAAGCCTAAAACAAGTTTTATCACAGCAAACCTAATTAATCCAAACACCCCTTCTAAGACTGTCTTGGACTAATTTTCAAAGCAAGACATGGTTTTATACTTAAAAACTGAACACTATGCTTCTAATAAGTTCTAACAAAGTTAAATAAATCAAATTGGCTCAGAAAACAACAATAAACAACAAGCAATATTATATGGCAATATGAGCTAAATGAAACAGTGGGTATGCAAGTATGGTTCAAAACATGAATTGACAAAAGCCAAGTACTACTCTAATTATAACTACAATAAACTAATTAAACACAGTCATTTGGAACAGTAATTAATAAAGAAAATCAACAACAATTTCTTGAATGTAGCAGCTTAAGCTAACATGAATATGGAAAAAATCTTACAAGTTGTCCAAAGTGCAAGCCAAAGTGAACCAGAACCAAGAACCTTATCCTGTGCTCCCCTGAGCACTAAACCCCTTTTCATCCATGCTTCTTCATCCTGAACCAGCAATCTGTCATCTTCTTCACTGGATTACTTTTGACTTACTTAATTTACTTTTATTTTATTTATTTTTTTGAGTTTTCTATGAGAAACTGAGTAATCTAATAAAGAAACTTGGGAAAACTTACAATTAACTTAAGTGAGCTTATGTAAGCATAACACAACAATTTTTGAACTCATATCATGATCACACAAAAACACTTGAACTATGTAATAGAAACAGAAAATAATTGCTTACAATTTTAAGAAACTAAAATAGTTTCCTTGATATTGAAAAGGTTACAAACTAAGATCATTACTGAATTGGAAAATTACACTAAAAAACTACTTGTCCTCTCAGGCTTACAATGGAGAACTATATATATTAAATGTAGAAACTAGAACCTGGGGTCTTTTCCTTCTTTTCTCCTCTTTCTGTTGTCTTTATGCCCTGTGGATTTCAAACGTGGAGGAGGGTAGAGGTAATGATGGGTGTTAGGTGTTGAATTTCTTATGGCGGAGTAGGGTGGCTGGGTAGGAGAAGAGGGGGGGGGACAAGGATGTTGAGGGAGCAGGGTGTTTGTTTGGCTATGGCGGCAAAAAGGGGAGGAAGGGGGAGTTGACCCTTTGACCCTGTATGGTTTTATTATTAAACATGGGATGGATTGGGGTTTGGTTGATGGTTGGGCCTGGGTATGGATTGGACCAGGGAAGTTGGGTAATATTATGGGGTGGATTTGGATAATAATATCAAAAGGGTCCGTTTGGTGTGAAATGCAAGGACCAATTGTGTAATTTTTTTGAAAATGAAGGGCTGATCTTGCAATATTTCCATAGTTGATTCAAGGGACCAAACTTGCCATAGTGTAATAACAAAAGGACCACAAAATATATTTTCCACCTCAAAATTCCCAGGGACTGATTTTGCCAATTTCCAAACTGCAGGGACCAAATATGTAATTTTTGAAACTTTTCACCCAAGGACTTATTTTGACAATTTTTGAATTCCAAAGGACTTGGGATGACTTTTCTTTCAAAACAAATGCTCAGGGACTAGTTTTGTAAATTTTTGAAAGTTGGGGGACTGAAACTGCCAATTGTGAAAACTTTGTTCGTTTTTCATTGTTTTTACTCATTTGCATCTAAAACGTATAAAATACAATCCCTGGGATATTTTTAGTATTTTGATGCATTTCTGAGTGTTTTCGGATGTTTTGGCAGCTTAAATACGACAAAAATGATGTGTTTGAGCACTCATCAATCCCCCACACTAAACTATTGCTAGTCCCTAGCAATCTTTTTGGAAAACATGATGGATTTGAAGTCTCTTTACCAAAAGCCATCACTTCTGGAGTAGCCAAATGTTTCTGTTCAAGTAAGAACTATGGTCCACCTGATAACCATGTGATTTTGAGCAAACCACCAGCTTTCAACGGTTTTGATTTTCCTTTACCAGAAGTCGTTTGCTTCTGGACTAGCCAACTCTTGATGGACACAGTCGACATCTTGGTGAGTTGATTACCAATTATGGTTTTTCCACTGCCTTTACCACAAGCCATAATCTTCCGGGCTAGCCAACTCTTTCACTTTTTAGGATATGGCGAGTTGAGATACCATACAATTTTGGGCAAATTGCAAGCCGTCAAGGGATTTGAGTTATCTTTACCAAGAGCTGTTTGCTCCTGGATTAGCCAATCCTTTTGTCGTTTAGACACGGCGGACTGATAACCACAAAAATTTTGAAATAAAGTGAAATTTTTTTAAAATTTTAGGCAAAAAACAGGGGTTCTAGAGGATATAATGTGAGAAAATTCACTAGAAATTCCCCCCCCCCCCCACACTTAGAATTGAATATTGTCCTCAATATTCAAAGTCCCGGCTATTATGCCGACTCTTTGAACGTAAAAAGATAATATTATAAGCTAACTGCGGGAACATCGTTTTTTATTTTTCACTTTATTTATATATACATACAACACACAATTTTTTTTTCTTTCAAAGATATATACATTGCAAACAGCTGTAGGGGGTGGCCACTGCCCCACACTAGGGTGTTAGAAAGTAGAAAGAAGTCAGAGACATGGGTGAAAACCCATGTTATTGCTATTGTTTTTGTTTATCGAGTCGCTAGCTTGACTCGATCCCCGAATTCAATTGTCCTTGGGGAAAGTTTGGAGATCTGGGACAACCATGGATGGTATGTCCTCTCCAAAGTAGTGTTTCAGATGATGCCCATCACTTTGAAATTAGGACCGTCATTTTGAGATAATTCTACGGTGCCATAAGGATAAACTTTTGCGATAGTGAATGGACCAGTCCATCAGGTTTTGAGCTTTCCCGAGAAGATCTTGAGTCTAGAGTTGAAAAGAAAGACTCGATCACCAACGTTGAAAACGCGGTTCTTGATTTTTGAGTCATGAATCTTCTTTGTTTTTTCTTTATAGATCAAAGAGTTCTCGTAAGCTTGATCACGAAGTTCATTTAATTCATTCAGTTGAACTTTCCTATGATCACCCGCAGTTTTGAGGTCAAAATTGGCATGCTTGAGAGCCCAATAGGCTTTGTGCTCAAGCTCGATCGGTAGATGGCACGCTTTCCTGTACACAAGCTTGTATGGCGTACACCCGATAGGTGTTTTGTAAGCTGTACGGAAAGCCCAGAGTGCATCATCTAATTTATCCGACCACGATGCACGATTTTCACCTACAGTTCTTTCCAATATTCTCTTAATGCCTCGATTGGAAACTTCAACTTGTCCACTTGTTTGAGGGTGGTAAGCAGTAGAAAGACGGTGAGTTACACCATACTTTTGCATGACTTTATCAAATTTGTCATTGCAGAAATGCGTACCATGATCACTAATTACAGCACGTGGAGTTCCAAATCGAGCAAAAAGAGCTTTCAAGAATTTCACAACTACTCGGGCATCATTAGTGGGTAAAGCTTCCGCTTCAACCCATTTTGCCAAATAGTCAACAGCCACAAGTATGTACTTATTTCCATGAGATGATGGAAATGGCCCCATAAAGTCGATGCCCCACACGTCAAAGATTTCACAAACTTGAATTGCATTTTGTGGCATTTCATTCTTTTGTGAAATATTCCCGTGACGTTGACAAGCGTCACAGGATTTCACTAATTCCTGGGCATGCTTGTAAATCGTGGGCTAATAGAAACCGGAATCAAACACCTTTTTGGCGGTGTAGTTTGGATTATGGTGGCCCCCCGTGGGACCACCATGGCAAGCCTTTAGAATTTTAGTGGCTTCTTGACCATAAACAGACCGCCGGATGACTTGATCCGCACAGATTTTGAAAAGATTGGGGTCGTCCCAGAAGTAATGTTTCACATCTTTAAAGAATTTATTCTTTTGTTAGGACGACATCCCTTTCACAACAAAGTTACCCGCATTGTAGTTTGCAAAATGGGCAAACCATGGGGTAACAGAATCTCCATGAAAGGTAACCGCATTGAGTGTCTCGAGAGGGAAGGTTTCATTAATTTCTTTCCTTTCGAAGACATCTTGATGGGGGTTTTCCAAATGGGAGAGATGATCAGTAGCAAGGTTCTCAGCTCCTTTTTTATCACGAATTATGATATCAAATTCCTGTAGGAGGAGAACCCAGCGGAGTAGTCTCGGCTTTGCATCTTGTTTTGCAAATAGATACTTCAAAGCCGAGTGATCCATATACACTATGCTCTTGGTCAATATCAAGTATGGCCGGAATTTTTTAAAGGCATACACCACAGCTAATAATTCTTTTTCAGTGGTGGTGTAATGACTTTGAGCCTCGGTCATTGTCTTGCTTGCATAGTGTATAGGCTGAAAGTGTTTTTTTCTGCATTGCCCCAAGACTGCCCCTATTTCAAAATCACTGGCATCACACATGAGTTCAAAGGGCAAGTCCCAATCGGGGGCAACAAGAATCGGTGCTTCAGTAAGCTTTTTCTTCAATGTTTCAAAAGCTTCGATGCACTCGGGGGAGAAGATAAAAGGAGCATCCTTTTCGAGGAGATGGGTCATAGGCTGGGCGATTTTGGAAAAATCTTGAATGAACCTACGGTAAAAACCGGCATGACCCAAAAAGCTCCTAACACCTTTGACGGTAGTGGGATGAGGTAATTTTGCAATGACATCAACTTTGGCTTTTTCAACCTCAATCCCATTCTTTGAAATTTTATGGCCGAGGAAAATGCCCTCTTTGACCATAAAGTGACTCTTCTCCCAATTTAGACATAACCTTGTGTCTTCACAACGTTTGAGCATGTTGTCTAAATGGGAGAGACATGTTTAGAATGAATCCCCAATGACCGAAAAATCGTCCATAAAGACCTCCATAGTTTTCCCGATCATGTCGGAAAATATGGCCATCATACATCTTTGAAACGTGCCCGGAGCATTACATAAACCAAATGGCATACGTTATTAAGAGAAAGTTCCATAGGGGCACGTGAAAGTGGTCTTTTCCTGATCTTGCGGATCAATGGGAATCTGAAAGTAACCCGAGAAACGATCGAGGAAGCAATAGTACTCATTCCCCGCTAATCTCTCGAGCATCTGATCCATAAAGGGCAGAGGAAAATGGTCTTTGCGGGTGGCGTCATTTAACTTGCGATAGTCATTGCAGACACTCCAACGCATAACCAATCGAGTTGGAATCAACTCGTTTTCTTCGTTAGTGACAACAGTAATGCCACCCTTTTTTGGAACGCAGTGTACGGGGCTAACCCAAGGACTGTCCGAGATAGGGTAAATCAATCCAGCATCAAGAAGTTTTAAAACTTCTTGTTTGATAACCTCATGAATTTTTTGATTCACCCTTCTTTTCTGTTGGACTGCTGGTTTGAAGTCATCATCCATTAAAATCTTGTGGGTACAAAATTTAGGGTCAATGCCCTTGATGTCGGAGAGTCGCCATGCAATTGCTTGTTTATGTGACTTCAAAACCTTTATTAGAGCAACCTTTTCCTCAACACTTAAATCTTTAGCAATTATGACGGGTAATTTATCATCACCTTCCAGAAATGCATATTCAAGATGAGGCGGCAAGTCGTTAAGTTCAACCTCAGGGAAGTCATCAGTTTTCTCAACATTTTTTACTTCTTCTTTATGAAGTTGTTGTTGTAGAACAGGAAGAGGAGAGGGATCTTCGTTTAACAATTTCTCAAGGATAAGAATATCCCTCTCGGGGTCAATCTCTTGGTTATCGAATCCATCGGGAATCGAATCACTTTTGAGAAAGGACTCAATCTCTTCTAAGATGAAGTCACTTCCTTCAAACGGAGTGAGGGAAGGAGAAGAATTGTCAATGATGGGATAAGAAGATGGAGTGAAGTTTTCACTCGTAGAATCATCAATGAAACCTAAAACCTCTTGAGCGTACTCCTCAGCAGCTACATCGATGACATCTATTCGGTTTACCGATTCAGAGTCATAATTAGAGGAGTACCTCAATGTTTGATCAAGGTTGAAGGTGATTGCTTCAGTTCCAACACGCAATGTGATCTCTTGCTAAAATACATCGATAAGAGCACGCCTAGTTCTAAGGAATCCCCTTCCAAGAATGAGAGGGACCCTTGAATCGGCATCAAAGTCAACAATCACAAAATCCGCTGGAAAATGGAACTTTCCCACTTTAACGAATACGTCCTCGACTATGCCAAGTGGACGAGAAATCGATCGATCGGCAAGCTCTAAAGTCATGCATGTGGGAGTGAGTTCGGGAAGAGAGATTTTCTTCCACACAGAATACGGCATCAGGTTAATGCTAGCACCTAGATCGGCCAAGGTGAAGCATTCAACCATACCCGGAAAAATACAAGGAATGAGAAATTTCCCGGGGTCTCCAAGCTTTTCGGGAAGCTTTTTCAAGAGAACTGCTGAGTAGTGCTCATTCAACGGAGTTCTGGCCATCTCAAAGAGTTTTTCCTTATTACTTAATAGATTCTTGATTGTTGATGCAAACTTGGGCATCAAGAGAATAGCATCCGCGAAACTAATGTCAAAATGCAAATCTTGAAAGATTTGGAAAAATTTATCCATTTGGTGACTAGCTTTTTCGCGGAGCTTTTGTTCATTGAGACGTGATGGGTAAGGAATAGAAGTTTTGGATTTAGGGTTGTCCACTGGAGTTTCAGGTGGTTCAAAGACAACTCCAGGCTTACATCTGGTTTCTGGAATAACCTGAGGTTGGACGTGTGCGGTACTTCGTGAGCTAGGAGTTTGCACCTTGTCCGTTGTCACCTCAGGTTCATGTTCTACTACCTTTGGAGGAGAAGAAGAAGAGGTAGTAGGAATCGCGGGTTCATCATAAGAAGCACCACTTCTAGTTGTGATCGCCTTAGCATCGCCCCTCGGGTTAGCGATCGTGTTGCTCGGAAGTGTTCCTGAGCCCGAGGGTCATTCATTTAAAGACTTCTTGATTTCAGAAATCTAGCTAACCAACAACTTGTTCATCTCTTCTTAGGATTTCATGAATTGTTTTAACAACTCGTCAGATGAAGGCCCAGTTGGAACAATGGCTTGATTTTGGTTACTAAAATTTTCAGCGCGATTGTTTTGATTGGGGCCTTGATTTTGAAAATTACCCTGATTAGGGTTGTTGTTTCCATGAAAATACCCGGGGTTGAAATTTCCCTGACTTAGGTTTCAATTAAAGTTTCCTTGATTTTGGAAACCTTGGTTTTGATTTTGAAAACCGTGACCCTAATGGAAGTTACCTTGGTTTTGAAAACCTTGGTTCATTCTATTTTGATTCTAGTTACGGTTTTGGACATTTTGGTTTTGATTAAAACCGGGAGGTCCAGGATAATGATTAGGACGGTAGTTCGGGTTCATAGGAGGGCGGTATTGATTGCCTCCTTGATTAGATGACCTGACTACAGCATGAGCTTCAAACAGAGAACCATCAGTAGCTGTGCAATTGTAGTAGGCATGCGGCCCACCACAAGTTACACAGACTTCCACTTTTTTAACCTCGGCAGGTGGAGGATGTTGTGGAAAAGAGACTTTCTTTTGCTAGGCGAGAACCAAAGCTTGAATAGCCTCAGTAAGCTTGTCAATCTTAGCATCGGTGCTAGACTGACTCATAGGAGATGAAGTGGAAGGACCCGCACTAATTTGGGAAACAACTGGCTTGCTTCGTGTAGAGCGGACCTTGGACTTGTTCTCGACGATTGCTAAGGCTTCTTTGGTGGTTCTACTCAAAAAGTTACCTCCCGCAGAGGCATTGAGAGAATCCTGATCAACTTGGCTCACGCCATTGTAGAAAGTATCGAGTTGCATCAACTCGGAGAAACCATGATGTGGACACTTTCGAAGTAATTCTTTGAAACGATCCCACGCTTCACCAAATGATTCATCATATTTTTGAGTGAACTTGGTGTTTTCATTTTTAAGACTCGTGGTCTTAGAAGGTGGGAAGAATTCATTTACAAACTTTTTTACCAAGTCTTCCCATGTCTCAATAGATCGAGGGGGTTGTTTCTCAAGCCAAATCCGGGCTTGACCCTCGAGGGAGAATGGGAAGAGAAGAAGCTTCATTGCTTCACATGGGACATTCTTGTACTTGATGGTTGATGTGATTTTATTGAACCATCAAATGTGAGCATGAGGATCATCCCTCTCAAAATCGTAGAATTGACTTGAGGTTACAAGATTGAGTAACCCGGTTTTGAGCTCAAAACTATCAGCCACGATGGCTGGAACAACAATAGCGTCTCCGTAACCCTCGATGGGTGCTTGGAGAAGCTCACACATGGGGCGGTCTTCCGCCATGGTGACAGCTGGAGTGGAAACAGTACGGATCTCAGTTCTGACTGTTGGTGCTGAACATCTACGAAGTCTTCTAGGGATTCTTACAAGCTCACGTAATGGGCTAGTAGACCTAGAAGAGCGAGTGCGCATGCACTAGGGATAAAAACCAATCAAATCAAAGTCGAGACAAAACCACAGTGAACTTAAACCAATAATCACAAGTAACTGGCTTCTTTAAGAAAGGTACACCACCTACAGGGATACAAAGGCAAGTTTTAATCTTTTGTTTGGGAACTTATTATGTTCACACCCCCAGTTAGTAGGTGTTCTGTCTTGGTTTGCGGCTGTTTACTTTTATGTAATTATTATTCACAAGAAAAGAAGAATGTTTTTGGGTTTTTGTGTATGGATGAAAAAACTTTTGGACAATATTTTTGGTATCGTTTCGTTTACCAAAATCGTATCTCTTTAAGAATCACCTTAAAAGAAACACGATATAGAAAACGTAACGATCTGTTTTGTTTGTTTTTTTATTTTTTTTGGTGTTGTTAACACTTTAGGAAAAGTGTTAATGACGTTTTTGTTTTATGATTAAGATTTACAAAAAGTGGTGGAGTTTATACAATGATATGTGAAAAATCACTAATCTCTAAAAAACGTGTGCAGATACGCAACAGCCTCCCCAGCAGCGGCGCCAAATTTTGATTGGTCCTAAACGGTCAACTAAGTTTACCGGGTGATGGTCAACTAAGTCAAACGTCAAAAACCAACTAACCAAGGAGTTTAGTGAATCCCCGGGTCGTTATGTCCGGACGAGGCGTGCAATTGTATTTGTGAACGTTTTAAATGATCGGGTGATTAATCAGAAGGGTCAGGAGTTTGATTATTATGATTACACTACGAGATTACGATGGAAAATAACTTAGAAACACTTTATTAACAATTACTGATTGTCAGATAACCTAAAAACTTGATTTAACCTAAAAACGCGCGTTTGAATTTAAAATAAACGCGAACGCGCAAATTAAAAAGTGAAACGGGAGTAAACAAAGTCCTACGAATGTGAAAATTATATTTTTACAATCATAATGTTATAAGAAAATTTCTGGAAAATTAAAATTATTTTTACAACTATTTAATTAATTACTATTAATTAATTACTAATTATTAATTACTTTTTAATTAACTAAATTATCCTAAATTACAAATAATTATGAAATTTAACTAGAAAAATGAAAATTAAATTTAGGAAAATCTAAAATATTATAAAATTAATTTTAAAACAGAAAACTATTTTTCCTACTTTTTAATTAATTATTACTAATTAAAACTAATTATTTAATTAATTTAAACTAGATTAAATTATAAAAAATACTAAAAGAGATGAAAAAAATCTGAAAAAATTACTAAAAATCCTACAGGTAATAAGAAGCCTAAGAAAAATTTAAAAACAGATGTTGCTTATAAAGAAGTAGAAAATAAGCCAAAAGAGCTTAAATAGAAGCTATCACTTTAATTATTTTTTGTTTTTCTTAATTTTTCTTTTACACAACTAATTTACAACTAATATTAAGCACTTTTTGTGAAGACACTTTTTATGAAACTCAAAAATAAACTCTGTGCATACAAATAAGCTTAACAGTAAGCTTATTAGGTTCAAAATGAGATTAAGCTGTGAACAAGCTGACAATAAGCTAAGTGGATGACCAAAGAAGGTAAAATTAGCTACAAGCAACTTAAGTGCACAGGGAATAAGCTAAATCATGCAATGGAATGAACTGAAATCATCATAATAAGCAAATAAGCTATTACACTACACACAGAACCAAACAGGCCCTCAGGGGTAACAAGCAGGCCTAATTTAGCTTATCAAACAAGCTGATAAGCCTGAAAAGGGCTCTGAACCTACAAGCTAAGCTGGTGAGCTCGTCAAAAAGTCCTAGGCCAAGGAATTAGCTCAAGGTATGAGCTTGTGGGGGACTTGTGAAAATGGCTTGTAACTCACGGTTGTAGCAGTGAGTGAACAAGGATTAGCATGATTAAATAAGCTCTAAAGCCAAAGCCAAAGAGAACACAAGCAAATGCAAACTCAGGAAACTTGTAACAACTAAAGTCAATTATAAAACAACACTGAATCAGTCATTATCAATGAAATCACAAGCTCCAACAACAACAAGAGAAATAGCATCAGCAGTCCCAATTAAGCAAAGGTGAGGGCTCAAAAAGGTCACCACATAAGCAGGAAGGTGAAAAATAAAAACACGTGCACAAACACTACCTAAGAGAGATCCCTAAGCAACAAAAACCACAACCAATACCCCAGAATTGCCCAACTTATAGCTAAAAGAAAAACGGGTCAAAAGGAAGAAACTGGGTGCAGGGCATGCAAAAGTCCAAACAGTCAACTTTGGAGCTAATTTAGATAAGCACATGAGTTCTTAAATCCAAATTTTTTCTTGATTCAGGTTAACAAGCAACCACATAATCCAAAACAACAGGAATTTTGCATTTTTAATCCACATTAAACCCTGTGCATAGTCTAAAATATTTGGCCATTTTATCAGCTTTGGCTTTTGACTTTTTAAGAATTACACTTAGGTTGACTTTTGTGAATTACTAATGATCCCAAACTACTAACTAAGTTATTTTAAACTAATATGAGACTATTTCAAGCTAGATTAACTATTTATACAGCTACATATATGATTATACAACCTGGATTACCTAACTGTTGTGCCAAATGAATTAGAGACGAGATTTTTACTTTTTTCTTAAAAGACTACTGACTTTACACTTTAACCATTCCATATTAACCTAATATCAACTACTAGGACTGAATGCAAAGCCTAAAACAAGTTTTATCACAGCAAACCTAATTAATCCAAACACCCCTTCTAAGACTGTCTTGGACTAATTTTCAAAGCAAGACATGGTTTTATACTTAAAAACTGAACACTATGCTTCTAATAAGTTCTAACAAAGTTAAATAAATCAAATTGGCTCAGAAAACATCAATAAACAACAAGCAATATTATATGGCAATGTGAGCTAAATGAAACAGTGGGTATGCAAGTATGGTTCAAAACATGAATTGACAAAAGCCAAGTACTACTCTAATTATAACTACAATAAACTAATTAAACACAGTCATTTGGAACAGTAATTAATAAAGAAAATCAACAACAATTTCTTGAATGTAGCAGCTTAAGCTAACATGAATATGGAAAAAATCTTACAAGTTGTCCAAAGTGCAAGCCAAAGTGAACCAGAACCAAGAACCTTATCCTACGCTCCCCTGAGCACTGAACCCCTTTTTATCCATGCTTCTTCATCCTGAACCAGCAATCTGTCATCTTCTTCACTGGATTACTTTTGACTTACTTAATTTACTTTTATTTTATTTATTTTTTTGAGTTTTCTATGAGAAACTAAGTAATCTAATAAAGAAACTTGGGAAAACTTACAATTAACTTAAGTGAGCTTATGTAAGCATAACACAACAATTTTTGAACTCATATCATGATCACACAAAAACACTTGAACTATGTAATAGAAACAGAAAATAATTGCTTGGAATTTTAAGAAACTAAAATACTTTCATTGATATTGAAAAGGTTACAAACTAAGATCATTACTGAATTGGAAAATTACATTGAAAAACTACTTGTCCTCTCAGGCTTACAATGGAGAACTATATATATTAAAAGTAGAAACTAGAACCAGGGGTCTTTTGCTTCTTTTCTCCTCTTTCTGTTGTCTTTGTCCCCTTGGAGTCAAATCCTAGCCATTGGATTGGCTTAAGCTTCATCTCAGCCCTAGACTCATTTTTACGCCCTTTGGATTTCCAACGAGGAGGAGGGGGGAGGTAATGATGGGTGTTGGGTGTTGACTTTGTTATGGTGGAGTAGGGTGGCTGGGTAGGAGAAGAGGGGGGGGGGACAAGGATGTTGGGGGTGCAGGGTATTTGTTTGGCTATGGCGGTAAAAAGGGGAGGAAGGGGGAGTTGACCCTTTGACCCTGTATGGTTTTATTATTAAACATGGGATAGATTGGGCTTTGGTTGATGGTTGGGCCTGGGTATGGATTGGACCAGGGAAGTTGGGTAATATTATGGGGTGGATTTGGATAATAATATCAAAAGGGTCCATTTGGTGTGAAATGCAAGGACCAATTGTGTAATTTTTCTTAAAATGAAGGGCTGATCTTGCAATATTTCCATAGTTGATTCAAGGGACCAAACTTGCCATAGTGTAATAACATAAGGACCACAAAATATATTTTCCACCTCAAAATTCCCAGGGACTGATTTTGCCAATTTCCAAACTGCAGGGACCAAATATGTAATTTTTGAAACTTTTCACCCAAGGACTTATTTTGACAAATTTTGAATTCCAAAGGACTTGGGATGACTTTTCTTTCAAAACAAATGCTCAGGGACTAGTTTTGTAAATTTTTGAATGTTGGGGGACTGAAACTGCCAATTGTGCAAACTTTGTTCGTTTTTCATTGTTTTTACTCATTTTGCATCTGAAACGTATAAAATACAATCCTTGGGATATTTTTAGTATTTTGATGCATTTCTGAGTGCTTTCGGATGTTTTGGCAACTTAAATACGACAAAAATGATGAGTGTTTAAGCACTCATCAGTGACGGCCTGCAAAAGGAATACACGCGTCGGCGTCAAACTCGGATCTAGGCAGTCCGAGAATTTATTTGGCGGCGAGATGACGGCGTCAGACATTTACTCTTGACGCCGTCACCTCACAAAATCTATATATACTTTTCTATTTTTCATTCATTGAGAGGAACTTGTGTGGAGAATACTAGGGTCGAACCTAATAAACCCTAGGTCGTTTGTAACAGTATTTTCAACGGTTTTCACCCCTTGAAACCTTTCATGTTCAATTAAGATAAGTCCTCTTTCAATTCATTCAATATGTCTATGTGTTGTTTGAATATATCTTCTGCTTGTCTTGATTTCAACATGCTAGGCTAGATCTTTCATGTGTTTGCTTAGATGTAATGAAACCTAGATGTTGATTATAGGTTGATTGCTTGTTTATAGTTGTATTGGATGAATGATTTCAATGTTAGGCTTAAGAAAACTGGCAGATCTCCATTGTGTAACTTGCTTGAACGTCTTAAGAAACATGAACCGATGTGTACTAGGTTTTTATGATTGTATTTAATGCATGAGCGAATTCTAGTGATCCCATGTTAGGAGCTTCTTAGCCGGCTCGACATAGGAGTGAAGTAGGAGCTTATAGGATTGGGGAAGTAAGTACGCCACCCCATGAATGGTATTAAGGAATACAATCCATCATCCACGCAATTGTAACAAGTAATTAGCCTGTAAAGGATATCTAGGGAGTAGTGAAATCTAAGTAAACACAATTCTCCCATATATTGCTCACACCTCTATCTTAATTTAGTTTATTTTCATTTTTGTTATTTTATTTTGATTGCATCTTTGTAATTGGGTTAGTTGAATAACAACTAATTCCGCCCAACTCCTTCAAAACCAAGATTTTTAATTGCTTTCATAAAAACCTAAAAATACAAAAAGAATCATCCCTCATCTCTAGACCTAGTCTTTAGGTTTTCTAATCCTAGCGACACTATTACCAAGTTGAATGATCAATCCCCCGGTACTTGTCACTATACTATACTACAACGATCAGGTACACTGCCTGGTGGGGGTTGTAAGCTTCTCGAGATCCCTCGAGAGGTAAAGCCTGGTGCAATCCCTACGCATCAAGTTTTTGGCGCCGCAGCCTGGGGAATAGTTGTTGTCAAGGTTAGGATTTCTTTATATTAGGTCTACTTGCTAGATTCCTTTCTAGTAAGATTTTATTTTATTTTTAGGTTTCCTTTAGTCTATCTTTTTCTTTGTGCCCTTTGTTTGTAAAACCATTTTCATTTGTCTTCATGGCGGATAAGATTCCATTTAGATCATTAACAATAGAGGAACAATTAGTTTACTCGGATAGATTTGCTTCCTGTTGTTCCAATGAATTTTTAAGTGATCTAAGCTATATACAAGAGGAGATGGGTGTAAAGTTTGATAGGTTTGATGAGTTATGCGCATGTGTGGCCTATATTAAACAATCATTGTTAGGATCAATTCCTTTTAGTAAGACCTTTTGGAAAAATTATGAGGAAAGCCTCCTAACCGTGAACCATGAGTTCAATGAATTGATGGGTTTGTATACATCACAACTTGAGGAAACAATTAAGGAGGATTTAGCCGAACATGACCATATTGAGCAAAAAGATGAATCCTTTAGGAAAATTGAACATTGTAATCAAGTTATTGAGGAAGGTTCTTATGAATCAGACTTAGAACTTGAAATGGCTAGAGAAGGATTTGAGATACTTAGGAACATGTTTAGGTTAGATTCTACTAAAACACGTGATGAGGATATAGGTGATTTTGAGATAAGGAAGGATGAGGTAAATAACACAAACCTACAAAGTACCCCACAACTCCCACCATCATTTGAGGCACATACACCGCCCGTGACTTACCCGGAAAAAGTAGAAGAGACTATAGGAGCCCCAATAGAGGTAGAACCCTTGTACCAAACACCACTAGAGGATATAGGTTTGAATACTTTTAGTGATGACCTTTCTTTTAGTTCTAAGGAAGTTCCCAGTTTTGACGAACCGGAGCCTCAACCAAAACCATTACCTAATCTTCCATTGTTCGATGTGAATTTAGGAATGAAAATAGGTTCCGATCCACCCATCAAACCATATGGTCCGGGTAGTCTTAGGATAAAGGTAGTGGACTCTAAGCCTTGTAGAGAGGAAGCCAATATAGGAGTGGAAAAAGACCTTACATGCTTACATCACCCATTTATGATTGATCACAAGAAACATTATGGGTTTAAACCGGGTTTATTAGGTCAAGATGGATCCCTAACTAGGAGTCTCTCGAAGTTGATAGAAAATGATCCCTTTCTAGGAGAAAATCTTAATCCCCTCATTAACCCTATTGAATTAGGTAAGGTTATGATGATAGGAGCACACCCCTTTGAGCATATAATTCATCCACCACTCCTTCCTCACGAGGTATATTTCCACCCTAAGGGTGTGTATCGCTACTTCCACCCGCACTTAATCCTAAGTGTAGGGATAACCTCCCATATTTCCGTTAAATAAGGGTAGAGTCAGGCTCGTGACTCGAACAAAAACAATCGCTTCTTGGGAGGCAACCCATGCTTTGTGTGATTTTTTATTTTGTTTGATTGTTATTTGCTTCCGTATGCATGCTTTATTTTTATTGTTGGTAGACCATGTTTCAAAACTAAAATGATAAAAATACTTTACTTTGTTGTTTGGCTTAGTCTTAACTTCATCCAAAGGTATTTCGCAAAAGATAAGTGTAAGGGGAAACCCCAAATATGTTTTTAAGAAACAAAAAACCAATCATGATTCTCCACAATATTAAGTGAACATGTATATTCGTATTTGTTAGAGTCAAATGCTTGTATCGAGTCATAATGATGTTTTGCAGGATTTTCCAGGAAGTAAGACCAAGTTTTTCCATAAATTTTCCAGAAACTTAACATAAGAATTTCTGCAGGTCACTTCTGACGGCGTCACGAGTTTACTCTTGATGGCGTCATGTGTAAAATTCTGGAAATTTTACCGGTTTTGTTTTTCTAACGGAGTCTTAAAGTTTTTGTCGAATCTTTAGTTTTATAATCTCCAGGAAATCTGCAAATATCATTCCACAAGCATTATATCTTATTTTGTTTTCTAGGATTTGTTAGCATATATAGATTACCGCCGGTTTTACGCGAGGTTGCCTTGTCTGCTTTCTCAGGTTTTACATGTTATATATGACAAGAAGATGATTTATATTCTGGAAGGGAAGCTTTGATTGTTCATTTTCTTGGAGGAAGATCTAACCTGGCCACCTTATTATCCATACCGAGCGAATCAAGGGAGTATTTGATTTCATTCGTTTTACTTATATCACTTTTACATTCTTTACTTGAACATTGGGGACAATGTTCATCCTAAGTGTAAGGGGAGGGTAAAATGATGATACCTTACAGATACACTTTCGCTTGAGTTTGTTTGTTTGATGGTAGATGTGTAATAAAACTATGAGAAATACTTGTTAGTATAATTTTAGCGCCAAATTTAAAATTTTTTACAACATTTAGGAGTGAAACTTTAGCCATAGCAAGCATCTCATGGATAGGAGATTGTATGACTAGCACAAAACCGTACTATTCAGAAAAATTTTCCACCCAAATATGTGAGGTTCGCCTTTAGATTTGATAGGAAAAGCATTTACTATTAGTGCTTATGAGTGTACCGGTAGCATTTAGATTCTAGAACCTGCGTTAGTGATGCATCCCGAGACCGCTAGTGAGACTACATTCGTGTAGTAGGATTTACTACATGATAATAGGCATTAGGATCACCCTTGTGTTAAACCCGTATTATAATTACTTGACTATTTAAGTCATATTAATTGGCTAGTTAAGTCAATTAATTTTTCTTACACCCTTAGCGTTGTACTCATTTTTAGTACACGAAACCCCTAGTACACCCCTCCGAGCCTATCTTTTCGTTTCTAACTTTAAGCACTTTACTTAAAGGAAGAATTTGTTACACCCCACTTAAAGGTACACCCAAATCGCCTTAGCCTTCCATGTATGCACTCATCTTTAGTGCATTATTGTTATTTGTTAAACCCTTAGTTAATTATCTAATTGATTCATGGTTGCTAAGTCGAGTCATATCCTTGTACATATTGTTTTGGGACGATTGGGACTCATGGGTAAAGTACTTATGTTATGGAGTAATGGGGAAGAACATCTATTATTACCCCCATATGTGCGTTAATCTTAAAAGTACTCCAAGTGTTTTGATTATCTTAATTCGAGTCATTAGATTAGTTTATTGTAAAGTATGTAAAAATTCAAGTGTAAGGGGAATATTCATTCCCTATGATGTATTATTTTGGATGGTAGGGTAAGAGTGTATGCAAAAAAAAAAATAAATAAATAAAAAATAAAAAAAAAATCGAAAAAAGAAAAGAAAAAGAAAAGAAAAAAAAAATAGAAAAAGAGAAAGAGAAAAACATACGGACTACCATCCCTTTTCATTCTATGTTTTTATTATTTTTCATTTATTAGCTTAAGTCGAGTCTAGTCTTGGCTTAGCAACGCCATATTGTACATGTGATTAACCAAGATTGTTAACTCGCCACCAGTAAAGACTGCCTATATCCAACAAAACCGTGTATTCCATATCCCTACACCTAACGTTACAACCCTTTTAAAAAGACCTCTTTGATAGTTTATCCTAGGTGCTTACGCCATGTAGTGGAGGTTTGATCCTTTCCCAAGCCTATGGTAATCTATTTTGCTATGACAGGTAGTGAGAGATGTTTTCCATTTCCATATTGTGATATATACTTTATTACACCCGAGAGATGTGAGTATCTAAACACTATTTGTGAGGTGCTAGCGTATGACCTCCGTGCTTCTCTTTGGTCTTTAGTGGAACGATTATTTGTTGTAATTACTTTTATATTAGTGTTAAATGACCCTTAACTTGTATTTTGACAAGAATAAAAGCGCATTTGCTTGAGGACAAGCAAATCTCAAGTGTAAGGGTATATGATGAGGCGAAAAATGAACCATTTTTAGGGGGTCATTTAAGCCCGGAATTGAATTTATTTGATCAAATATTGCCCTAAATCGTTCCTTTTGTGATTTTAGGTACTCTGGGAGTGAATTCTGGAAAAGGAAACATTTTGGACGTTTTTGGAGCATAAAAGTAAAGAAAACGGCAAAGACTTAATTTTCCATGCTGAGAACAGTACCTGACGGCGTCAAGAAGGAAATTGTGACGGCGTCAGGAGTAAAATCCATGATGACCCAGAGAAAACCTGAAGGCGTCAAGAGTAATATTGGTGACGGCATGCAAAAGGAATACACGTGACGGCGTCAAACCCAGATCTAGGCAATCCGAGAATTTATTTTGCGGCGAGATGACGGCGTCAGACATTTACTCTTGACGCCGTCACCTCACAAAATCTATATATACTTTTCTATTTTTCATTCATTGAGAGGAACTTGTGTGGAGAATACTAGGGTCGAAATTAATAAACCCTAGGTCGTTTGTAACAGTATTTTCAAGGGTCTATGTGTTGTTTGAATATATCTTATGCTTGTCTTGATTTCAACATGCTAGGCTAGATCTTTCATGTGTTTGCTTAGATGTAATGAAACCTAGATGTTGATTATAGGTTGATTGCTTGTTTATAGTTATATTGGATGAATGATTTCAATGTTAGGCTTAAGAAAATTGGCAGATCTCCATTGTGTAACCTGCTTGAACGTCTTAAGAAACATGAACTGATGTGTACTAGGTTTTTATGATTGTATTTAATGCATGAGCGAATTCTAGTGATCCCATGTTAGGAGCTTCTTAGCTGGCTCGACATAGGAGTGAAGTAGGAGTTTATAGGATTGGGGAAGTAAGTACGCCACCTCATGAATGGTATTAAGGAATACAATCCGTCATCCACGCAATTGTAACAAGTAATTAACCTGTAAAAGATATCTAAGGAGTAGTGAAATCTAAGTAAACACAATTCTCCCATATATTGCGCACACCTCTATCTTAATTTTGTTTATTTTCATTTTTATTATTTTATTTTGATTGCATCTTAGTAATTGGGTTAGTTGAATAGCAACTAATTCCGCCCAACTCCTTCAAAACCAAGATTTTTAATTGCTTTCATAAAAACCTAAAAATACAAAAAGAATCATCCCTCATCTATAGACCTAGTCTTTAGGTTTTCTAATCCTAGCGACACTATTCCCAAGTTGAACGATCAATCTCCCGGTACTTGTCACTATACTATACTACAACGATCAGGTGCACTGCCTGGTGGGGGTTGTAAGCTTTTCGAGATCCCTCAAGATGTAAAGCCTGGTGCAATCCCTACGCATCACCGAACATCTAACATCATTTATGGGAGGTGAGCCGAGCATCTAAAATTTCTGTTATTATCTTTCTTTGCTTATATGTGTGTGAGATATTCACATAACACGTGGAATTTATTTTAGTAAACTGTGTTATTTCATAGAGCGTAAAAATGATGCTGCTCTTGAAGCTAAACTTGACCCGATAGAAGTAGAGGTAATTGTTTAACTTGTGAATTTGTTAGTGTCTTTCCAAAAATAGTAGCTTGGCCCAATAGTTAGAACCTGACCAATAAGCCCCTTCATCTTAGGTATAATCATTACGATTGCATGTTGACTCTTGGTGTAATATGAACATGGCTCTTATTTTTTGTTTATACACCCTTGCAATGCAAAAAGAGTTTTGAATTCAAGCTTTTTTAGTATGGCTCTAAGTTGACTCTCAAGATGTTTTCTGAATAATATCCCGATTTATATTGTTATAATATGATTGTGTAAAGTTTGTATATAAAAGTGTAACTAAAATTGCGCAGCTGCTTGGACCAACTTTCAGTTTAATTTCAACCATTCATGTATAATGTAAAACTCAATCATTGATGTAATTTTCTAACCTACCATTTTAACAGGGTTGTGCTTCCACCCTTGACGCAAAATAGAGCTTATGGAAAGGTGCCACAACCACATGTTGTTTTGTAGTAATCTCAAAAAATGACCAAAGGGGGTCTCCTTATCACTGAGGCCACGGGAGTCTCAAACACCGCCCAAGGGTAAGTACCTTCAAATTTACCCATTCATGGTTATGAACATTCAAACCATGCTGGCAATTACAAAGTTACATAACTTTCTCAAATACGTAGTCTTGAAAGGTTATATGAGCTTGGCATTGTAAAGTATGACTTCTAAAGGTACCCCGAAACATCGGGAATCTGGACCAAAGAGCAAGATTTATTTCATAGCTTATTTAGATTTTATATAATATAATATAAGTATCTTTTTGACTATTACTAATACATAGAAATATTAGATTTTAAATAACATTCTAGAATTTAATTATATGACTATTTTAAATTTATGAATCTTATAGATTTTGTTAATCGTCAAGTTGAGGAACTAATATGAGTAACATGAGGTGATGTGTACTTGAATAATTATATACATCAGATACTATAGTGATAAGAAAACATAATTCAAAGTTGTTATTCAAGATAAATGTTTGTGTATGAAAAATGGCTGTGACATTACAAGAGGATTTGGTCAGTTTTGCAAAATAGTATAGTAAATTAGTATCTGAATTTAAACCCGTAAAACGTCCTCATTGAATGAGTTAAATTCTTTTCATGCGACTATTTTCTAACTCTAATCTATACCCACTCTTTTGACCCAACGCAGTTGACCCGCTACATTACCCGACACATTCATTTTTTCTACCAGATCTTTAGCCACTCCTTACATGTATACACCGATATTTTTGACATTAACCCGACCAGCGTTCACATTGATTTATTTTTGACATTAACACAAATATTTTGAAACTACTATTATATAATACAGAGCAAAAATATTTAAGAACAAAGAGTGCATACAAAATACTTAACTAATTCCTTACAAGAAACTTTATAAGTCATGCCCGCCCAACGGGCTGTAACGTCCTCAATGAACGAGTAAAATTCTTTTCATGCTACTATTTTCTAATTCTGATATGTACCCGCTCTTTTGACCCTACGAAGTTGAACCGTTACCGAACCCGACATATTCATTTTTCTACCCACGATCTTTAGCCACTCTTTACAGGTATACACCGATATTTTGACATTAACCTGACCAGCTTTCACATTGATTAATTTTGACATTAACACATATATTTTGAACCAACTATTATATAATACAAAGCAAAAATATTTAAAAACAAAGAATGCATAAAAAATACTTAACTAATTCCTTACAAGAAACTTTATAAGTCATGCCCACCCATCGGGCGGGCTTCGTAAGCTAGTGTGTGTGTGTGTGTGTGTGTGTATATATATATATATATATATATATATATATATATATATATATATATATATATATATATATATATATATATATATATATATATATATATATTAGTCTCAAAGCCTGCCCAATGGGCGGGCATGACTTGTTATTTTACATCTTATTTTTATTTGTTTTAGTGTGTGTCATGACTTGTAATTATTCTTTTGATGGTGTTAGTTAACGGAATTTCATTTTTAAGGACGGGGAGCTTAACTAATATTTTGATAGTGTTAGTTTACGTTAACTTTTTTTAAGAAAGGTGACCTTGACGTACATTTTAATTGTTAATGGGGTTAATTTTTTATGTAGAAGAATTTTTGTATATTTTTATTATGTAGTTTTTTTTAATTATTTTTATTTATTTATTTATTATTATTATTATTATTATTATTATTATTATTATTATTATTATTATTTTGCTTTGTTAGTGATTTATAAATCGGTTGTTTATGGTTTGAAACGATTGGAGTTGTTTTTGCATTGTTATATACTGATGCCAAATGCATGTGTTGCAAGCCACTGCACATGTATCAGCATATATGTATAAGCTTTCTGACTTATAATTGAGATTTCAAATAAAAAAGGCCGTATGACAAAAATAAGTACATACCATAACATTGAATAACAAATCAGTTTAAACATTAAAAGACAAAATTGAATATAATTATATAAGAAAAAACAAAGAGTCAAACCTGGTGACTTGTTAAAACAGCTACTTGGAGTATTGGGTGATTTCTGGAAGGTGGGCAAAAAATGGTCGGAAAAGTGTCCAAGCAATAAATTAAGTAACGGTTAATGATTTACGAACATCATAAAATATTAATACAATGAATTAAGAACAAAAAAGAAATGAATGATAATCCAATAAGAAGCAATTAAACTTAATCAGTTATCCACCATTACAAAGTATATGCTTTTAGTTCAAATCCGAAATCAAGCTTCTTTATACACACATGTGTCGTTGAATATGTGTATTTACGATACCTAAATTAGATATTAAATATTGTAAGGGACCAGAACTTAATAAATCTCTATCACAATATAGAATTTTCAAACCCTTGGTATAACTTGTATTTATACATTTCTCAACCTTGTCCAAAATATCTTTTGTACCGAGAGCCTCTTCTTTGGCATTTATGATCTATTTATGACTAACCAGTTATTAAATGATAGAGACAGGCCCGCCAAAAAAAACTTCATCCCCTTAACCGGTTGAATTGTAGCATATCTGAACTATAGGGATGTTCTCATCGTAAGATCCTCTATGCTGGTCCAGAATTGTAAACAACTCTTTAGCATGCTTGAGGGGCAAGCTGATGTAGTTTCGGCTACAACTTCTGTTCCGGGATTAGAATCGTGCATTTTGACACACCTAAAGAGAAAATTCAAAATTTTGGTAATTAATAGAAATTCCTATAAGTTACAAAATTGAAATTGAGTTCACAATATACTAAAAATGAATAAAAAATGTGCTCACGTAACTTCTTGAGTAGGAAGTGTAGTTAATAATATCCCTTCTTTAATTTGGCTCACAACTTTTGTACACACTAAGATATCAATATATGTACTGACCCATTAATCTAAAACGAAGTCGTTTTGCGGTAAATTATCTACAACTGGTTAATAAAACCGGAGCCCTTTTGGTTCATATAAAAAATTTGCCACCTTAGTTTAAAATTAGCATCAATAGTGGGTTCAAATCGATACACACTTGAGAAATTCTTCCTTCATGAACTCTGTAATCATAAAGTGTTCTAATTAACAACCGAAACAAAATTTTGCTTCTTTTACAATTTCCGTATTAACTATTCCGTTGTTCGTCGAGTTAAACTCAAGGAAAATGCATCACAATTCACGATTAATTAAAATTTAAAAAGCATATTTCAAATAGACACACCTCCTTACCCTAACAAAGATGTAGCAATACCATAAATTAATGTGAGCGTCATCCTTAAAACTTGATCGAGAAGATCCATTTGTTGCACCTTTAAATGATGACTGTGACATGCTGTCTTGTTGTAGTAAAAGCAAACACATTCAGTTTAGCCACCCAAATCAATGGATAAACACTTATTTCTACAACCAACAACATATTTTGTTGCAGATCTATAACACAACTACAACATAGCGGACATATATTGATATTAAATTATTCAATATTCCAAGTACTCTGATTATCATGTTTCCACAAGAACGCTTCATGAAATTATAAGTTTCTTTTTTTCCCAATGATATGAAAATACCGTACACCATCCATATATTCTAAAATGAGGACACTTTAGTTGACTGAGTACGCCAAGAACGATATTAGAATAATTACCAAAAATTAAAACTTTGTATATTTTTGGAAGTAAATGAAATTAGTGGTGAAAAAATATGAAATGAAAAATATTTTTAAATTGTATTTTAAGTAATACTTCAATCTTAACTGAGTATGTACAAAAATCTCCTACCTCTAACTCTAATATTATTTTCTTGGTTCCTTCATCTTGAACTTTAACAACCACCTTATAGGTTTCCCCAACTCGCTCTCTATAGTTCTTCGAACCTGAGTAACATAATACCATTCTTTCACATAAAATTATTTCCAAGATAATAAATAATGAATGTTTGGAAAATGTCACTCCTTTCACCTAGCCTAAACCACCCCGAAAATGGTAGTGAAAAAAGGTGTTAAAGATGACTTGAACCACTTAATCAGCGTGGTTTCTCAATTTTCTACTATCGCAAAATTCTTCTCTTATTAATGTTTATGCTGTCATTATATGCTAACGGGTCAAATGGGTATGATTTAGGCATTTTTCTGTGAACTTATTTGAAGTGTTACCCAATCAGACCAAATGAGTATCTCTTGATTTGACCGAAATACAGTTTTACCCATTACCAAACTCGTTAGACCCGTAGATTTGCCAATTGCCACTTTGCTTGTATTAAAGATGAAGATCGACTTATTTACCTGCCATGTCTTTATTCTAACTCAAGTCATTGTGCCATGAATATTTGTATCACGAACAATTATATTCGAAACACAAGCTTCTGTACTATCTTTCCCAAGGCTCGATGCTTATTCCATAACCCAGTCCACAATCCACGTATTGTATGTTTACTCCTAAGCATCCAGTTTATATCGAAATACAATCATCTCCTGTTATATAAAGATTTGGACCTCTCATGTAACAAAAAGAAATTGGAGAATTTTATTTCAAAATTTGAAATACCACAAGCAAGCTTGCAACATTGGATCGAAACATCTTGAGAGTTTTGCATTTTATTTTACATTTTACAGCCTTCCTTAACAACATTGGATCGAAACTTCTTGTAAACTTACTGTATTGAGGGGGCGTCTGGCATTGTGAACAAGTATAAATTAGTAGCTATTTGTCTATCCGAAGAAAGCTATATTAAGTACACAAAGTTTTGATTCTAACCGTGGGGTTGGTGACCAAAAGATCATCACCAACAATTTGTACTTGTTCACCGCATTATGCGGTCATCTGGGCATAGTGCTCCCAGTCATCTTGGTCAAAGGGTTCCTTAATGGATACAATAGGGTATTCGCTCACAAACGACTTCGTTCTCAGCAGAGTTATTTACATTCGATCATTGCATCATAGCATCTTTTTGGCATCTAATGCAGTCTTATAACTATCTTGTGATATTGACCCTTCTTCACCTACAATTATAGCCCGACGACACAAATCATTAAGGTGGCGAATCTTTGTTTGTACATTTTCTAGCTGTTCGCTCAGAGGGACTGTACTCGCAGCTGCAATCGTCCATATTTGCAGAACATATTTGACCCGAATAGTGAAAACAATTGCTAATACAAAACAATGATTTCCATAACAGGATAGAAAGTTAAAGGCATTACTGAGATATTGTTTTATACCCTACGACGAATGTTCTAATTTTAATATCAACAGAACCATTATTTAGGAGAACTGAAGATCATGCATAAAGAGACTAAGATTCTACCTAAATGAATAAAGATTGATTGATAAAAATTTCACACTTCTGTTGCATCTTGTCTTCTGGGAAGATCACAACTTTCTTCAAGTTATCTAAGCTATTAAGACATAAAGGACCTCTTTGACCAACATATTCTAACACCATGAGTTATGGGCAACCAATCTCAATGCACCTGTAAATATGTCTGTCCAGTGAACAATCAATGATGTAAATAGTGTAGGTGTTAGAATTAGAATTTAGGGATAACTTAGCTGTCTTGTATTGTCATTCAATTGATTTTTGCAATCAAGGATTCAAGGTTGCCCTTAATTATAACACTGTCATACCTATATAACAATTCACAACAAGTATATGAGAAAAATATAGAGCAAATGTATGAGTTTTAAAGAACAATGAAAAGAGATAACAAGATAAAAACTTGATTGTTAGAACCCGTAAGACATTAATAAAGATACAGACATTGAAGAATGCATAACCTTGGACGAAGATTTACCATTTTGAGTGGGCATTGAACCTAAGAAAACAAATAGAAAGAAAAGATATCAAGAAAAAAACTAAAATCTGGTGAGGTTTAATTAAAAACTCTATAGGACACCTGTGCTCATGGAGGTATAACTTCATGTACTGATGAGAGCTCCAACTTGACATGGGACAGAGGCAGAATCACAGTTTTTGTTGACGTTAGAACCCGTAACAAATTACTAAAGATACAGACATTGGAGCATGCATAACCTTGGTCGAAACTTTACCACTCTATGGTTTGTTGTTAGGTTGTTTTTGACTCTGATCTATTTTTTCACGTCTCAATAATCACTTAGAAAAGAAAATCAGACATGAAACACCCCTTAAACAGTAATCACGACTTGAAACTATAAGTCAAACCTTATATATCAGCCCCCATCATTATCATTGTGCGTGTAGATATGTCTGTCCAGTGTACAATCCATGTTGTAAACAATTTAGGTGTTAGAATTAGCATTTAGGGATAACTTAGATGTCTTGTACATTCATTCAATGATTTCGGCAATTAAGGTTGTCCTCAATTCTAACACTTTCATACCTACATAACAAATCACAAAAATTATATGAGAAAAATATAGAGCACGCGTTTGACTTTTAAAGAACATCAAAAAAATATAACACGATACACTCTAAATCATTCATGTGGGTCACGAGAACAATCATTACCTCAATACGCTCTAAATCTCCAATCATTTCTGCTTTTCGGCATTTTCGTTTAATTTTTCCATGGCAACAACCTCAACTAAAAGCTCCTAATTTGATCTCAAGCTATGAAAATCAGCAATTTTCAACCTGCTATCCACATTAGGTCCAGATCCCTCTGACTGGTCACTTATAGCTTCTGAAAGTAAGTACATTCTGCAAGTTTAAGGTACAGAAAGTTTAGTCTGCAAGTTTAAGGTTTCATGTCTGCAATTTAAGTTTAGTTAAGGATCTGAGATTTGGAATTATGTGTCTGAATGGTACAGAAGTCTGAAAGCAGCTATAGGTAGTCCCTGATTGGTTACTCTATGGTTAGTATGCTTCAGTGGACCAGGTTGTGGACCAGGTTTGTTGTTTTTGAGCATAGTTGTCGTTTAAACATGTAACACTCGAAGGCCTTTGATAGCAAGTGAAAGTATCAATGTAGATGTAAATCTCTAATGAACTATAGAAAAGATAAACCAATAAATACCCCAACAGAAGTCGTGAGGTCAAAAGAGGAGAAATGCTCAGTTTTCAGAAAGGTGAGAACTACGGTTACTCCGCTCTAAGCAGTCTTCCATTCTTGATAAGCTATGAATATTTATAGTACATAAAACATAGAAACACAATATTTAATATATTGATCCAAGTAATGAAAAAGATATAATTGACAAAGAACTATTTATCCATATCATTTTTTTAAAGCTATCAAATAAGCTAAGATTCTAAGACAAACACCCTTACTAATCGGATATAATACTTGATAAGCAATTCATAAGTCTATCAAATATGCTAAGAATAGAAGACAAACACCCTCGTACATATATAATACTTGATTTTCATTTCTAAATAAAACATTTATGAAATTTGGTAGCATAGTACATACTTTTAGAGAAAATTGTTAATAATATAAAGGGTATTTAAGAGACATTTATAATCTAACAATCAAATAGTCCCGTTAAAGTAACCATAGAGTTAAGTGTGAAAATGTTTAAGAGGCACTGAAATAAATTCAAAGGTTATAGATATAAAAAACAAACCTATTTTCCTATGCCAATACAGTCCCTAATTTAGGATCATATGATTACAATATGTACGGGTATGTACAACTTTGGATCAGGTCTTACCTCCACACAAACAATCATAGATGAATATTAGATCCCCTATAGCAGCAGTTGCATGCCTACAACGCCTTGTCAATTCAACAGCAACATCTCCACCACCAGCATCAGCATTGTATCTATCTGTCCATGGAGAGATCACAACAGATTTCGGATCACACCACACTCCAGCTGCTGTTTCAAGAACTATACATGGGAAAAATTATGAAAAAGTAGTGACAAGCATGCGCGAAGATCATAGAAGCAGAGAAAAAAACTGGATCACAGTGACATACACCTTCAACCTTCTCATCTTAATAATCCAACTCAAATAAACTATTATGCCATTATTATAAACTGGAAGATTCACTAAGCGATACATTACTAAAGATACATACATTGAAGAATGCATAACCTTGGATGAAGATTTACGACTTTGAGCGGGCATTGAACCTAAGAAAACAAATAGAAAGAAAAAATATTAGGAAAAAAAACTAAAATCTAACTTGTAACAAAATCATATTGTTGCACTTAAAATAATCCCATATCTTTTAACACCCATAAAATATGTCAATTAAAAAAGAGATATTGCGCTTACGATAAGTTGGTCAACGCCTACAGTCACGTTAATCACTTAATCATTTTAAAACGCAATGGCAATCACCATTTAAGTACCAAGAGCTGTTCAAAATCAATAACAATATTTGAGTGCTTATGTATGCTTATTAATGTGTATCATTCCAGCTATAAATACCACCCATTTACTTATAGACGGGTCAGTTTGGGTTATAATATTCTCTAACAGGTCAGACGGGTAAAATCATAACATTAGTTAAGCAAAAAAAAAAAAAAAAAAAAAAAAAAAACCTTGTTAAATAGGCTGAATAGGTAAATTCACTAATAGGTGGGAGTCCAGGTTTACCCATATGATCCAAGTGAGCAACACTAATCGATGGAAGTCCACGTTTCACAGCTTGTTGAGGTTTTCTCCCAAGAGATTCCTTAACGCATTTGGGAAAGTGTATTGCGGTTGCAGTTTCGTCATTTACAATGACTTTGAGGTGGTAGCTGCGTGTGACGAATATGAAGATTTAGAATATGTATACTATTTTGAGCATTTATTGGTACGGTATTGGTGTAAGTACCTGTAGTTGGGCAATGGTTCTTCACCGGGCTCCTGGCAGTGCTAATGTGGGAACCCTTCTGCTAGCTTCCTTCCGCATGCCCGACATCTGTTGTAGTACCATGGTTGTGTTTCATCGATCATACATATAAGGGCTTCTGTAGTGAACCTAACGTGCTGATTCATGTTGCTCATTGTTATTATGTTATAAGTTTCTGTTGATTCCATTAATCCCACAAGAGCTTCGATGAATTTAATGATATGGGCTAAAGCTGCTATGTGAATTGCAGTTTCATGCTATGTGAATTGCAGTTTCATGATTGTTAGTAATGATATATTGAATCAGCTCTTTCCGTTCAGTAAGGATGAGATTAGCAGATTCCCAATCTCCACTAATTGAAGCATCATATGGAGGAACACATGTGTTGATGTAGTCTTTTCTAAGAAGTAAAAAAGATAAGGTATAACGGGGTCAATAAGTCAAGCAGGTCCAAAGGAGCATTAAACCTTCTAACTTGGCTTTTTTAACATAGTAGGATACAATTAAACCTCCTGAACATTCTTTTATTGAAAGCATTCTTTGTAAGGGTGAGACGGTTTTCTTTTTCATTGAAGGCGGGGTCTGATTATCAGCTGGTGAGACTTGTCAGTTGTTGATGGTGAGGGTGTTTGAAGAGCAAGATTGAACAGACACTTGGCAACGCTGGAACCTTGAGGTGGTGACGGTTTAGGTGGTGCAAGCACATGAGAAGTTGATGGAACATGTGTAATTTGCTGCCTATTTGATGCTTCTGATGGTTGAGTAATCATTTTAGTAGTTGATTGTTCCTATTAAACCTAGAATTTCCCATCCCCGATAGACCATCAAGCGGTGCTGTAGGGGCCGTCAGAATTAATACTCACTGTTTTCCCTTTAATATTGGCCGTGAACCCCTTCATAAGCGTATGATTTTAACAATAGGACTTATATCTTGTATTTGGAGAAACTAAAAAGGTATATTAGCAACTTTTCTCATAACTGACCTTAGTAATGACATACGTTCAAAATTTAGGAAGTGAACATACCTTTATTGAGCTCTACCTGAACCTGCCCAATAACATTGAGTCATGAGAATCTGAGCAAGGATTTCCTTGAACTAAAACTTTGGAGTCGTCTTGTTCAAAAGGCCAGTCACTGAAGTTAGCGAGGAAGATGTTAATGAACATACGACAGCTAAAAATGGCTAAATTTCGACACATTTACTTATAAACGGGTCTATTCTTGTTATCTTTAATCTCTAATGGATCAAATAGGTGCTCACATAGCTAAAACAAAAAAGGTTAAATGGGTCAAAATCGCATAACATGTATATTTAATGCATTAAAAAATCTGATTATCATTAGTATATTTTTCGAACCAAAAACACTACTGAACAAAGAGGATTTTATAACAATAACTGGCACACCAGGCTCTTATGAAAATTACATATTTTTGACAAAAAAAACTCAGATCCGTCCAACAAAGCAAGTGTTGACCCATACAAAAATGACCCGTTACCCAGATTGCCCATCATAGTTTGATACAAACCATTGCTGAAGTTGTTGCAATCAAGAGCAACCTTTTTAAGAAGATGCAATAAGCTTGAGAGGCAGTGATGAGCTTACAATGCTTTTCTCTTCCCATGGCGCCAATTCTCCTAGATTAACCCAGTAATTGTGCTAAAGAAAAGCACCAGATTCCATAGTCCCAACAACCTATATCAGAGACTGTTGTAGTAACACTAGTAAATAAATGAACCTTCATCAAATACAGTAACCCTGTCAGGGTAAAGATGAAGTAACCTTGATTCTAGAATAGATTGTACTAAACTTGCAGCTTTGAGTTTGTTCTCCAAACAACCCAAGGTAGATGTGTCTGCACACAAAAAAAGGAATTGATCCTAACATTCCAATTAATGTAAGTTTAATTTAGTTTAAATAATGGTCACATTTTTTCAACAAACTGGCCTATTCGAGCTTCCGGTTGACCGCATATTTGCAGTGTAACCCCCTTAAATTCTGAGTTTCCCCTAGAGAACCGTGACCTTATGCAACGAACAAACTGCTTAAGACCTTCGTCATAATCATTTATGTTGAAAGTAATGTCTGAATTGGGTCCACGTAATATAATGACAGCCTGATCATAAGCCCTATAACAAACACCAAATTCATATACCACCTGTAACCCCTTTTGCATTCGCTGTCCATAAATTTATTTCTTATACTCTGCCCGTGAAAGGCTCTACATCAGATGCCAAAAATTAATGTAGATTTAGCACGACGTAAGTGATTTTTTTTTTAATCTTTTGTACCTCTTCTAATCCATCTGGTTAGGAGACACGGCGAACTGTTTGCAAAGAGTGTGGTAATTCCAAAGGTGCTATGGGATCACAAGCACCGCATTAAAACATGCCAGTTGAAACACAAAATTTGTAAATTTAGCATAACTACTTTTAAAATATATGAGATTTCCCATAAAATTGTAGCATTCCTGGTTACAAAGAGCGAAAAATAATCACACACTGGAAGAATCTTCTTATCGGGTAAAATGAAACTAAAGGTCGTGCAGAACCAACTAATGATCGAAATTGTAAAAGTTATGATTAGAACTTATGGAATACAGAAACATGGTCAGGGACTAATGATATAAGTGTACCTCACTGTCCCACAAAGTAGGCCACAATATCCATTTTATAAATGGGGCGTTACGCACTTACTACTACAGTGCAAAACACAAAACCATTAAGTGAAGTGGCAATTACCTGTATCGTGCTTGAATAGACAATGTCCTTGTCAAAAGATCGAGCAGGAATATTATCATCAAATCCCCTCATCATGTCCCACGGTCCATTTCCAACACCAACTAAACTTATTGACAACGGGTACTCGCTGAAAGTATTTAGAAAAAAATATTTCAAAAGCAGTGACAAATTTTGTGTTGAGAAATTATACAAAGTGATCACCAGATTTGATCATATGTCTCACATATCAAACACATTGCATAATAATCATGAGCTTCACGTACTTACTTTTTAGACAAAACAGAATTAGAAAAGCAATCTCAAACCCTTGAATACACACATCATAATAAGAAGATATAAGAAATAATTATTGAAAACTGCTTGAGGTACAACGTTACTTGATCCCACATACCAATTCTTGATAGAAACGCTATAAGATTTATAAGTGCTTAATTCCCCTTAAATTCTGCTTTTGATTTATGCATTCAGGTTCAAACAAAATACTAAGATGTTAGAAAGTGGACCAATTGGAGTGATTATATCTTTTCCAATAATGACTGAATCGAGACCCTCAATTTTACCATATTTCACATTATGTAGACCTGCATATATAATATATACATGAGGAATCAAGATTTCAGCTGATGCACCATTCCACATTTAATTCAATATTGCAAGTAATTCGAAAGATTAGCCTATATGCCAGCAATAGAAGACAAACCACAACAGCATGAACCGCTATCTGTATGTCCACACCAATATCGTCATCGTCTTCATATATTAGTAAGATTAATTCCAATTTTAGCAGACCTTCAGTATGATGAGACACATGTCTTACCCGGAAGCTGCAACCTGCAATGTCTAATACATATGAATCATTAACTAACATTTAAAAATGACATCTCCCATTGTTAATTTATTTAGAGATAATTATAGTTGTGTACAAAAAACCTGTACAACTAGAAGTAGCCCAAAACCATTTGTGTATCAGATAGTTTTGTAGCCTCTGTATGGGCAGACCTATCAATGACAGCGCAACATCACAGAAAAAACCAAACACACCTAATATTAAGAAAACCCAGCCAATACAATAGTGGAAAAGATGCAATATCGTACCTTGATTCATCAGTAGTAATACGACTCCAGTATCTACGATCATCAAAATTAAAATGTATCATAGTTCACATATGTAACATTGATTAAACAATTAGTTCACATATGTAATATTAAGGCACGGAGATAAGAATACAATCATTAAAACATTTGGTCATGTGAAAGCATACCTCATTAAAACATCTTCATAACCCACCACAATAGATATACCATCTTATTAAACCTGCATATCAACATTTAAAGAAAAAATATTTCACGTAATAAACAAAATAAGATGTTAGATATTATGAGTTTTGAAGAGACCTACACATTGTTTTAACATTCATTACAGCAACATGTGTTCAAAGAAGACGACTAATCTAGAAAAAACATACACAGTAACAAACATGCATCATTATGGTTTTGAGAGAAAAGAGAGGTATATTTTTTTCTCTGTACGTAACGAGTCTAAGAAAAACCCTAAAAGGCTATATAATGGAACTATATTTAAGGAAAATATAACTATGATACGTTTTATATTTAAATAGCTAAGTATTATATTTTTGGGTTTGCAGGATATAAATCAAAAAATTAGTTGGTCTTGTGGTAAAAAGGTGTGTTTAATATTCATGCAAACCTAGGTTCGAATCTTCATGCAGCCTTTTTTATGCCTAATAAAACCCGGATTTTAATTTGTTCAAATAATCCTTAGGTGGCATGCTGACGTGGAAATCATAACTACCACTACTGATGACATGGCACTCGAAAACTGATGACAGGGCATTGACCAGGCTTATTTGGCATTAAATGGTCAAACGCCTCTTGTTATATATATATATATATATATATATATATATATATATATATATATATATATATATATATATATATATATATACTAGATTTCGAAGCCCGCCCGATGGGCGGGCATGACTTAAAAATATTGCTGGCATATTATTTTACTATAGTGAAAGAAAGTAGGTAATGAAGTGTCCAACGAATAAATTAAACAACGGTTAGTGAAGTATGAACATCGTAACATATTTATGCAGTGAATAATGATTACTCACCACGTTTTGATGTTGCAAGTGCACCAGCATATAGTATGATTTCATCCTTCTTACCACCCTTCAGATATGCTCGATGCTTATTTACCCGATAAGCGGGCATGACTTATAATTATTCTTTTGATAGTGTTAGTTAACGGAAATTAATTTTTAAGAACGGGGAGCTTATCTAATATTTCGATGGTATTAGTTTACGGTATTTATTTTTTACGAAAGTTTAGCTTTTATTTATTTATTTATTTATTTATTTATTTTTCTCTTTGTAAGTTCATGTATTATGTGTAAAAAGAACAATCATAAGTATGACAACAAATCATAACATGATGGTTATTCATATGCGAACTAAAACTTTTTTGTACACAACGCTTATTATGCATATAGTGTATTCGTCATCTTTGTCACAACAAAGAACCTTTGTATCCCGCCGGGTTCGCTTCATATTATTGATTGACAAAATCTAATCGGATGTAAGTAAATAATGTATAACGGCAAATATGTTGATACAAAAATTTCACCGTTAACATTTGACTTTTTAGTCATTATAATAATGTTAGGCTACAAAGAAAACAGAATCATATAAGAAACGTTATTAAAAAATATATTTATTGTTTAAGATATTGTAACATGTTAATCTCAGTAATGAAAATGTATTGTGAGTGCCACCAATACTGGTGGTCATTCTAGTTGTCCATAAATTTGCGAACAATCTCCACAACTTTGATTAGCTTCAAATACAGTTATATTTTTAATAGGAAAATGTTACTTTTTATTTCATTAATCAACATACTCTAGAATGGTAATTGTGTAAAATGGTTGTGTGTAAAATGTGTAATTTATATGATGTAAGAATTCATATATGTGTAATTGTGTGTTATAATGCGTCTATCGCATATGTTTCAATTGTATACTATGATGTAGGATAAACGGAAATGGTGGTATGCCGGAACAATAGATCATTTTTCTGGTTAAAGTGGCTAAGGGACACGCTGGATGGTTTGGGTGACGGGTCAAGCCATTATTCAATATCTGTGAAAATAGGACGGGTTTGGTTATGAATAGCGACTTTCAGCTTAAATCTTACTACCCTTGTGCACACAAGTTGAAAACATATATATAATTAGTAAAACATATGTTAGTGCCTTAGTGGATTAAGGATGATGTTTGTCAAATTTGAGATATATGTAATACATGAAGAGTGGCCTTTGAGGTCACTTAGAAAAGCTTTCAGCTCTTTTTTCACCCCAGAAAATGGATAGAAATTGGTTGTTGTTTCTCCTCTAGCATTAAAGAGAGTGACCTGCCCATAGGCCAAAGACATCAAGATGTTAAAAGGCAGTATATGCAAACTTTGAATTCATGGATGATTAAAATAGTATAAATGGTTTATTTGGGTTGTACTGTATCTCAAGCAAGTCAAACACTTAAACTTGAAAGATGTAGCAATTCATGTATTTGTTTTCTTATTAACATAACTTGATTACTGTTTTAACAATATAGTTTTCAGCATCTTAATTACTATACATATCAGCTTAGAAAGGTAGCCAAAGTGTTGACGGGTTGGCTGACCCGTATTAAAGTTGCTCATTTTGACATGATACTCTAGAAACACATGTAACGAAATAATAATATGATATCTAATCTGTAGGGATCGTTTAAGCCCAATCTAGGATTATAGAAACAATGATTGAATATGCACAGCGGAATAATAATCAAGAACACAATCAAAGTTACTAAACAAATGTTTTTCTAATAAAGAATGATCGTCTATGGATCTAAATAAAAATGTTTTTCTTGAAGTGTTACTAAACAATAAAACCTGTGTTCCTTTTATAAGCATAAGGAACCCTAAAATACAATTAATATAAAATCAATGCACATCACTACCTAATATAGCTCATGCATATCCTAACAAATAAATACTAAAGATACGAATTCATAATATCCATAGAAATAAGTCTTCAGCAGAAACACAATGTCCGCAGTAACCATCTATAGCTTCAGCAGAATCCCGTCAGTAGAATGTCATCAGTAGGAACTTCCAAAATTCCTTACAATCCTCCCCTAATCTTGAATTTGACATGGTTAAGTTCAAGATTCCAGATAGAGCTTCAGCTTCGAAAGTATGAGGATTGAAACTTTAATATTTGCAGCAAAATAAAGTAACCAGTAGCAACCAACCCTATATATCAGCAGCAACTAGTAACCATCTTTGAAGAACAAGGAACCATAAGCAACTTCAACCTATCAGCAGCAACATGAACCAGCAGCAACATAAGTTGATTTGATGAGCTTTTACCAAGTAGCTACTCACTCTTGGGCTAGCTAGTCCTTTGGTGGAATCATGGCATCACCCTGGTGAACTACTAACCAGTTCAACACTTAGAACGTGAATCATCGTTGTGTTGAAAAACCCTAATGATTTTTGGCAAATCATCACAGCCATAAACGGATTTGACATGTCTTTACCTGTAGCCGTTTGCTCAGGACTAGCCAATTCTTGGGTTACCCAATAGGGCATCACCCATGGTGAATTGATGACCATTTAAACTCTCAGCAATGAAGCATGGGTGAGTTGAGTACCCTATGGTTTTGAGCAAACCGTTACAGCTATCAACGGAATTGAGATGTCTTTACCAAAAACCGTTTGCTTTTGGACTAGCCAACTCTGTGATGGAATGCGTCATCATCATGGTGAGTTGATTACCATTTATGGTTTTCCACAGCCTTTACCACAAGCCATAATCTTGTGGGCTAGTCAACTCTTGTGTCAGTAAGACATGGTGAGCTGAGAACCATATGTGTGGTAATTAACCACCACAAGTACCTGCAAACAAGATAAGACAAATACTATACACATTTTTTTTTTAATATTTATTATTTTTATTTTTTTTTATTTTAATTTTTTTTAATATTTTTATAATTGTAGGTTTTTTTTTTTTTTTTTTTTTTTTTTTTTTTTTTTTTTTTTTTTTTTTAAAATAAAAGAAAGAAAAAAAATGAAATATATAAAATATACCATCAATCAGCAGCAGGAACCAAAGAAACATGTAGTGTCAGTACAAACACTAAGCCTCCCCTTAGGCGTATGAGGATCCAACAGCTGCAAAAATGGTTAGTATACATAGAATACAACAATAAGCCTCCCCTTAGGCTTATGCCTCCCCTCAATCAGTGCACCTGACAAGAACTATTGTTCTTGGGTACCCAGAATGAACCTTTCCTCTTATGTGTCCAAGAACAACCTGTTGAGGGCTTAACACCATTATCCCATTTTGTCCCCCACCCCATATACATGGAGTCATAATAACTAGGCTAAATATCATTCTGAAAGTAAGTGCTAGTGGGTATGTAGAATGGTCTAGCAACATGTCTTTTCCAATCGGCTGGAAAAGGTCGACCAGCAGAAACTGGCTTACCAGCAGGAACTGACTTATCAGCAGAAACTGATCTATCAGCAGGATTGGGTCTGCTAGTTTTTACATGTGCTTGTGGAACATATGGGGGAATAGCACTAACACTGGTCCACAATGGTCTAGATCTCTTTTGGTCAGCACACACACCCATTCTCTTCTCATGAAAATCACAATCCTTAATGAGATGAGACTTACTACCACACACAAAACAAGATTTCTTCTTAACATTACCAGCCTTTTTATTAAAACAACCATTCTTATTACAAGAAGTCCTAGAATTGTATATATTCTTATCAGATTTATTACAAGTGAAACTAGGTAAATCTTGAACAACAATGGGTTCTTGCTTGGGTGCCCTAACTTTGGATTCAATCTCAACTTTACTCTTGGATGTGGAAACACTAGTAGTAGATGCAAAGGAGGTAGACTCAGTGGAGGTGGACTCTGAGCTTTGAACACTAACAATAATAGGGGCAGGGACATTGACCTTGGAAGACTTGTCAGAATTAGCACAAGACAAAAGGTCATTAGACACAGAATTAGAATCACTAGAGATAGATGACTTTTTACCATAAAACATTTATGATTCATCAAAATCTTTTTGGGGAGAACTAGGCATAAACACACCTCTAATAGGTCCAGGAACAACTTAGTCCTTATGGACTGACAACTATTATTTAACTTCTCAAGGTGTTTTGATCCCTCTTGCCACTTTTTACGACTTGCTACTTCTTTATCAAACTTATCTTGTAATTCCTGTTTTTCCAATTCTACTTTTGCCTTTTCTTTTTCACAAAACTTTAACTCATTACTAGTATTCTCTAGGCCTCTTTTTAAAACTCTAATTTTCTCCTCATAAGCAAGTTGATTTTGTTGAAACCAAACCTTTTGATTTTCTAAGGTTTTAAGTACCTCTCCTTTTGCTAGATCACTAAGATTGCAAAGATTATAATGAGTTTCGTATTTATCACACTTTTTCATAAGCTCATTATATTTACTATCACATTCAAAAGAGCAAGTATGTACCTTAGGAACGGCAGCCGTGAATGGAAATGCGTTTGCCATTATACTAATGAGCAGCAAAGGCAAGTGAAATTAGCAGGAACGACTCATATCTCAGTTTTAAAAACTGCTTATGTTCGACAACTGCTCTTTATTCATGAACATGAAAACCTTGTATAAACCCTAGATATCGAGCCCCCTGAGCTCTGATGCCAATTGTAGGGATCGTTTAAGCCCAATCTAGGATTATAGAAACAATGATTGAATATGCACAGCGGAATAATAATCAAGAACACAATCAAAGTTACCAACAAGGTTTTTCTAATAAAGAATGATCCTCTATGGATCTAAATAAAAATGTTTTTCTTGAAGTGTTACTAAACAATAAAACCTGTGTTCCTTTTATAAGCATAAGGAACTCTAAAATACAATTAATATAAAATCAATGCATATCACTACCTAATATAGCTCATGCATATCCTAACAAATAAATACTAAAGATACGAATTCATAATATCCGTAGAAATAAGTCTTCAGCAGAAACACAATGTCCGCAGTAACCATCTATAGCTTCAACAGAATCCCGTCAGTAGAATGTCATCAGTAGGAACTTCCAAAATTCCTTACATAATCTTTTCTAAGGATGTTTTCAAGAGCATATATATAGCAATTAAGTAACAGTTAATGAATTACGAACAATTGACAAAAGGTTATTTATAAATAAAGGTTCATCATTCTTTTTAATTGTTAAACATAAATTGCAGGGCAACGAAGATAAATTCATAAAAGAAAAAAAGCTTTAACACAATACCCGCAAGGAAAAACATAATATCATCGTCGAAGTGTTGCATAATTTAATAGCCATATTCCCACATGATAAATATTCATACTTCAATCGAAATTGTCCACAAAGAATCAAGACTTTGTCATAGCAGGGGTAAAAAATATTTGTAACCATAATTCTATAAAACAACTACTGGAATGCCTACAAGGCAAATTCTTAAAATCCATAACTTGCACAATAGTACAAACAATATCAGGACTAAATTCCAACTTCCTAATACTTTTCTCCAATATCCTCCATCTCAAAAACTTGGTCATCTTTCCTAACTCGAAAACGTCTCGTTATACAATTCCTTATTCTGATACTCCCTGTAAGCATTGTGATATTTAACATGTTAAGGGGCGTTTGGTATTATAGGGGTATTTGCATAGAAAAGTAGCCATGTTTTGGGTCAGTTCGAAATCTGGCTTGCATAAACAGATAATGGACCAAACATGGTTACCTTTGTTTCCAATTATCTCGTATTTATAATAGGAAGATTAGTTACTGGTTCATCCCCACAAGCACGAATATAATTTCTAGCTTGTATGACTTTGTCGTATACTTGTTTGTAGGTCAACCATACACACTTCCCATGCTGCAAAGTACATGCATATATGTTAGTATGTTACGGTAATCACATGAAGACAAAAGTATACTCAAACACACGTAAAGATAAAATAGTCAAGCTTAGGAGACAACATTATACCTTTCCATCCATACATTCACGTGTGCCAAGCATTTTGTTATCAGGAAATTTCTCTGCTGACATGCTGTAATTAAAATGACCAAACAGGCTTGGTAATCTTTTCCCAAACCAAGCTCCAGTAAAAGGGCTTGGAGTCAAGTAAGTTTCACTACAGTCCACCTCAGCAAGAGGTTTATATTCTGGCTCAACTCAGTGGAAGCTCAGTGAAGCATGTATCTACGCGAACTATTAGTAGATATCATTCTCTTAGTTTGCTTCTAATAATCTTGTGGGTATTCACTTTGTGCTTTATATTTTCTTAATGCTGCAAAATGGAGAAAAATAACTTGTCAATCAAAGCTGTGGTTTTCATAAATTTATTATTAAAAAATGTATTGTACTCAAAAGGCATCTTTACGAAAAGAGAAGATCACCACTGGATTACACTTACTGGTAAATCCATTCTGGATCTAACTCTTGCAATAGTATGAGCTGCTCGTCGACTTCTCCTATAGGGTAAAAAAGAATTACAAATCACAGCGCCACAATAGTGGAAATTAACAGAAAGTTGTACCACAAACATAAGAAAGCCTTACTTTGGTCAACAATTTACAACTGGCTTGAGAGTATAGTGTACATAAATGCAGCTTTTGTAGCGACTGATCACTTGATTGATTGAAAGAGGAACAAAAGGGTGTCAAAGAGTTTAGGCAACCCTACAACCATTTGTTTCCTCCATTTTGCTTGTGAAAGTGCGGGCTCCGTTTCTCTAATGCTACATGTTCTTTTCCTTACCAAACGGTTAAAGAAATAACTGGTTGTGGTGATTCCCATGCAAACTCTCAATTCAATCATGTTTTTATGAAGGTATAATATCCACACAAGCCATTCTATCACCTTCTTCAAGTCTCATTCCAGCCGCACCGCACCGCATGTATTTCATTCCTCGTCTTCTAGAAGACGTTGTGCAAGATTATGGTTCACCTTAGGTAGTTTCTTCTTAATCTGCAAAAAAAGAATATATTCTCATGTTTTATTCGCTCCATTTGCAGTCTGTAGAACAATTTTTACATTAGTGAAAGTCGTACAGAGAAGTCACCACAATGTAATCTTCCTTGATAATGAAAACGTATTTTTATATAATAGAGATTAGATTTTTATTATTGAGAATGGACAAATAATCATCACTCAGGTTAACCCGACGTGACGTAAACCATTTGGATCCGTACTTCAATTATCAACCTGTTGGTTGAATTCAGCTGATTAAACATCTAAAGAAATCATTTAACCAATAATAAATATAATGATTGCCTACTGGCCTTACCAAGAGAAGATGTTTGGAACAACCTACTTATCAAGTTCGATACGGACCTTTTCCAAATAGACGTACATGTCGACAACTACCATAATAATTTAATTTTCTATTGCGCAGTTAAGATCAATTTTTTAGTTCTCTAATACACCAAAACCAAAAACTGATTACCTGAGATGTACTTCCTTCAAGGCTAGTAGATAAAATCAGTTATCTAGGATTATCTCTGTACTCGTGTTAATAGCATACTGAATGTTCAGGCCAGAAAAAGATACAGGGCACATAATTCTAAAGCATGTATCTATTTTTTATCAATGGGCTGGTTGGTACCGGATTAAAAGCGCAACATCAAAACAAAACAATTTGACTGTTAACTCCTTAGCATGCATTTCTTAATCCATCTTTGACAGTCATTTGAATTGCTTTCATGTTAGAAATAATATTTGAATCCTGCACATGCCTACATAATAAAAAATTAAAACGATTTGCTGTTTAAAAGAACACGCCTGGTGGTGGCGAACCCCGCCCCTATCAAACCATACTACTATAAAATGATCAGTTTCAACCCACCTATCTTTGACCCGTTACCCACCCTACTCATTTAGCCATATTTGACACATAAAAAATAGAATTGCATCTCCTAGAAAAGACAATCATTTACCCATTAACATGAAGATGGAAGCTTTTGACTTGTAATGTTAATTTTATTGTTAAACACGGGCGACTTAATCAGTTTGACTTGCTTTTGTTATTAAAACTCTATTTTATTTACCCCGTCAAAAGATAATACACAACGCAAATCGACTTAATCATTCTTATGGGTCGATACTCTCACCTCTAGAAATTTCCATTAAGCACTGTGCCTCTATTTCCAAAGTTACTATCACTTACATAGAGCAGTTGGTTGATTTTCTTTTTCTTGTAGAAAGATATCAAGAAGCTCTTTCGAGATTCCATGTGTAGCTATCATAGCAACAACATCCACACTGATCTCTATTGATGAAACACGTGAAAACCACAGGTTGCCTTTTCCTAATTCCCTTAATAGCAATTATTGTCAAATCTTCAATTTTTTTGTCCTTTTCAATCTTCGGATCTAAAATATCACCAGCACAAGGAATAGGCAAAAAGTCCATTATACCCTCTTCATTTTTTAGCATCAACTTGTCAAGATATACATCCAAGTAGTTGATTTTTTTCTTATGAAGTTCATCAAGTTCCATTTCAAAAACAGCTTTGAGATGTGCATCCCTTATTGGAAGAGTGCGAAGTAGATGTCCTTGTATAAAATATCTTGCTTCACCAAGAATGGCAGATGACATATGTTCAAGGCCCTGTATTACATCAGGTACTTAATGTAACTCCACATTTATCTCAAAAGGAATTAAAAAACAAACTCTAAGAAGGTTATAAGAAGTCCCTACCTGTGGAAAATAAGGATCAGATGTCAATTCAGACAAGGCTGCATCGAGTTCGTCCAACGAATCCTGGTCGCCATCCATGTTTTTAAACACCTAATATAGCTCAGAATAGTTGGTTTTCAAAAATGATCTTGTTACAAAGAAAAGTTACCATTATGTACTTCATCATGGTACTAATCCAATTCACATCTGAAATCACTGCAATAAAAACCCAAATATAGCTCAGAATATCAAAACATAGGAAATATAGGATTTATCATGGTAGAATTAACTATTACAGGTCTTAGGTTCATAGGACATACTGATTGTAGGCAAGTCTTTAGCATATCAATCAATATTAGGAATAAGTAGCTGCTAGTTAATGCACATAACATAAACATTAATCTCCAATATGCACTGGACTACCATATCAATATACTAATAAGACGCTAATTATAGCAAATAATCATACAATAATAAATCCTTCATAGATAAAATAAAAAATAATTAAATTATAAAATACCATAGCTACATAGAGATTGATCATCCTCCAAAATCTTTTCTTTATAAATCAACCTATGGTCGTTAGCAGAAACAACAGTGATTTCAGCCAATAAATACTTAAAATCAGCAACCTTTGTCCCAACACTCGATCCAATCAAAAACATGTTCCCATTTGAACATATGATTTCTATCATAATCTTCTACTCCATGATGACATTCAAAGTATGGCCTAAAACATCCATGTTATTTAGTGACAATGCAATAGTAGCTTCTTCGGGTTTTGAAGCACTTGAGCAGCAACATTGGCCTGTGCAGCAGAAAATGGTGCCATTGCAGCAGCAACAAGTGAGCTATAGCCATATAGTTTTCCTGTGTATAACTTTCAACATGAGGCGTTAAAACTACATTATCAAGACCAAGTATTTTCTCAGGTACTAAACATACAAACAGAAAACACCATAATCAGATAATCACTCTCATAACTCAATGCCAATGAACAGGTTTATGATTGTGACTTACATATTCGTATTCAGCTTTCCCTTCCCATTCATCAAACTCAACTTTATGCTCCTGAGATTAGAAATAATAGTCCCACTTCACACAATATGGAGTAGCAAAGATATAAAGATCCATACATGTCCAACTGTGTGCATTACTCACCTAAGAAAATAAGTTAATATTATTAACTTCAATGGAGATAACGTGTGGAATGTGAAAATCACCTAAATATCCATAAACTGAGTTCACAAATCATATTATACAATTCAAGAATAATGTATGTAAACTTTCATTATTTACAGCAGCAGCTCATAAATAAGTTAAACAACTTGGAGGGAGATCTGTATAAATAAGAAATAAATGCATCCTGATAAGATGATCCAGTACTGCATCGCCTACAAACCCATAAGATGGCCTGGAAGCATGAGTAATTGCTTCAACCAACAGACCCTTATCACGAAATTTAATGTTTAAAGCAGCCTATAGGGAATAAAAATTTAATGTTTGAGTAATATCTCCTATCTCCACATGTCATACCAATAAACTGAGATAACAGCTATAAAGAATACGGGTAAAAAATAACCGTTCATTTGACCCCAATCCATTATAGCCCACATTAAAAACTACGTTGTTTAGCCCAACACTAAAATAACATCAATAAAAAACATTACTTGTTACCCAACCGTCCCATTTTGTCCCTAAAAATAAAAGCGAAAGCTGATAAAAGATAGTACCTCAACCCGTGGCCTTTTTAATTTATTGCATAACATGGAATTGAATCAGATGGATAGACGTCATGGTTCTCCAACGAAGGGGTTGTTTAATTGCCTACAACAACAGTTCACCTCGTTTATTTAATCCACCTAATAATCTATCATATATATAACATAACCACACTTTCAAACCATAGATCTACACCACATATCAAATCACATACTGTTAAATACAATATTTAAGCAATAAAATGAATAAATTCTAGGGTTTTGTTATAATAAATCGAAGTATAATATATAATAAAACTCAGAAAACCCTCTATACATGTGTTACGTACCTTTTCCATCCAACCATATACCACAAATCATCCACACATGTGCCTGTAAACATAAACTACCAATATGATATTTAGCTACCTGATCCACATTACACATAAATTGTAACACAATTACACAAACTGATTAACTGTAAGATAAAGGTTGCTTGTTAAGGTTACCTTAATTTGTTCACTTTTCACAAAATTTACTACATGATCATCTTTATCAGCCTTCTGCATTAGTATCTTGTAAACCTTGTAGCTTCTCGAAGTGATTCTAGAAACCCTGCAAGATAAAAAGCCGAATAAGTTGATCATGAGTTAAAATCGTGATGGATATTGTGAGGAAAATAAAAAGGATATTAGGGTTTTGAGAAAAATATATGACCTATGATTTTTTTAACGTAGGTTTATATTTTTGATTAAGGTTACCTTACTTATCTTAGGTTTATAGATTTGGACTTATAAGATATAACTCAAAACATGAATTGGTCTAGTGGTTATCATGTTTGTTAATATTTCTAGCACCATATGTTCGATCCTTGCAAGTGTCATGAATTTTTAAAATTTCTGAATTTTAGTCATTAAATACGAATTTTGATTAAAAAAATTTTGAATTTTAGTCATTAAATACGAATTTTAATTAAAAAAATTTAATTAAATAATAAATTAATTATGAAATTGCTTACATGGTACAATATGATGACATGGCTGATGACATGGCTGAAATTGAATTACTGGGCAATGACTGGACAATGAGGTGACATATTCTTCAAATGCCTCCTGTTATATATAATGTATATATATATATATATATATATATATATATATATATATATATATATATATATATATATATATATATGAAAATAGTCCGTTTATACCCTTTACATATTTATAATTTCTACCCTAAATTTTCAAGTAAACATATATTGAGCATTTAACTTTCTAGGTTTCACAAATTTAGTCCCTATACTTATATATTTTGGAGAAATGACAGAAATGGTCCTTACACTTATTAGTTTTCAAATGTTACTGTTGGGATATGAAGATCAAAGTACTTCTGGAAGATCAAAGTACTGCTCAATAGTCAACGTGCTGTTCAAGGTCAAAGTACTGCTCGTGATTGAAGATTATTCAAAGTACTTTTAACAACAAGGACTAATATGCAATATTGTTTAAGGATTATTATGTAATATTTTAATAATGTTCTAGAATTAGTTAGGGATAGTTTACTTGTCGTTCAAGTAATTATTATAAACCGACTTAAGGTGTGCCTATAAAAGGACCCTTAGGATGGTATTAGACATATGAGTTTTAGAGTTTCATAATAAGATTTCTAGAAAACGATATTAGATAAGTTAGGGATTGTTAGTGAATCTGTATTTAGAGAAGCAGGTTCAAAAGTTGGTTTTAATATAATTCAAAGTTCTTCTTAGCTTTTGGTTAGTAGATTCCGCATACTTTACAAAGTAATATTAGTGTTTCTTTATTAATTATTTTGAGTTATTCAAGATTGTTAAAACCTTACAAGCTACAAAGTAGTTTGATCAGAGTATATCGATCCAACAAGTGGTATCAGAGCTTATGTGGAAACTCTAATTAAGAAGAAAACCTTTAAAACCGATTTTACTACAAACCCTTAAAGATGTCGACAGATGTTGCACCTTCTCCATCCATCACTGTAGTCAGAATTCCTATTGTCAAGAAGGGAAAATATGATCTATGGAGCATGAAGATGAGGCAGTACATTGCCATCACAGACCATGCTCTATGGGATGTGATTGTCAATGGCAATATGGTAATTGATGAACCAGTAGAGATCCCAGGACAACCAACACCACCTAAGCCATCCTTGCCAGCTGCCACCAAAAGAAATCAAGATAAGGCTCTTAACATACTACTTTCTGCCATTCCTGACGGTCACCTATTGAAGTTTCATGATGCCAAGGAAGCAAAACAAGTATGGGCTGCTATTAAAACAAGATTTTGAGGTAATTATGCTTCCAAGAAGATGCACAGGAACCTATTGAAGCAACAGTTTGAAACCTTCACTGTTGGTGAAAGAGAAAGCCTTGACTCTGCCTATGACAGATATCAAAATCTACTCAGTATGCTAGAGTTATATGGAGCAGAGGCATCTGTTGAAGATGCAAACTTGAGGTTCTTGAGGAGTTTACCATCTGCATGGCATGTGGTTGCCACCATGATTAGAGGACAACCTGGTTTGGACACTATGGACTTTGATGATCTCTACAATTATCTAAAGGTATATGAGCATGAGATGACGGGTAACAAAGGCTCAAGTTCTCACAGTATTGCCTTTGTATCTTTTGAAAACAGAGGCAGTACTTCCACTAAAAGTACTGCTTACTTTGTCCAAAGTACTGCTGAAGAGAAACAACATCCATGTACAACCATGGTCACTACCACTTCATCACCATCACATACCACCAATTCAGATGATGTTCTATGTTCATTCTTTGCTCAACATGCCACTCTACCTGTTACTTATCAAGAAGATGTCTTGCAAATTGATGAAGATGCTATGGAAGAAATTGATATAAGATGGCAGGTTGCCATGATCACTGCAAGGATCAAGAAGTTTATGAACAAGACAGGGAGAGGCATTGATTTCAAAGCTAAGCAAGGGATAGCATTCGATAAGTCTAAGATTGAATGCTTCAATTGTCAAAGGACTGGTCATTTTGCAAGGGAATGCAAGTTTGCAAAGTATCAAGCAAACAAAATGATTGAACAACCCAAGGTTGAAAGAAAAGAGGTTCCTATTGCTGAGCCAAAATCACAAGCTTTGGTGGCTCAAGAAAATTTATCAGAAGTTGATTAGAGTAATGAATTTGATGATGAACCAGTAACATACTCTATGGTTGCATTGGAAGAGGTTAATTGGAGCACAGCTTTTGATGAGGAACTTGGATATGCAGCTTTGGAGTCAAGAGATGGTCTAGGCAGCTTTGATTGGAGCATGGAAAGTGAAGAAGAACCTGTTCAGCTTGCTATGATGGTTACTTCACCAAGTTCATCTACTATCTCTGAGGTATGTTCCAAATGTAGTAACTCTTATCAAAAGATGCTTAAAGTATATGAAACTGAAAGAGATAACTATAGAAGGGCTAGGTTTGAGATAGCTGGTTACCAATTGACTTTAGAGTCAATGGAAGCCAAGAAAATCACTCATGAGAATAATGAAGTAGCTTGGGCTGAAAAATATGAGCAACAAGATTATCAATTAAAGTTAAGTGAGTGGAAGTTAGGATGTAAAGTTTCTGAATTAGAAAAGGTCACTAAAGAAAGAGATAAGCTGCTAGAAAAACTTGCTGTTTGGAAAGAATCAGGTCTGTCACATGTTAGTTTTGTTGAAAAACAGAGAACAACAAACATTAAAACTGGCCTAGGTTATGATAATAGTTCAGAAGTACTTTCAACTAGGAACCAAGACTTAAGTCTTTCTCAGGAGACCTCAACTAGTGATGAAGAATTCATAAGCTTAGAGGAAAACACATCTAGTGATGAGGAATCACCTTGTTCAACACCTACTGAATTTAAGAAAAACAAATGATATAATGAAGTTCCTCCACCTACAGGTAGTTTTCAACCACCTAGGACAGATGTTTGTTGTTTTGGAGTTGACAATCTAGAATTCAGAAAAAAAGCTTAAAGGTCAATCTAATTCAAGTTAATCTAGTCCTCAGTCCTTAAGAGAATATGTTGAGACACCTAGGAATGATAATAAGGGTTCTGAGAGTGAAAAAGATTTTTCAAAACAAGCAGTACTTCCAAAAACTTCTCAAAGTATTGCTGATCATACAGCAGTGCCTACAAGGAAATATTTTCAAAATACTGCTTATTATAGAAAACCATTTGGGAGTAGATTTGGGAATATAGGTCCAAAGTTATGCTTTTTATGTTATAGTCCTCATCATTTGATCAAGGACTGTGATGATCATTCAGAATACCTAAGCAAATACCCAAAGACCACATCTGCAAACCATAAGCACAAAGAGAACAAACCAAGGGAGAATAAACCAGCTTGGAATTACTCAAATAGGGTTAACCATAGTTATTTCTCAAAAGACTATAGGTACCATCATCAGGAAAGACCATTCTCCAAACCCACTGTACCTTCAAGAAATACTTCTCAAAGTACTGGTCAAGCAGTACTTTCTTAAAGTACTGTTAGGAATACCCCCAATCAAGGTACTGCTAGCAAAAACTCTAGTGTAAGACCTAGGAGATTCAACTCTTACAAACTTATAAGGCCTTACAACTCAAGAAAAGTAGCTAGAACAAAGAACCCAACACCAAAAGTTACAACTAAATGGGTTAACAAGGAAAGTATTGCTGAGGGTGAAAAAGTACTTTCAGAAAATAAGGGTGAAAAAGGGAGTGTTGATAACAACTCAAAACAGGTTTTGGAATCAAGGACATTAATTCCTGATAGTGCTTTCAAAAACAGTGGTGATTACATACTCAAAGAATTTGAGTATGTTACTCCACAAGGGGAACACAAGTCAGTAATGGCTTGGGTTCCTAAAAGAAACTAACCCTTTTCATTTTTATGCAGGGCAACCCAGAAGAAGAGCTTAAAGATCATATTATTGTGGATAGTGGTTGCTCTGGAAGCATGACAAGAGAAAAGGAGCTCTTGTAAGATTTTAAGGCTTATTCTGGAGGAAGAGTTGCATTTGGAAATGATCCTGATGGAGGGAGAATCACTGGCAAAGGAACCATTAAGGCTGGATCAATTGAATTTGAGAATGTTAGATATGTGAATGAGCTTAAATTCAACCTTTTGTCACTTTCTCAGATCTTTGACAAGAAATATCCTGTGTTATTTCTTGACACAAAATGTCTTATTCTCTCCCCTGAGTTTAAATTAGAAGATGAAAACTTGGTGATTCTGAGAGCACCAAGAACCAATGATGTGTATAGCATAGACTTGAAGAATATCAATTCTACTGCAAGAGCAACATGTTTAATTGCAAGGGCAACAATGGAAGAAGCACATCAATGGCACAGAAGATTAGGGCATGTAAATTTCATGAACATCAACAAGTTGGTCAAAGGAAATTCAGTTAGAGGTTTACCTTCTAAAACATTCAAGAATAATCATTCATGTCTGGCTTGCAAGAAGGGTAAACAACACAAGGCTTCATGTAAAATGATTGATGAACGAACCATTAGAGAACCTTTGGAATTGCTGCATATGGATCTGTTTGGACCTATTTTAGTTGTTAGTTTAAACAAGAAGAAGTACTCTTTGGTTATAGCAGATGATTGTAGCAGATTTAGCTGGGTCTTTTTCTTGGGATTTAAAGATGAAACTTTTGATGCTATTCATGATCTTATAATAGCACTTGAAAATCAGTTAAGACTCAAGGTTAGATCTATTAGATGTGAGAATGGGACTGAATTCAAGAATCAGCTAATGGATGAATTTTGTGCCAAGAAAGGAATTAAGAGAGAGTTTAGTATTGCCAGAACTCCTCAGCAGAATGGAGTTGCATAAAGAAAGAATAGAACATTGATAGAAGCAGCAAGGACAATGCTTGCAAATTCCCAATTACCTGTTCCATTTTGGGCTGAAGCTATAAGTGTTGCTTGTTATGTGTTGAATAGAGTATCAGTGACTAAACCTCAGATGAAGACACCTTATGAGTTACTCATGGGAAAGAAACCAAACATTAAGTTTATGAAACCTTTTGGATGTCCCCTGACTATTTTGAATATTGCTGATAATTTAGGAAAATTTGATGGTAAGTCAGATGAAGGATACTTATTGGGTTATTGTACAAATAGCAAAGGATTCAGAGTGTACAACAGGGCTACCAAGAAGGTTCAAGAATGTCTTCATGTTGAATTTCTAGAAGAACAAGAAAATCAAAAAGGTAAAGGCCCTGATTGGATGTTTGATCTTGATTTAATGGCCTCATCCATGAACTATGTACCTGTAAGGGAATAAAATCAAGTTGTTCACAATGAAGAAGAATCAAAATACATTGCTCATGGAGTCAATATAAGGTCTGAAGATGAATCTGATGAAGCACCCAGTGATAAGAAAAAAAAAAGTACTTTTGAACCTCAAAGTACTGTTGATCTACAAAGTACTGTTCAACCAAAGACCACAGTATCTAATGAAGACCAAGCTATCCAAGATGAACTTAATAGGATGCTTCTTCAAGAAACTATTGCTAAGTCCTATGAAGATGATCAAAGGAGAGCTTATGAAGCATAAAAGAAGAAGGCTAAAGGCACTGACAGTACTTTGCCTCAAAGTACTGCTGATCCATTTGAAAGTACTTCTCAAGTCTTAGATACTTCAAATTGGATAAATGCTGATGATTTAACTGATCCAACCATGCCTGCCTTAGAAGATACTGATGATGAATTGGAAAAAGAATGCATTTTCTCAGATTCCAATGAAGACCTTGATTTCACAAATTTGGAAGATAATCTTGAAGTTTCACCAACTCCTACACTAAGAATTCATAAAGATCATCCTGTCAGTACAAATATTGGACCTTCTAGTTTAGGAGTGCTCACAAGAACCAAGGCTAAGAATCTTTCTCAACAACATACTTCTTTACTTAGCTTTATTTACAAGCAGAACAGGGTGAATCACAAGGATCAGCAATTGTGCTTATTTGCTTGCTTTCTGTCTCAAGAAGAACCTAAGACAGTAGCACAAGCATTAGCCAAGGAGAGTTGAGTTGAAGCTATGCAAGAAGAACTCTTACAATTTAAACTTTAAGAAGTATGGTTATTATGTGATTTACCTGATGGTAAAAGACTAATTGGAACAAAATGGGTCTTCAGAGTTAAAAGAGATGAAAGTGGGAATGTCATCAAGAATAAAGCAAGGTTAGTGGCTCAAGGATATAGACAAGAATAAGGAGGAGACTATGATGAAGTATTTGCTCCTGTGGCAAGGATTGAAGCCATAAGGTTGTTTTTGGCTTTTGCATCATATATGGGCTTTCTTGTATATCAGATGGATGTTAAAAGTGCTTTTCTATATAGCACTATTACAGAGGAAGTTTATGTTAAACAACCTCCTGGTTTTGAAGATCCTGCACATCCAAACAAAGTCTACAAGGTTATTAAGGCTCTATATGGCCTTCATCAAGCTCCTAGAGCATGGTATGAAAGACTCTCCACTTTTCTATTTCAACATGGTACATGAGAGGTGCTATTGCCAAGACCTTGTTTATCAAAAGAGATAAAAAGGATATCATGCTTGTCCAAGTGTATGTGGATGATATTATTTTTGGAGCTACAAAGCAGTCAATGGTGAAGGAATTTGAGGATCTTATGCAAAAAGAGTTATAAATGAGTTCCATGAGTGAACTAACATTCTTTTTGGGCCTTCAAGTTCAACAATCAAGCAGTGGAATTTTCATAAGTCAAGATAAGTATGTTGCAGATATTCTTAAGAGATTCAACTTCACCACTGTCAAGCCAGCATCCACACCTATTGATGCCAACAAACCTTTAGGAAAAGATGAAGATGGAGAAGATATTGATGTTAAACTCTACAGGTCTATGATTGGACGTCTAATGCACTTAACAGCATCTAGACCTGACATTACTTTTGCTGTGTGTTTATGTGCAAGACATCAGGTCAAACCCAAGGTTTCACATCTGAATGCTGTCAAGAGGATTTTTAGGTACCTTAGGCAACAACCTAAGCTAGGGTTATGGTATCCTAGGGAGTCCCCTTTTCATCTAGAAGCTTTTTCAGACAGTGATTATGCTGGTGATAACTATGACAGAAGATCAACAACTGGGGCATGCCAATATCTTGGAAGTATATTAGTTTCATGGAAATGCAAAAAGCAAACAATTGTAGCAACATCTTCCACAGAAGCAGAATATGTGGCTGCTGCAAGTTGTTGTGCACAAGTACTTTGGTTGCAAAATCAGCTTTTGGACTATGGATTCAACTTTAAGAACACTCCTATCAACATTGATAATGAGAGTACAATCTGTATTGTGAAGAATCCTGTCTATCACTCCAAGACAAAGCATATTCAGATTAGGCATCATTTTATTAGAGATTGTTATGAGCGCATGCTCATAAATGTGGTTAAGGTTCACACAGATGATAATGTAGCAGATTTACTCACTAAAGGCTTTGATGTTTCAAGATTTACTTTTTTAGTAGTGAGTATTGGTATGATAAATAATTAAGCTATTTTTTAGGGGAGGCATTAGTAGTTACTCATTATTTGAGGGGAGGCTACATATATCATTCAACAAAAAAGCAATCTTATTCAGTATTATTCAAAGTTGTTACATTCAACTTTCAAGAGACAAAGACACAGTTAAGCCAGAGATACATCATCAAAACAAACTACCCAAACCTTACCCAAGCTACATCCTATACAACCTACTCCATAGGCCTTTTTCCTTTTCCTTGATAGTTCTGCTTTCCCTTCTGAGCAATCTTTCTCTTGTTATCAAAAGATGATTGCTTCCTTGGGCAAGCCAGGTCAAGCACTTGCTTTGGAGGTCTTTCTGGTCTTGCAGGCTTTCTTTGAGCAGGCCACTTCATATTCTTTAAGGCAGACTCAATAGCTTGTGTCAAGGCTTGTGGCAATTCACTGGAGAGAGTTAGAGCATGAGCAAGGACATACACCTTTTTATTTGGCTTAAGGTTGGTTGAGCTTGATGCACTAGGAGGAAAGTAACCACTCCATTCAGAATCAGAATCAGAGTAGTAGCTAATCTATGAATCAGAGGTATCATCAGAGGAGATGTATATTAGTGGGAAGTGGCTAATGGTGATGCTAGGGTTTTTGTGATGAAAGTACTAAGTTTTGATGAAGTTATATGGTAATCCAAGTTATTTTTATAGGCAAGTAAAGCTCATGGTTTATTTATGATGATCATTAATTTCTACTTGCTTTGGTAGCTTTGGGGAGTAAATATGGAAAGTATTAATTGTCTCAGGTTGACTTTCAGGAGATATTTTGGTCAAACAGTCAACAATGTTAGATATTTTGGTGGGAAGTACTTTTGCCAAAGTACTGCTTTGTTAAAGGATGAAAGTACTGCTCCATGATACATGGAAAGTGCTGCTTGGAGTTTTATTTGAAGTACTGACGTGTCAGTATACTGTTCAAACGGTCAGAAATACGGGGTAACAACTTTTCGAAAGATATGGGGAAGATAAATTCCAAAAATAACGGTAAAATCAGTTATTAACTATGATTTTTTGTATATTATCCTTCTTTGAGCATATCTTTTTCATCTTTACAAACTCTCATTCATTCATCAATCACCATAAAATTCATCATCGATCATCCTTTTCTTTCATTCTTCTTTCAATAACACTCACAATGGCAAACCATCCCACCATTACCAAGCACAATATGATTGCTAACTTGGAAAAGACACAAAAGAATCTTGATTTTCACGGAATCATTGACTTTCTCACTGGCTCATCGATAAACTATTCACTTTTAGTCAATCCAGAAATCATTGTTCCTTGGATACAAGAGTTTTGGGCTACAGATAGGTCTGACTTGGCGAAAGGAGAAGATGTTATTAATGCCACAGTTGTAGGGAGAGCTATTCGTATTACTGAAGCAACAAGTAGGGAGATCTTGTTGTATGATGATTAAGAAGGAACTGTTTTGTTTGATAAGCAAGTTGTTTGGGATGCACTTAGGGAGATTGGCTATGAAGGTGCTTTAAATAAGCTTACTTTTCAGAAAGCACTGGTAAGTCCTTATTGGAAATATCTTATCCATGTTTTGCTTCATTGTTTAAGTCTCAAAAGTACTGCTTGGGATCAATTTGGACATGCCATAGCATCTGCTCTTATTGGATAGTTACCAATCAGCCATTTAATTTTTCTTATATGATTCTTGATGGTATGATTGCACATACCAAAGTTGGTTCACCATTCTTGATGTACCCTAGATTTGTTCAGCTTTTCTTAGAAAAACCACTTGAAGGTATACCAAAACCTCAGTATTATATACCTACTTTTATGCTTCCACATAAGGTGTTTACTTTTATGTATAACAAGAGTGTAAAGTTTTCTGATCACAATACACCTTTGAATGCTTATATTTTGGAAGTAGCACAAGCTATTAGGAATATAGTAGCTGAAGCTAGTGGTTCTGAACATTCTGAACATGCTGAACAATCTGACCACTCTGAGCATTCTGCATCAGCACATACACCAACACCACCTCTTGCCTCACCACAGCCTGTTGATTCAAGTGAAAGAACTGCTTCAGTACCTATTTCAAGGGAACAACCTGTTTCTATTGAAAGTACTTCTCCACATTCAGTTTCAAAGGAACGTGCTTCTCTGCAAGGTACTGCTTCAGAGCATGCTACACCACTAACTCCCAATGATTATACTTCCACAGGTGTGTTTCAAACACCTGGAGAAGATGAGGGAGGTAAAGCACCCCTGGATAATTATGCTTTGACTAGGGAGTTCAGAAGGATGAAGAAAGTGATTAATACACAGGCTGCAGAGATCAAGAGATTAAGGAATAAGTCCAGAAGATTTAAGAGATTTGTTTGGCCACTTGTTCAAAATTTTAGACTTTATGTGAAAGAACAGAAGAAATCCAAAAAGAAGAAGTCTAAGTTTCATAAGACAACCAAGAAGGTCTCTAAATCTAAGAGGAGTAAGAAGAAGTCATCATCTTTTAAATTGGGGAGGAATCAGGATGATAATTTGAATGAAGATGATGTTGTGTTTCAATTTTCAGAAGATGCTCATCTTTGGCGTTATCCAGAAGTACCTTTGCAATTTGAGCAAGAGAAACAGATTGATGAAGCTGAAAATATTGTTGAAGAAGAGAATATTGCTGTTGAGCAAGATACTGGAGTTCAAGGTGACAACATTCAAAGTACTGGTGTTCAAAGTACTAGTGTGCAAAGTACTTTGGATCAAGGTAATCAAGGTACTGCTGCAATGAATGTTGATAAAGTTGGACTTTCTACAGCTGGACTTTCTACAAAAATATTTGAAGATGAAGCTGGTCCTTCTAATCCAATTCAGCAAGAAGAAATAAAGGAGCATACAGCTAGTGATGATGAGACAATAGCTCAGATAATGCTTAATTTGGATATACCAAGAGGTATAAGTGTTTCTGAGCCTGCACAACAAGTATCAGAGTCTTCTTCTGAACCTGAAGAATTAGATCCTAAAGATAAAGGAAAAGGGATCATGAAGGAAACCAAGAAGAAGAAAAAGAATTTCACTCTAGCACAGCTAAGAGAGTTTGAAATAGCTAAGAATGAAGAGATTGCTAGACAGCAACAAGCTATTTATGATGCTGAGTATTTAAGAGAGCCAAGAAAGCCAGTTGCTGAAACAAGAAGACCAATGAATAGAGCTCAAGAAAGAAATTGGATGATAAGCTTTTTGAAAGGAAGAGTCTATAAGAATCTACAAAGGCTAAGATATCCAGAAGTGAAAGCATTGTGGGATAGTGTTCAAGAATCAATTAAGAGAGAACTGGATAGTTTTGTGCCTATGGATGCTGATAAAGAAAAGAAGTTAGAAGATTTGATGAGAGAACAAGCTGAAATAAGAAAGTTAAAAAGAAAGAGAGCTATTCAGGATGATCAATTGTCAAAGAGGTTTAAAATGATCAGATCAGATACAATTGATAAACTGAAGAACTATTTCCGAGTTGTTGATTTTGAAAATTTTAAGAAAACAGAAGACTCTGGAAAGAAGTCTAAGATTATCTCATTCTCTATGGTTTAATCAATTGAAGGAAATTATCTCATGTTTCACAGAGATGATGAAAGCTTTACAGTGTTTAATATGTTATGGGATGTACTGCACATGATAGATAGAGAAGATCTATACAATTTGTATTTGCAAGTGCAGACTTACTATGAGAATATTGAAGCAACTGGAGTGGGATTAATCTTATTGGGAGATTTAATAACCATCTGGGAGACTGAAGAAACAAGTAATGGTACTCTGTGGAATGATCAAGAAAACTGGGAGATAACAAGATGGTGATTCTTTGAATCATCAGGGGTACATTCACCTGAGATGGAAGATGGTACCATGGTTCATATGTTAGCAAAAAGAAGATATCCTCTGATAAGGGATCTTATGCTCAAGATGTTGGATCATGGAATGGAGGTTGAGAATGAAACTGAAGTAGCATTGATGGTGATAAAGCTATTTATAAGATGGACTACTTCAGATGATGATGATAATGCATAAGTACTGGTATGATCTTTATTATATAAATCTTTTTGATAAAAAGTACTTTTCTCAAAGTACTGCTTGCTGCACAAAACCAGTAAAAGCTTTTTGTAAAAAGAAAATAAAAGTTTTGAAGCATAAGATGATATCAAGAAAAGGATTTGAGAGTAATACATGGTGTTAGTACCTGTACTACACAGCAAATGGTAATCAACTCACTATGTTTGACAGACAAGAAAGAGTTTGACTCATCATGAGGGTACGGCTCTGATGTGATGTTGGGAATTCTGTGAAGTAAGAATTCTGCTGCTGTTTCTGCTGATGATTCCTGCTGAAGAGTTGGTTTCTGCTGAAGCAGTGTATCTGCTGAAGACTAGTTTCAGCATTATTAGTTTCTGCGGATATAGAATTTCCGTATTTTATGTAATGTAGTTTGGATATGCATGAGTTTATTTAGGAAGTGATAATGCATATCTTTTAGAAGTTTTAGAATATACGTTTCTTGAGAAACGGTTTAGGGTTCCTTGAGTATAAAAGGAACACACGGTTTATGTATTGAATAACTTTTAGTGAATACTCTTATTATAATTAAAAGATCCATAGAGTATCAAGAGTTCTTAGTATCAAGCTTGTGTTTTGTTTCCGCTTTATAAATACAAGTTGCAGAGATTGTCTATTAGTGTGTTATTGATTACAGTGACATTACTAACGATTCTAGAGTGCTCAAGAAGATCTATCAAGGTCTTATAGTTTCAACAAGTGGTATCAGAGCCTCGAGAGAGTCTCTGCCATACTAAGAAACACAAATCTTACACCTTTACAATCCAAACAAATCACCAAACATGCCTGGATCAGATGATGATGTTGATACAACCCAGAACATTAACACCACTTCTCTTCAACAACTCAACCTCTCCAACAGTAATGCTAAGTTTCCATACTTGAAGAATGCAGAAGATTATCATCTGTGGTCCATGAAGATGCAGAACTGGATCACAAACATTGATTGGAATTTGTGGGAGGTTGTTAAGAAAGGGAATAGTTTGAAGAAGCATGTTACAGATGCTGATGGAGTTGTTACTATTGTAGGACCCAAAACTGCTAAAGAGATTCTGGCTGTGCAGAGGGAGAGTAAAGTCAGAACAATTTTGCTCCAAGCTATACCAGATGACCACATGGGTGACTTCCATTTTATGGAGGATGCCAAAGACATTTGGATGGCAATAAAAGCAAGATTTGGTGGGAATGAGGAATCAAGAAGGTTGCAGAAGTCTATGCTGAAGCAGAAATTCCAAGAATTTCAGATATCTGAAGAAGAGTGAATTCATAAGGGTTATGACAGGTTTCATCGAATTTTAAGTCAACTTAATCAGTTAAAGGCTAGACCCGACAATGAAGACTGCAATGCTAAATTTCTGAGATCTCTGCCGCCATCTTGGTTACAAGTTTGTATTGCTCTCAAGACCAAAGGTGGGTTGGACATGATGTCTTTTGATGACCTCTACAATAGGCTTAAATCGCTTGAGCCTGATGTTAGAAGTCCCATTCGTCCATCCACTCATTCTGCATTTGTTGGTGCCTCTACTAAAACTGTGCATCAAGCCTCAAGTTCATATTCATCAGGAGCATCTTCTCAAAATCATAGTCAATCTGCTCCTAAATCAAAGTCAAGTAGTGTGTTGGAGGATCTTATTCATTCATTTGTGGCTGAATATGAACCTCAGCAGTTTATTGCTTATGAGGATTTTGAACAGGTAGATCCATTGGAAATGGAGGAGATGTACTTGAAGTGGGAGCTTGCAATGATCTCAATGAACATTAAGAGGTTTGAAGCCAAGTTTGGAAGAAAGTTTGGTTTTAATGGAAGAGAAGTAGCAAGGTTTGATAGAAGGAAGGTTAAATGTTACACTTGTGGTCGAGTGGGACATTTTTCAAGAGAATGCAAGGAAATAAAGGCAGGAGATGAAGTTAGATATGGCTCTTATCCAGTGGAAGCAGGGAATAACAAGACTATACCTTCAAAGTCTATGGTGACTCTGGATCACCAAATTGATTGGGCTGACCATGAACCTGCTGGAGAGGAAGCTTCTACTTCTTCACAAGTGAATCTGCTGGCATTCACACCTTCAAAAGACAAGAAGGAGTAAGTCTCCTTGATGGGAATCTCTCAGGTAACCAACTGTGTGTTTGGATGTAGTGTAAGATACAATGAGCTTAAACAAGAATTTGATAAATTGAAACCAAAATACAATGAGTGTTATGTTGAAGTAGAGTCTTATAAAATGGCTTTAAAAACATTAGAGAAACAAAAAGTCTGGTTTCAAAAGAATCAAGTTAAATAGGATGAAAAAATAAGAGTTCTAGAAAGTGATTTAGAGATTGCTAAGATAGGGCTTAAACGTACTGAAAAAGAGAAGTCTGATCTAGAAAAGGAAAAACAAGAGATTCAAGCTAAAATAGATAAAGAGATAGCTGGTCGTATGAAATGGCAGGAAGGGGCATCTAATTTAAGTAAATTAATTGATGGTCGCCAATCTGTTAGGTCTAGAAAGGCATTAGGATATGAGAAATATATAGACCCTGAAGAGCTAACCTATCCTGATATGTCTAGTGTTTTTGACCCTGAACCACTCTTAGCTTATCAAACACCTGTTAAATATGTTAAGGAAGGGGGAATGAATGTTGTACCTGTTAACACATGCCTATAGACTTGTCCAAACCTGTTGACTTTGATGGATCACATCATTTATATGGCAAAAAGTCAACTGACTTGCAAGACCCTATTGTGAAATCTAATGACTTTGTCTCTTGTTGTAACAGTGACAAGTCTTCTGATGAAGGGTCTACTTCATTTGCTAGTTGTGATTCAAGTGAGAAGTCTGACCTGCCCAAGACCATTCCCAAGACCATTCCAAAGACATCACCCAAGACTCCCCACAAGCCTTCTAGAGTTGCTGCTGATAACAAGATAGTTTCTACTGAAGACTTGTTTTTAAATTCTTTGCATAATAATACTTTTGGCTTTGTTAAAAACAATTCTGTTTGTCATGGTGATTTGAATACTTTTTCATGTTATGGAAATTCTTTTGGTTTGAATAAATCTTCTAAAAGAAAAAAGTGTTTTGTGTGTGGAAGTAAATATCACTTGATTAAGGATTGTACATATCATGAGCAAAGAATGGGTGCATGTGTTAGTCAAAGAAAATCTAGGCAAATGTGGAAGAATGTTAGTGAAATACCCTCTTTTGTTCCACATCAGTAGAAACCTAATTCTGCTGAATCTCATTCTTCATGGAGAAGAACCAGTACTAGACCATATGTTCGACCCACTAGTTCTTTCTTTTATAATGGTTATTGGCCTAATTACTTTGACTCAGTGCATTATGGTGGTGGATATGGGAATACTGCTGTGAAGCCCTCAGCAGGTTGTTCTTGGACAAAGAAGGGACCCACTATGCAATACAGGCCCAAGAACAATGGTGGATCTAAAACATCTACATGGCCTGTTACTAATGATCCACAAGGCAGGCTCAAGTCAGCAATGACTTGAGTCTCCAATGTGTACTAATATTGTATATTTTGTTGTTGTAGGAACATCCTTTGAAAAGTACTGAAGTTGGTATTGTGGATAGTGGTTGCTCTAGAAGTATGTCAGGGAATAAGGATAAGATGCATGACTTTGAGCCCATAGAAGGAGGAGGCACTGTAACATTTGGTGGTGGAGATGGCAAAATTACAGGGAAAGGAACAATTAAGACACCCTTGTTAGATTTTGAAAATGTGTATTATGTGAAGGAACTGGAGCATTTTAATCTTATCTCTGTATCACAAATTTGTGACACTAAGAATAAGGTTTTCTTCTCTGAAGATGAGTGTCTTGTACTGTCCAAAGATTTCAAACTCCCAGAAGACACAACTGTATTGCTGAGAGTTCCTAGAACATACAACTTATACACATTCAATCTGAATGATGTTAAGCCAGAAGGAGATCTAACATGTTTGTTAGCCAAAGCTTCCCTGGATGAATCTAATAAATGGCATAGAAGAATGGCACATGTGAATTACATGACCATCAACAAGTTATCCAAACTTGGTCTTGTTAAGGGCCTTCCTTCTAAACTCTTCACCAATGAACACAATTGTACTGCTTGCAACAAGGGAAAGCAACACAGAGCCTCTTACAAAGCAGTCAAAGCTGTGAGCACCATTTCAGAACCTCTTCAGTTGCTACACATGGATCTTTTTGGTCCAACTCCCATTAGAAGTATTGATCACAAGTACTTCTGTCTGGTTATCACAGATGATTATAGCAGGTTTTGCTGGGTATTCTTTCTCAAAACTAAAGATGAAACTACTCCAATTCTGAAAGACTTCATTATCTTAGTAGAGAACCAGCTGAATAAAAAGGTTAAAGGAATTAGGTGTGACAATGGTACAGAATTCAAAAATGTTGTTTTCATAGAATTCTGTAAGTCTAAAGGGATTAAAAGGGACTATAGTACTCCAAGAACTCCACAACAAAATGGGGTTGCTGAAAGGAAAAATAGAACCCTCATTGAGGCAGCAAGATCCATGCTTGCAGACTCCAAACTACCCACAATGTTTTGGACTGAAGCAGTAAGTACTGCTTGTCATGTCTTGAATAGGGTATCCATCACTAGACTTCATGTCAAGACACCTTATGAACTTCTCACTGGGAAAGTTCCACACATACATTACCTTAAGCCTTTTGGATGCAAGGTGACTATTTTGAATACTGCTGATATACTGGGTAAGTTTGATGGGAAAGCTGATGAGGGATATATAGTTGGTTATTCAGCTCATAGCAAGGCCTATAGAGTTTATAATCTGAATGCTAAAAAGATTGAAGAGACCCTTAATCTGAGATTTCTTGAAGATCAGCCTAATATTCAGGGACAAGGCCATTCTTGGTATTTTGACCTAGACTATTTGAATGACTATTTGGGTTATACTAGGCATGCTTCTAATCCTGATGCAGGTTCCAAAGATTCCAATTCTAACCCTGCAGGTTGCATGGATGATGACTCAGAATGTGAGTCTGAGCCAGAAGAGAATACCATTGTTGTACCATCTTTTCCACCTAACCATTTTGTAGGTAATCACTCTGCTGCTGAACAAGATGATGAGTCACATTATGCAGAAGATCTTGCAACATTGCAGAAGCAGGAACATGCTGCTACTAAGGAAGCTCAGAAACTCAATGACAGGGTTACACAAGAGACTGAAGCTATCCTACATCAGTCAGCACAAGCAGTCAGTGGAAACAAGGATACTGCTGAAGGCACACCTATTCCCACTGATAAGGTCACCGATGCTGATTCTGCTGATGCTCACTCTCCCATCTCTACTGAAGTCTCTGAAGACTTTGATAAGCCATTTACAAGATTTCCAAGTCCTTCTGATCTTAGGAATTATCAGCCAAAGCCTGGCTTGTTTCACTCAGCTTCATATGATACTGAGTTTGAGCCTACACTCACCAACATTGATGTCAACATTGATGTTCCACCTACAGCTACCAAAAGGATTCACAATGCTCATCCCCTATCAAAGATTATTGGTGATCCTAAAGACCCTGTTAGAACTAGAAGCACTGTCAAGAATACAAAATATGGAGAAGTTGCTTTCATCTCTTATGTCTACAATCAAAAGAGGAACAATCACACAGACTTCAAACATTGTTTGTTTGCATGCTTCCTTTCTCAGATTGAACCAACTAGTGTTCCTAAAGAACTGGCTGATTCAAGTTAGCTTGAGGCAATGCAAGAAGAGATGCTACAATTTAAGAATCAGCAGGTTTGGATTTTAGTTCCTCTTCCTGATGGTAAATATGCCATTGGGACAAAATGGATTCTGAAGAATAAAAGAGATGCACAGGGTATTGTGGTGAAGAACAAAGCAAGACTAGTGGCTCAAGGCTTTAGACAAGAGGAAGGCATTGACTATGATGAGGTCTTTGCACCAGTGGCCAGAGTTGAAGCTATACGGATATTTTTGGCCTATGCCTCTTACATGGGATTTATGGTTTATCAGATGGATGTTAAAGGTGCTTTCTTGTATGGTGAGATTGAAGAGGAGGTGTATGTGACTCAACCCAAAGGATTTGAAGACCCTGATCATCCTGAGTATGTGTACAAGGTTGTTAAAGCTCTCTATGGACTTCATCAAGCTCCACGAGCTTGGTATGCTAGACTTTCCACATTTCTGCTGAAGAATGGTTACAGAAGAGGTGCCATTGACAAGACTCTATTCCTCAAGAAAGATTCAAGGGATATTATTCTTGTGCAAGTATATGTGGATGATATTATCTTTGGTTCCACCAAAGAGGCATGGTGTAGAGAGTTTGAAGATCTCATGAAGAGTGAATTTCAGATGAGTGCCATGGGAGAACTCACTTTCTTTTTGGGCTTACAGGTTCAGCAGAAACCTGATGGTATTTTCATACATCAGGCGAAATATGTAAAAGATATGTTGTCCAAGTTTGCTATGGAAAATGTCAGGACTGCAACTACTCCATATGAGGCTCCCAAACCAAAGAACAATCTTACTCCTGATCTTCCTGTGAATGTTCATTTATACAGGTCTATGATTGGTTCTTTGATGTACTTGACTGCCTCAAGACCTGACATTACATTTGCTGTGAGTGCATGTTCAAGACACCAAGTCACTCCACTTACTTCTCATATGAATGCTGTCAAGAAGATTTTTAAGTATCTTAAAGGCCAACCAAACTTAGGTCTTTGGTATCCCAAAGAGTCTCCATTTCAGCTAGCAGCTTATAGTGACAATGACTATGCTGGTGCCAATTTGGATAGAAGATCCACAACTGGAGGTTGCCAATTTCTTGGAAGAAGACTGATTTCTTGGCAATGCAAGAAACAGACCATTGTTACTACCTCTACTACTGAAGCAGAGTATGTTGCTGCTGCCAATTGTTGTGGACATGTTCTATGGATTCAGAATCAATTACTGGATTATGGGTATAACTTCATGAATACTACCATTTTCATTGACAATCAAAGTACCATTTGTATTGTTAAAAATCCAGTTTTTCATAATAGAACCAAACATATTGAAATCCGACATCACTTTATAAGGGATGCTTATGAGAAACATTTGGTTAAAGTGGTCAAAATTCACACAGATGAAAATGTGGCAGATTTGTTAACCAAGGCATTTGATGGACCAAGGTTTCAATATTTGGTGGTCCATATTGGAATGCTAAACCCTTAACTGCAAAGTTTAAGGGGAGGCATAAGCCTCAGGGGAGGCATATGCCTCAGGGGAGGATGATGACTGTAAACTTTGTATAATTTGTATAAGATGTATAATTTCTGAGTTTTTAACACTAACCTTCTAACCGTTGTGCAAGTTGTTTTGGTGTATTTGCTTGTTTGATGTTTGTTTTGCAGATGTTCTAAGAATGAAAGTCCCATGATACATGTCACCAAGAGCTAAAGTCAAAGGAATGTGGTCTAAGTGCTGAACATAGTTTCTACTGATTAATTGAAACATGCTGAAGGTCTTATACAATGGATAATTCAAATAAGATCTTTTCATTCATTCAAAGAAACAAGTTACAGCTTACAATTGAGAATCAATGATCATTCCTAAACAATTGGCTAATTCAGTACTACTAGCTTCTATCACTTATTACAAAATACTTGAGGCTATGACAAGTACAATGATGAAGCTGAAGATGAAAATTTAAGAAGAAGAGAAGAAAGACTGGGAAGATGCTCATGAATTAAAGTCAAGAGAATACTCAAGAACTTTGCTCCATGATTACATTCCTCAATCATCTACTTCAGCTTCTCCTTTCCCTTACGTATGATCTCAGTCTTCTTGCTCTGTCCAATATGTTCTTGATGTGGAAGACCAGGTCCTGGAGCAGGAAGATCCAACACCAAATTTTGTGATGTTGGAAGAGATGGATCCCTCTTACTTGATCTTGGTTGGGATCTCTCTGGTGTGGAAGGAGGAAGAAAGGTTGGATCTTCATTTTCTTCCTCTGAAGAGTCTTCATCAGAGGTATAGATGAAGGGAGAGACAAGCTCTCTCTCAGCAGGAACGGATACATTGCTTGGTTCACCCATCAAATAAGTATTCTAGTGTCTTTCTTGTGCATCCCATCGGTTCTCCAATGCTCTTTCATAGTCAGAACCAACAAGCCCCCATGGATATGGTGGTATATCTTCTTCTGATGATGGAGAAGAGGAATTTAGATCTGAGTTTTCTGGGTGTGAAGACATAATTTGGATGGAGAATTGGGGTTAATAAAAATTAGGGTTTGAAAGATGATTTGGGGTAAATTGATGAATGAGATGTGTTATCCGGGGTGATTAAATAAGCCAATTTTAGGAGTTACGATATTTAATGCGAGTTGGGTGGCGCAGTAAAACCAAGATACTGACCGAAGATATTTTTACCTTTGGTTGATTCTGCTGATGGTTGACTATGCTTCAGCAGATTTGACTTTCATTTCTGCTGAAGGGTAAATTTTCAAATTAGAAGTTTTGTCAGACTTGGTCAATAAGTTGTTCCGATAATTTTTGACCACGATTGGGGAACTTCCAAATTTAACCCACTTTGCATATCTTTTCAAATTAAAATTATTCGCTTATCACTCCAAATAAACCCATTATTCTCTGGAGTAATTCATAACCATCTCACACAAGTTCATTCAAATGGATCAACTTGAATTGAAGGGCGACCATAACAAGTATGCTATTCTGAAAACAGCACCGAGACATGAAGAATTCGACTTGATGGTGGAGTTTCTACAAAGGTCAAAGATTAATTATGCTTTGACGTATTGTCCCAATTTGGTGTGTGAATCCTTGGTGAAGCAATTTTGGGCATCTGCTACTAAGAGATCTGCTACAGAGATTGTAGCTGAAATAGATGGTGTAGAATATGTGGTGACAGAAGGGTTGATAAGGACAAAGCTTCAGTTGGATGATGAAAATGGTGTGTATCATTCCAACACTGCAGAGATTCTTGTTGGGCTGAGAGAAGCTGGATATCAAAGTACTGATACATCCAAGTGGCACAAGAATCAATTTTGTCCTAAGTGGAGGTATTTGGTGCATCTGATGCTTCAATGTATGAGCAACAAGTGTGGTGGATGGAACCAGTTCTCTCTGCAATTGGGTTGTGCAACAAGTGTGTTTGCCTTTCTAAGGGTGAAACTTATAATTTTTCTAAGTTTATTTTTGATAATATGCTAGAAAATATAGATAAGCAACAACATAAGTTTTTAATGTACCCTAGATTCTTACAAATAATTTTAGACATAACCACTGAAGATAGAACCCATATACCCATTAAAAGTCTAGGTTCTAAGTTGTTTGCCTCAATGAAAACTAATTATACTGGGGAACATCATCCTATGTTGGAAGCTATGTTGCCGCAAGACAATGCCAATGTAGTTGAGGGTGATGATGCTGGCAATATGCCTGTTCCTAATACTGCTGATGATGGTAATCCATCATCTTCTGGTGTTGCTGCTGATGGTAATCCTTCAGTGGTAATGGAAGAAGTGCCAGCTACAACTGCTGAACCAGTACCTGATTCTACTGACTTACCTTCACCTACCACTGTACATATGTCACCTAGTCCTACCATGTCACCAGCTCAGGATGCTCCAGCTGAGCAAACTCATGAGTTTGAAGATAACTTGCAGACTCTTGAACCTGAGAGTACTAGACTACCTTCACCCAGTCCTTTGGGAGAGCAAATTAATGTAGGTTCTCCTAATGTTGTACATGAGTCTGTTTCTCCTGCTGGGTTCAATGAAGCTCCACATACCACTGAGCAATCTGCTGGTAGAGCAGAGGACCCTATTACTCTCACTTTTGTATATGATTCACTTAGCAGGTACATGAAAATGACTGAAGATCTCCAGAAAGAACTTGCTGAGACCAAGACTACTCTTGGTAATGAAATTCAAAGTTTGAAAAGCAAGGTTCAAGATTTGGAGGCACAGCTAAGTCAGCAGAAGCAAAGTAAAGATGGATTGGGTTCTACTGAAGTTGCTAGACAGTCTCATGCTGCTCCTCCTACAGTTGCTGAAGTACCTCAATCTAAACCAATGATACTGGTTCAAAGAAGAGGTACAAGACAGTATTTGGCAAGGAAAGCTGCTGAAGCTTCAAAAGTATCTGGTGGTGATAATGATGTGCTGATGACTGAAGCTGTGGATATACTTCAGGAGAAACAATCATTAAGTAGGGTTGCTGCTGATCAATCTGCTGATAGAGGAAATACATCAGGAGAAACATACTTTGTAGCAGGGAAAGAATATTTGAATTCCCCTGTTCATCATTCATCAGAGAATCAACAAGTTTCTACTGATAGAGAGGTTCAAGAATTACATGATGAACCTATGACAGATGTGAATGTTCCTCTTGATGATCTTGTTGAAGGAACAGATGATGATTTGGATGAGCTTGTTACAGCTGAAGAAAGAGCTGGACAAGAAGAACTACTCCAAGAATGGGAAAATTATAAGAAGAATACTGATATGACTGAGGAACAGCAAGAAAAGTTTGATGCTACATATGAGTCAGTCAATCAAATATATGTTTCTACTTTGCCTATTGCCAGACAAAGAGAATTGGATGCAGCTGTTCAAGAATTTGATGAGTCAGATTGGCAGCAGATTGGACAACAAATGCTTAATAATCCTATTGTAGCTGCAGAAATTATTGGTAAAAAGGTAGAGAAACAAGACTGGCCTTCTGAAATTGTGAAATTAATGAAGTTGAGAAAGAAGGTAGCAGATGAGTTGAAAGCTAAAGCTAAAAAAGAGAAACCTATGACTCAAGCACAACAGAAGGATTATATGAGAAATTATGTAAAGAATCAAAGCAGCTCATTGTTTAACAGTGCTTGGTCTAAGCAAAAGGTGTGGGGACTTCCATTTGAAAAACTGGTTGAGATTTATAATAGAATCAAGGCTAGGAATGATAAAGATGGAATGGGTGCTTCCAAGAATATTCCTCTTCTTAATGTTGATGCTGATGCTGCTAAGAAAGTATCTTTATCTGATATTCCTGCTGATGTATCACATGTTGCTGCTTCATCTTTTGTGGATAAAGGTAAAGCAAAAGTGATGACCTCAGCTCCTCCAACTAGAAAGAGAACTAGGAGACAAGTGGAGGAGGAAAGATTAGGTGAAGAGGCTGCTAGAAAGTTGGCTGAGGAACAAGAAGCTGAACAAAAAGCTGAGCTTGCACGATTTCATGATCTGAAGACAAGAGAAGTTGAAATTCAAGCTGCTAGAAACAAACAGATAAGGAAGGCTATGGATGAACAATATGCCTCTGCTGCACTTGAATCTTCTCAAGATTCTACTGATGAACAATTGGATAATCCATCAGTGAAAACTGATGCTGCAGAAGGGGATTCTGCTGAAGCAGCAGTTCATGATGCTATTTATGTTCCTGGAAGAAGAGGCAAGAGAATGGCTAAAGTCAGAACTTCACACTCCAAACAAAGTTTAATCAATGTGAATGATTCTGATGCTTCATTTATAAGAGAAGGATCCTCTGATGATTGGCCTGAAGGTACTAGAAATGTTTTGGTTCACTGGGAGTTAAGTAAAAATGGTCAGATTAATACCATTTACAGATTGGATAAAACTTTCATATCCTTTACATTTCTTCAACAGATTCTACATCTTGTAGATCATCAGGATTTGGTCACTCTATATGAGTTGGTTGTTAAGTATTATGCAACTCATACTCCTGAAGGTTCTGGATTGTATTTGTTGGGTGATCTTCAAGTGTTGTTTGATTCTTCTACTCCTAATGATGCAAGCTATGATATATGGAAGAACAATCAGAGATGGAAAGTTCAGAGTTGGAAGTTCTAGCCTATGCCCTATGTTCATGTTTTGGAAACTACAACTGGTTTAAGGCTTCTCATGGATCTTACCAAAAGATATCCTCTGAAAGTATCTTTGATGGAGAAGATGCTGCAACATAAGCTGGAGATTCCTCCTAATCCAGTTGGGAATACAAGATTGTTTGCTGAAACTTTGGTCAAGGTTTTCAAAAAAAGGATTAAGACTTCCAGAGCTGAATCTAAGTAGGGATATTATGTTGTAATATTTGTTTTATTTAAAAAAAAAAAAAAAAAAAAAAAAAAAAAAAAAAAAGAAAAAAAAACTAACATTTTGTTGTAGAGTATTTGTATGCAGGTTTGGTTATCAACTTACCTGATGTTGACTATTTCATCATAAAGTTGGCTAGTCCAAAGGGTATAGCTTTGGTAAAGACACATCAAATCTGTTGATAGCTGTAATGGTTTGCTCAAAACCATAGGGTTTTTCAACTCGCCCATGCTTTGTTGCTGAGTAGTTGAAATGGTTGTCAATTGACCATGGATTTTTCCTTTATGGATTCCAAATAATTGGCTAGCCCACATGTATATGGCTTGTGGTAAAGGCAGTGGAAAACCATATTTGGTAATCAGTTAACCAAGATGATTTTCATCAAAATAATTGGCTAGTCCTGAGCAAACGGCTACAGGTAAAGACATCTCAAATCCGTTTATAGCTGATGATTTGCTAAAAATCATGTGGTTATCAGTGTACCTTTGAACACTTGGCTACTCCAGTAGTGATGGCTATTGGTAAAGAGACATCAAATCCATTATTTTCAATGATTCACCTCTCACAGGAGTTAACACACCTGGAAGTGATGAGAATAGTATGAAACTAATTTGTTTTGATGTACATTTGGTCATTTGTTGCTGCAAAGAATGAAGCTTTCAAGTATATGCTGATCATAGAGATTCTGCTGAAGATAATTCTTTGCTGGTGCTATCTTATCACAATCCTCTTGGTATGTTATTTTAAAGATCTATCAAGAATCTTGAACTTAACCAGTTCAAATTCAAGATTAGGGGAGGATTGTTGGGAATTCTGTGAAGTAAGAATTCTGCTGCTGTTTCTGCAGATGATTCCTGCTGAAGAGTTGGTTTCTGCTGAAGTAGTGTATCTGCTGAAGACTAGTTTCAGCATTATTAGTTTCTGCGGATATAGAATTTCCGTATTTTATGTAATGTAGTTTGGATATGCATGAGTTTATTTAGGAAGTGATAATGCATATCTTTTAGAAGTTTTAGAATATACGTTTCTTGAGAAACGGTTTAGGGTTCCTTGAGTATAAATGGAACACACGGTTTATGTATTGAATAACTTTTAGTGAATACTCTTATTATAATTAAAAGATCCATAGAGGATCAAGAGTTCGTAGTATCAAGCTTGTGTTTTGTTTCCGCTTTATAAATACAAGTTCCAGAGATTGTCTATTAGTGTGTTATTGATTACAGTGACATTACTAACGATTCTAGAGTACTCAAGAAGATCTATCAAGGTCTTATAGTTTCAACAAGTGATAATCAAATTCGTTTTTAGTTGACAATTTACTAAAAATTGTATGGTGTTCAACTCACCATATCTGTAAAAGTGAAGAGTTGACTAGCCCACAAGAAAATGGCTTGTGGTAAAGGCTGTGGAAAATCCATTTTATGGTAATTAGTTCACCATGGTTGTAATCGAAGAACGAACTAGTCCAAAAGCAAATGGCTCTTGGTAAAGACTAATCAAATCCATTGATAGCTGATGATTTGCTAAAAATCATATGGTTATAAATGTACCATGGTTGTTCTAACCTAAACATTGGCTACTCCAGAGTTAATGGCTTTGGTAAAGAGACATCAAAATCCATTAAAATTCAATGATTCCCCTCTCACAGAAGTTTACACATCTGGAAGTGATGAGAATAGTATGAAACTTTAAAGATTTGATGTACACTTTGTCAAAATACTGTTGAGTTGCTGTGAAGATATCATCTGAAGCTGATAAAGAGAACTTTGACATACAAGACAGATAAGAGATAAAGATACAATTTTCCTTGATGATAAAGATGTTGAAGATCAAAGATAATAAAGAAACTTAAAATCAAGCAAGTAGAGTTCAATTTAGGGGAGGATTGTTGGGATATGAAGATCAAAGTACTTCTGGAAGATCAAAGTACTGCTATGTCAAAGTACTGCTCAATAGTCAACGTGTTGTTCAAGGTCAAAGTACTGCTCGTGATTGAAGATTATTCAAAGTACTTTTAACAACAAGGACTAATATGCAATATTGTTTAAGGATTATTATGTAATATTATAAGAATGTTCTAGAATTAGTTACGAATAGTTTACTTGTCGTTCAAGTAATTATTGTAAACCGACTTAAGGTGTGCCTATAAAAGGAGCCTTAGGATGGTATTCGACATATGAGTTTTAGAGTTTCATAATACGATTTCTAGAAAATGATATTAGATAAGTTAGGGATTGTTAGTGAATCTATATTTAGAGAAGTAGGTTCAAAAGTTGGTTTTTATATAATTCAAAGTTCTTCTTAGCTTTTTGTTAGTAGATTTCGCATACTTTACAAAGTAATATCAGTGTTTCATTATTAATTATTATGAGTTATTCAAGATTGTTAAAACCTTACAAGCTACAAAGTAGTTTGATCAGAGTATATCGCTCCAACAGTTACCATTTATACCCTTAGCTTAATAATTTTTGCCAAACTAGTCCTTTAAAGTTTATAATTTATTTTACTTTCTATCCTAAGGTTTTAGAACTTTGAAAAAAAGGTCTTTGTACTTAATACTTCTAATATATGTCAAAAATAGTCCCTAGACTTATTATTTTAAGAAAGTTACCATATATACCCCTATGCATGAAAACTATTTCAAAACTAGTCCTAAAATCATGTAAACTATGTTCTTATGAAACAAAGAGTTTTGTTAGCATATGACTTACTAATATTATCTTATTAAAGTAACCTAGATCAGTTTATAGCTTATTAAAAGAGCTTATAGTATGCAAATAGCAATTAGTCCATAATTAGGGTTTTAAAAAGAAAACGTGTAAAAGAAAATCAGCAAGGCTTAGGCAAGGGTTCATAGCATCTTATATCAATCCTAGGTCAGTACTAAAGTCATTAGAACAAATAAAAGGACTTACGTGGTCAAGGTGAGGTCTAACGAGGGTATTGCTAAGGTTTAGGGTTCCTCGGCTAGTTTCTACTTCGACAGGGGTTGTAGGCCTAATGTTCTTGACTCCTAGACTTACTAGGGACCTAATACTACTGCTAGGGATAGAAGTTTTAAGTTAGGGAAGAGAGGAAGGGATGGTTTGAAGTGATGGAGGTGGCGAGGTATTTATAGGGTTCGTTAGCCCTCTAGGTTAAGTATACTTGGTGTATTGGCCAAGTAACGTGGATGGGTGGTCATGGATAGGTGGGTGTGACTAGGAGAAGCTAGCGGTGACTAAGAGAGGCTAGGGGGAGGGCTAGAGGTGGTGTAGGGGTGTTTGTGGTGTAAAATGGCCTAAAATGGCAAGTTGGTGCATCACCTACTTGTAAGCTACTTATGTGGTGCTAGGTTGGTTGCTTAGGGTGACAAGGAGCTGCATAAGCTTCCTTGTAGGTTGCTTGGGTCATTGGTGGTGCTTAAGGTGCTAGTTTAGTCTTAGTTTTAAGCTTAATCTAGGTTTAGGGTTAAGTTTAGGATTAGGGTTTTAGATCAAGGATTAGTACTTAGATTAGGGTCCTAAGAGTGATTAGTAACTAGTATTAAGGTTTAGGGATCATTTCCTAGTTGGTGGTAGCTTATACTAAAGTTTCGGGAAGGTTTTGACCTAGTTTCGGGGCCTAAATGACCTAATTTTGCTTAGTGAGAGATTAGGGTCTAACTTAGGGTTTAGTGCCTATATTAGTGTCCTATGATTGTTTAATGAATAATATTAAGACTTAGGAGGCTTATACTAAGTGGTGGTAGCTTATGGTGAAGATTTGGGAACGTTTAACCTAGTTTTGGGACTTATAAGACTTAGTTAGGGTTTTGTGCTTAAGGGACTTGTACCTTGGTTCTAAGGGGTGTTACCATGGTCTAGGAAGTCTAAGATATCCTATTGTTTCTAATGTAACCTATACATAAGTGATGAGTGCTCAAACACTCATCATTTTTGGTCAAATCTGAGCTGCAAAACAATTAAAAACACTAAAAAAGGCATCAAAATACTGAAAATATTACAGGAATTGTGTTTTATATGTTTTAGATGCAAAATGAGTCAAAACAGTTGAAAAACGATCAAAGTTTGCATAATTGCCAGTTTTAGTCCCCCAACTTTCAAAATTTGGCAAAAATTATCCCTGGGCACTTATTTTAAAAGAAAAGTCACCAAAGGTCCTTTTGAAATCAAAAGTTGTCATATTTAGTCCTTTGGTGAAAAATTTGAAAAGTTTTGAGAATTTACAATTTTGGTCCCCTGGAGTTTCAAATTTTGGCAGATTTGGTCCCTGGTGGGATATTTTTGGAAGAAAAATCATTTTTGGTCCCTGTAAACTCAAAAGTTATCACAAATAATCCCTTGGTGTAAAGTTTGAAGAATTTGCATAAGTGGTCCCTCAAGTTTCAACAATTGACAAATTTAGTCCCCGAAGGACCAAAAGTGAAAATTATCATTTTTTTATCCTTAGACTATGAAAACTTGGCAAGTATGACCCCTTTTGATAACTTTGTGAAAATTGCAAATTCAGTCCCTCCAGATTCAGTTTTTACACTTGAGGTCCTTGTGATATTTACTAGCCAAATGGACCCTTTAATAACAAATCCAATTCCAAAACACCCTGATCCATGAAAAACCCCAGCCCATTACCACTTGGCCCAACCCCATTTTTAAATAAAATTAACACCAAGGTCAAACAACAGTTAACCCTCACCCCCACCACTGTTCACCGTCCATTTCCCCTTAAAACCCGCTTCCATGTCTCCCCCCCTCCTCTCCTTTTCACCAACTTCACCTCCAACCCCCCTCCTCCATTAATGCAACAACCCCTTCATTTATTATCTCCCAACTACCATACCAGCCCCCACTCAAAACCTGCCAAACAAGTTTCCCACCAAAAACCTTTTTAACGGCCATGATCAAATTGGTTCATCCAATGGCTCCAATTAAGAGTGAGAAAGAAAGAGAGAGACTCCAGGGCATATAAAAGTCAAGAAATAAGGCAGGGAAGAGGGTAATTAGTTTAGCTTTAGTTTTAGTAAAATTGTCCTTATTGTAATTTCTATTTTTAGTTGTAATTTTTAGTTTAAGAAAGTTTTATGAAACCTCTGTAATGTAATTTTATCCTTTGTTAATTTTTAAATTCAAGTCTTATTGCATTTTAGTTTTATGCATAATTTTCACTAGAAATCTCATTTTGTCTTGATTATTGAAAATAGTTGTTGTTAAGACACCATTAAGCTCACGTCAGCTTACTATTAAGCTCTTAAAAGTTTGTAGGTTATCTAGTGTATTAGAAAACATAAAAACAGAAAGAAAAAAAAAAAATATGCTAAAAAAATCAAATAATTAAGAAGACAGATGTCACACCCCCAATTTACCTGACTTGCAGCGGAATGGAATGCCTGGGGGTGTAACTGTCATAGCACCATAACAAGGATATATTGAACGACCTAAAGTGTCGTTTGGAAAATACATCGTTTGATTTATTTAAAAACATCAGTGTTACAAAACATAGGTCCCAAAGTCTGGACAAGTTAAAGGAAATAAGTCTGGTACGATCAAACGATAAAATACAAGTGCATGAAAAATCCAAAATGTAGTGCGTCATCCCTGGCACACCCTAATGTGACTCCATGCATATGATATGATAATGCCTTAGTTACCTGAAAATACATTGCGAAAATGATCAACATAAAGTTGGTGAATATTCATAGGTTTATAAAATGTAACGTTGTACGGCCACCACAAGTATAAGTGCATGACAAAATGTCACATAAAATAGTAGAATAGACCTTAAGCTCATGACACCGAAGCTAGACTGATGAAATTTATGCCCCTCCTGAATGTTCTGCCAAAACACTCAACTGTGACAGAAATGAAATGCATCCGCTTACTGTTGGTAAATAATACCATGGATGGAGGCGTCACCCTCAATAGATCTATCCACTCACTCTTGCTAAACAGGCAAATTAACGGTTCATGATGATAATAGGGGACTAATCACAAGGCAGATAAGCTACTTAAGCAATGTACATAAGTTTGGATACTTGGGCTCGTACTAAAATGGTGCAAATGTATTCTCCCCCGTGGGATTTGAAAACAATCATAAAATGTATTCGGGGCTATGAAAACTCACCTTAACTGATGATACTGTGATGAAGTGAAATGAACAACAATGAACGGTTAGCTGCCTCAACCTAATACGAATGATGAACGATCTAATTTAGATCACCAAATGATGTTATGAATGTCCATGCACATGTTCCTATACCACTCTACTCTTTGGAAAAACACTTGTTGTTATCAAAATATACATTTTCCAAGACTTAAGAAAATATGGATACTAGAAAATAAAACTAGTTGAAATGTATATATATATATATATATATATATATATATATATATATATATATATATATATATATATATATATATATATATATATCGTATGTATCAATGTTAGTGTTGAAATCCTCGGTTTGAAATCCTTAAAATAACGCCTTGTAGTGATAAAAATATACTTGTAATCACTAATACTTCATTAGTTATGAATTTGGGTACTTGGTATAATTTCTAGAAATCTAGAGTTACTACGTAGTTTTAGTGTTATTATTTTCAAAAGCTGTCAAAACAATATGAGTTTTGCCGATATTGAAACGTGAATATCTTTGTCGTTATAAGTCCGTTTTACTTGTTCTTTATATCCACGGTTACGTCTTAGTATGTAGTAATATATTTTGGAAAGCTTGGCTCCTCCAGGTTAAGTCTAAAGTCTCGTTTTGTCCGACGAAAAACGTCCAACAGCTACAATTTTCAGAAAATATACTTTTCGTCAATAAACTTGCAAAAATCATAACTTCTTTGTTATAAACTCTTTTTAATCCGTTCTTTCGCCTACGGATTCGTTTTTGAAAGTATTTTCTAAAAATTTTGCCAAAGTTTCCTTTATGTTTACTTATTTTCCTGGATTTACAAAAATGGGACAGAATGTTTATATACTTGTTACAAATCCATTTTTCATGTTCAAAACTAGTTTCTACTTCAACCAAATCTCTTGCAAACACCACAAACTATACTAATCCTACCATACACCTTCTTAGGGTGCCATGGGTTCCTAATCACTACTAATCATGTTAATTTAACAAAGAAACACCTAAATCAAAATCTAGGGTTTGTATGTTCAAAAAGTTAACAAAAATAATATGGTATAGCTAACTTGTACATGAAATTAAGCATGAAAACCATAAGATACAAGTGTTAATTAGATGAAATCATGAAAATAAATTTGATAACTCACTTTGAAATAATAGGTGATTAGATGATGAGAAATCTTGTGTTACTTGTGTTTATGTTGCAAGAATCTTGATTAGAATGAGAAAAGGAACAACTTTGTAGCTTTAAATCTTGGAAAATAATCACTTGATCATGGATTTTGGCTTTGGTCGTGGGTTTGAGATGGAAGAGATGAGGTTTTGAGCTTTTGATTCTAAAATTTATGTATGTTTATGTTTGAGGTATTTTTGTAGATATTTAGTTTAGGTTATATTGTATAATACTAGTACATAAATGCTAAAGGTTAAGAAAACAAAGTGTATTTGCCTTGGTGAGGACTTTAGGGGCCGGCCAAGGTGGATGAGGGGGGGGGGGGGGGGGTTGGGGTAGCTTGGATTTAATTAGGAAATCTTGTGTAGTATAAGTGTAGATATGAGTTATTTGTTAAAATCGGGTACCAGGTTTGATAGAAATAAATGTTAACAAAGTTATTCGGGATAAAATAAAGTTGTAAAAATGTTAAAAATATATTGGGTACAAGTACTGACTGTTCGGGTGATTATTGTTTAGTTTTCACGAAAATCGTCGTAATATTTATAAACTTAAGTTATAAATAAAATAAATTTCCAAAATACTGGGTAAATGAATATAATAACTTTTATGATGATATAATGGATATAAAAATATGTCGGGACCATTGTGGGAATATTTAGATATATTCGACGTGTTTATTAACCGGGTGTTAACGTTTATTTATAAATAATTATAAGGAAAACGTTAAATGTATCAAATATATAAATTTGAAAATCCTAAGAGTGGTGGTATAACATGAAAATGCTGTTATGATGATATGCAGACTGTCTCTAGTCCGTATGCAGTGTCCTTACTGATAATGAAATGAATTCGCACCTAAACCAATACGATTACGCGAATTTTAATACTCGTAAACTAAATTTACGATGAAATGAGTAATGCAAGTGAATAGTGAAAACTTTTTCGGAAACGAATAGTGTTCAGTGAATAGTAAAACGATGAATAGTGTTTTGATGAATAGTGATTTATGAATAGTAAAATTTCGAAGTTTGGGAAATGACCTGAAATGGTGAGTTGTGACAGTCGCCCACCCAAAAAGGAATTCAGTCCCTGAATTCAGCTAGTGTTGGTCTCGGTAATAGGTTTGGTGAAAAGGTGTGGATACTTGCGTTGCATTTGGTCTTCTCGTTCCCAAGTAAACTCGGGTCCTCTTCGAGAATTCCAGCGAACCTTAACGATCGGAATTCGACTCTGCTTCAACTGTTTGACCTCTCGGTCCATGATTTCAACTGGTTCCTTGATTCGCCTCAAACAGTCAACTAAGTTTACCAGGTGATGGTCAACCAAGTCAAACGTCTAAAACAAATGCTTCCGAGGAATACAGTGTTTTCTCGGGTCGTAAGTCCCAACGAGGTGTGCGATGTGATATTATAAACGAATCTGTGATCGAGTGAATCTGAACAGGGAATGGTATAAAAGTGTGTGTGTGTTTAAACTAGGGTTTTAAAACTTACAATAACTTAGGTAAGCTAATGGAATGATTACGTGAAAGCTAGGTATTAAAAACGTACACCAATTTAAAATCAGACGCGACTGCGTACTGAGAAAAAGGTGAGTTTTAAGGAAAAATAAACTACAAGGGTTAAAATTGAAAATTCTATAAACTTAAACTTAAAATAAAGTTAAATTAAAAAGAAAACTATTTTTAAGATTATTATATTATTTATTATTAATTATTTAAATAAAAACTATTTAACTATTTAATTAGAAAATTATAAATACTACAAATTAAACTAAAAACTTATAAAAATATTTTCTAAACTTAAAAATGAACTTGAAGAAAGTATAAAAAATAAAAATAAATCTTTTTGTCTTTTTATAAGCTTTTTATTAATTAAAAACTATTTCTATTAATTATACTAATTAAACTATTACAAATTACAAATAATATTAAACTAACTTAGAAAATTATGAAAATATTTATAAAACTAATTAACCATCACAGGAATCCTAAAAAATTATAAAAACTTTATTTTATATATTTATAAACTAGTTTACTAATTATTATTCTATTTATTATTTAATATCTAATTAAACTATTTAAATTATAAAAACTATTAAATGAACAGTAAAAATTCTAGAAAAATTACTAAAATTATATTATGACTTATAAAAGCTAGGAAAAATATAAAATATAGGTGTTACTATATAAAAACTAATTATGCTATTTATAACTTATTTATTAATTAATTACTAATAAAAATATTTTTAAATCTAATAAATATCAAATGACAATATAAAAATCTAATAAAATTATTTAAAATACTTTAACCTATAAGGAAATTAATAAAAATATAAAAACACAGATTACTTAATTAAAATCTAAAAATGAAAATTAAAATTTAATTAAATTAAATAGAAACTATCACTTACTATTATTTTGTTTTTTCTTGAATTTTCTTTTTCCAAACTATATTATACCTAAATATAACTAACTTTTGTAAAAACAATAATTTTAGAACTTAAAAATAAGCTAGTTATAAGCTATTATCCTAGACTGTTGACTTTAGTTGACTTAATGAGCAAATAAGCTCAAATGAGCTTATGTGGGACCCACCTTGGTGTTTTCTGGGTGGGGTCCACTGAGGTACAGGTCAAACCAAAGGTCAATCTAGGTAGCCTACTAGGAGGGGGATTCTATGGAACTGATATTGAGGTCTGGGGCCCACTATGGTAGCCACAAACCACCACCAAAGTGGTGGTGGTGTGGTGATGTACTGATGTGCAGGGGAGAAGGTCTCCCTGCAGTTGTGTTTGGGCACAAGTGGGGCCCAGAATAAAATTTCTAAAAATGTAAAGATGGTGGAAACTTAAACTAGAGCTGGTATAGTATTACCACAACAAAATTCAACTTCTAAATCCTTCTCCTAAATTCAAGACAATTCTCACAAGTTTTGGAAAAACCTGAGAAGTGCAAAAGTTGACTTTGAGTAAAACCTGATGATTTGACTTTATTGGATTTCTAAGGACTGCTACTGATTGAATATGATGTTATAAGCTACAATAGACCTAATTTAAGCTAAACCTAATTGATATAAGCTAAATGGTGAGTTTATAAAACTCAATTCCTTGACAGTTAACTGTCAAGGGAATTGGTTTTGGATTTTTGACTTTTTACTGAACTACAACTGATTTTATTGATTGATATGAACTATATTAACCTATTGTGACTTGCATACACAGAGAACAACAATGGAAAAGCCACTGATCACACCTAAAACAGTAAAACCAAACACACCTTATCTTGAATCTGTTTTGGCTTTTCAAAGCATTAGACTATATTAGACCATGAAACTGATTAATAAGTTTATACTAACATTAAATACACATAACTAAACAGTAATGAACAATAATAAACAACAAACAAGACCTATTTAAAGATTATGCAAGAAACTGAAAATGAGACTTACAAATGATATTGGACTGAGAAACTAGAAACTATGGACAAGAACAGACCTAAAGCTCCCCAAAGAGCACTAAACCATATTCCATCCAAATCCAAGCATGCTCCTTGTATCATTCATCATCAAACCTGATTTTTTTATTTTATTTCTATTTAATTTGATTTTCTAGTTTTTTCTAAGTAAACTGAATTGTAACTTTTCTAGATGATCTAAGAGCTTATAAAAGCTTTGTCAGAGCTTAAATGAACCTATGAGATCATAAAACAACAACAACAAACAACAGACAACTTTTGAAATTTTTGAGAATTTAAGAAAATTGCATAAAATGAGAACTGAGCTGAAACTTGAAATTAACTTCAATTAAAGATTAAGTGACTTGAAATTAACTGAGAACAACAATATTTAACTTAAAATTACAACTGAAATTGAAATACTATTACCTACGATTTTATTAAACTACTCCTAATCTAATACTTCTTCTATTCTGCTTTTCTTCCCATTTGTAGCCCATTTTTGAGTTTGTGGGACCCACTGGGGTATTTCCCACCAATCCCCAGCCATTGATATGCTCTGAGTGATCTCCACCGTTTAAAAGTTAAACTTGGCGCCAAAGTCTTCTTTGGCTACTGTAGATTGCGTGGAGAGTATTTTAAGGGTTTAATGGGTTTTGGAGGGTTGTGGTGAGGTGGAGGATGAGGTGGTGAGAGTGGGGGGCAAGAAACCGGTGAGGTGGAGGGTGGTTTCTGGTTTCAGTGGTGGTGGTGGTAGTTTGGGAGGGAAAAGGGAATACGGGGGTGGTTTTGTTGACCGGGTTTGACCCTGGTGTTGGACTGGGCTAGTGGATGGGCTAGCAAAGGGAAAGTGGGGATGGGCTTGGGTAGCTTTTATTTTGGACTTGGTTTGGTTCTTGGGTTTAGTAAATACATAGGGTCCGGTTGTTTTATTTTATGCACAAGGACCAAAGTTGTAATTTGGATAAAGTTGAGGGCTGTTTGTGGCATTATCTAAAGTTTATCATAAGGACTTAATTTGCCATATATGAATAGTACAAGGGGTATTTTTGATATTTTTCCATTTTTAAAACCCCGGGGACTATTTTTGCCAAACTTGAAACTTCAAGGACCAATCTTGTAATTTTACCAAACCTTCCAATCAAGGACCATTCCTGCAATATAATATTAGTATAGGGACCAAAATTGAATTTCTCAAAGTTTTTACATCCCAGGGACCATTTCTGTCAATTTCCAAAGTTGAGGGACTAAACTTCTAATTTTATGAAACTTTGCACCAAAGGACTAAATATGTAACTTTATGATTAAAAAGGACCTTTGGTGACATTTTCATGTTTTTAAAATAACCAGGGACTAGTTTTGCCAATTTATGAAACTTGAGGGACTGAAACTGCCAATTATGCAAACTTTGTACGTTTTTCATCTGTTTTTGCATATTTTGCATTTGAAACATATAAAACACACCTTTAAGATATTTTAAGTATTTTGATACATATTTGAGTGTTTTTGTATGTTTTGGCAGTTCAGATTAGTATAAAATGATGAGTATTTAGACACTCATCAATCCCCCACACTAAACTATTGCTAGTCCCTAGCAATCTATTGAGAAAAACTTAATGGATTTGAAAAACTCTTTACCAAAAGCCATCACTTCTGGAGTAGCCAGGTGTAAGAACTGTGGCACACCTGATAACCGTGTGATTTTGAGCAAACCACCAGCTGTCAACGGATTTGATTAGTCTTTACCAAAAGCCGTTTGCTTCTGGACTAGCCAACTCTTGATGAAATAGTCAACATCTTGGTGAGCTGATTACCAATTATGGATTTTCCACAGCCTTTACCACAAGCCATAATCTTGCGGGCTAGCCAACTCATTAGCTTTTGAGGATAATGGGGAGTTGAGGAACCATACAATTTTTGGCAAATTGCAAGCCATAAACGGGTTTGAGTTATCTTTACCAAGAACCGTTTGCTCCTGGATTAGCCAATCCTGTTGTGGGTTAGACATGGAGGATTGATACCATTTATTGCGTTCTAAGTGAGAAAAAATTTTAAAATTTTGGCTAAAATGGGGGTTCTTGATGGAACATGTGTTTAAATTCGTTAGAATAACGAATCTCCCCCCACACTTAGAACTGAATATTGTCCTCAATATTCAAAGTACCGGGTGTTAAACCAACACTTATAATGTAAGAAGAAAATATTCTATAGCCTTTATTTAAAATGTATATACATACAATTATTTTTTAGGATAAAACTTCTTAAATAGAAGCTATCACTATATTTACATTTTTTTTTTTTTTTAGTAGATATATATATATACAACATGTGGGGCATCTCCCCCACACTTAGGGTAAAACATGGGTGAAAACCTATGTACATGCTAATGTTTTTGATTACCGAGTCACTAGCTTGACTCGACCCCGAATTTATTTGTCCATGGGGAAGCAAGTGGAAGAGACAATCTCAATCGGACTTTCATTCAAGATGTTTGGATAAACATTTGAAGCACGTGAAAGTTCCACACCGATGAGATAAGTAACCGGCTCATAATTTATAAATGAGAATGCCGGGATCAAAGATAATGTCTTCACTCCCGAAAGAGTGAAGGACAGGATAAGGAACAGGATATATGAAGAAAAGAAAGAAAGTCATGATGAAAATCATGATTAACTCTTCTTCCTCAATAGGAGAATTCATTGTTTCATGAATCTCCTCATTTAAGCTCGTTTGATCAAGACATATTATGGGTATGTCTAGATCAAAATAGAATTTATCATACTCCGGAGGAGATATGATATATGTGAGTTCACCGAAGAACTCCTCAAAGGTGAATGATTCGTATTCGGGATTGATTTGAGTGAATTCACTTGGGAACTCCTCAATAGTAAATGATTCATAAACGGGAAGAGAATTATAAGAATGAGAAGTGGTGATACCACTTATGTTCTCTTTCGTTTGATCAAAATGGAACGTTTGCAATTCCGGAATAGAATCATTGATCAAAATCTCACTATCCTTGACGGGGATAGGAGATGAAATAGGCTTTTCATTAAAAGCCTCGATTCTAGAAATGAGAAGATTAGCATTTAATAATGTAAGACGAAGAGATTCGTCTTGGATTATTTCTTCCTCATTCTCTTCTTCTGAGTTGACAAGCTCAGAAGGTAATTCCCCCACATAACTTATGTCTCCACAAGATAAAGAATAGTTCTCATCAGAATCAGAGAACATCTCAGTATGATTATTTGGAAAGACAAGAGGGGGAGGAATATCACACACATGATCAAGAATTCCCTGTGACTCACTTGGGATTGAGACAAGGTTCTCAACACTAGACTTTATGAATTCGTCCGATTCCTTTGCAGGAATAGTGTTAAGATGCTCGTCCCCCATGCTCAGAGAGTGAGTGGGAACCTCGGGTGTGATAACATCATACTCAGGGAGATGAGAAGGACTAGCAGTAATGGAGTCTACAAGTTCCATTATTTCTACTGCTGGTGATTCAGTTATATTATTTTCTCCCTGTATATGCATGGAAGGAGTCTCAACTGATGAACATGATGAGGTATCATCACATTCATCATCCTCATCGAGAAAAACAGCATTTTGAAATTTGGTACGTGTTCTAGCTGCTTGTTCTAAGACTAGTAATTCTTCCATGCTTCTTTCGTCTCTAGCAGCACGTTTTTCAGCAAGTAATTCCGTGATAGATTTATCACGAGAATATTGAGTGAGTGGAAACTGTGGGGGTATGAATGTGTCAAAACCGGATGTATTAGAACTAGAACAATGTTCAGGTTTATAATACGGTTGACATTTAAAATCATCATGAGGACCCCCACTATGTACACAAGAAAAACTTGGTGCATTGTGAAACGACATATTAGCTAACTCCTCTCTAATGTTTTTAAGTTTTTCAAGAACCTCTAGACAAGGGTCTTGCTGGATATGAGGAGTTGCTTGGTTCATTTGGTATTGTGGAGGTGGTTCTTGAAACGAATAGTCGTAATTGTTACAAGGAAATGGATTCCTTGTTTGACAATCAGAGCTAAAATGTGGACCTCCACAGTACTTACAACAGTAAAACTGTTGAGTCTGGTTTGGTGTATTTTGATACGAAGCATCATTGATATTTGGATAATATGATTCTTGCTCGTATGAATGTGATGGGTAGTTTGAAAAATTTGAGGAGTCGTTGAATGAGTTTTGATTAGGATCATAAGCAAATGAATTACTCGATCCACAAAACAAACAACTCCCATTTTGAATATCATTACCACATTGTTCACATGTACACCAACGACATGGAAAACCGAAAAGCGGCTCACCACAACCGTCACAAGGAACAAAATCTGGAGGTGGGACAAGTGGTGTGCTCTTAGAGCTAGGAATTTCCACCACTTCCGTTATGGTCTCGGGTTTTGGTTCTTGATAAACGTGAAGGTTAGGTAAGTCGTTCTTTTCAGTTACTGCCCTGAGCTCAGTACGTTTGCTTGACAAACTTTTAACCGTAAACCGTGAAAGATCAGGTTTAGGAGCATTTGTGAGCTCAGGTTTTTGGACAACCGTGGTTTGGACGTATTTAGAACTTCCATCGTAAGAGGAAAGTACAAGGTCCTTTGTCACCTTGGTTTCATGATCTCTTTCCCTCACCGGAGAGGGAATAGGAATCGAAGGTCCATCATAATCAACATGACATCTCGACATTTTTGACAAGGCCATAAGTTTTTCAACTTCGCTTTTAAAGGCCCTTTGTTTAAAGAAATCGTCATCGAGAGATGCCATTAGAATTATGAGACAAGTGGAAGAATGTAGAATCAAAGGGTTTTGGGGATGAGAAATGAAGAATCAAATAGGTAGGGGTATAAAGGTGAATATTTTTGTGGTTTGTTTTATAAAAATATAGATAAAAGATGGTAAATATAGAATGGATGTGTATTCAGGTTTACTAATACGCAAAATCATTTAGAGTAAGCGCACAACCTCCCCGGCAGCGGCGCCAAATTTTGATTCGCCTCAAACAGTCAACTAAGTTTACCAGGTGATGGTCAACCAAGTCAAACGTCTAAAACAAATGCTTCCGAGGAATACAGTGTTTTCTCGGGTCGTAAGTCCCAACGAGGTGTGCGATGTGATATTATAAACGAATCTGTGATCGAGTGAATCTGAACAGGGAATGGTATAAAAGTGTGTGTGTGTTTAAACTAGGGTTTTAAAACTTACAATAACTTAGGTAAGCTAATGGAATGATTACGTGAAAGCTAGGTATTAAAAACGTACACCAATTTAAAATCAGACGCGACTGCGTACTGAGAAAAAGGTGAGTTTTAAGGAAAAATAAACTACAAGGGTTAAAATTGAAAATTCTATAAACTTAAACTTAAAATAAAGTTAAATTAAAAAGAAAACTATTTTTAAGATTATTATATTATTTATTATTAATTATTTAAATAAAAACTATTTAACTATTTAATTAGAAAATTATAAATACTACAAATTAAACTAAAAACTTATAAAAATTTTTTCTAAACTTAAAAATGAACTTGAAGAAAGTATAAAAAATAAAAATAAATCTTTTTGTCTTTTTATAAGCTTTTTATTAATTAAAAACTATTTCTATTAATTATACTAATTAAATTATTACAAATTACAAATAATATTAAACTAACTTAGAAAATTATGAAAATATTTATAAAACTAATTAACCATCACAGGAATCCTAAAAAATTATAAAAACTTTATTTTATATATTTATAAACTAGTTTACTAATTATTATTCTATTTATTATTTAATATCTAATTAAACTATTTAAATTATAAAAACTATTAAATGAACAGTAAAAATTCTAGAAAAATTACTAAAATTATATTATGACTTATAAAAGCTAGGAAAAATATAAAATATAGGTGTTACTATATAAAAACTAATTATGCTATTTATAACTTATTTATTAATTAATTACTAATAAAACTATTTTTAAATCTAATAAATATCAAATGACAATATAAAAATCTAATAAAATTATTTAAAATACTTTAACCTATAAGGAAATTAATAAAAATATAAAAACACAGATTACTTAATTAAAATCTAAAAATGAAAATTAAAATTTAATTAAATTAAATAGAAACTATCACTTACTATTATTTTGTTTTTTCTTGAATTTTCTTTTTCCAAACTATATTATACCTAAATATAACTAACTTTTGTAAAAACAATAATTTTAGAACTTAAAAATAAGCTAGTTATAAGCTATTATCCTAGACAGTTGACTTTAGTTGACTTAATGAGCAAATAAGCTCAAATGAGCTTATGTGGGACCCACCTTGGTGTTTTCTGGGTGGGGTCCACTGAGGTACAGGTCAAACCAAAGGTCAATCTAGGTAGCCTACTAGGAGGGGGATTCTATGGAACTGATATTGAGGTCTGGGGCCCACTATGGTAGCCACAAACCACCACCAAAGTGGTGGTGGTGTGGTGATGTACTGATGTGCAGGGGAGAAGGTCTCCCTGCAGTTGTGTTTGGGCACAAGTGGGGCCCAGAATAAAATTTCTAAAAATGTAAAGATGGTGGAAACTTAAACTAGAGCTGGTATAGTATTACCACAACAAAATTCAACTTCTAAATCCTTCTCCTAAATTCAAGACAATTCTCACAAGTTTTGGAAAAACCTGAGAAGTGCAAAAGTTGACTTTGAGTAAAACCTGATGATTTGACTTTATTGGATTTCTAAGGACTGCTACTGATTGAATATGATGTTATAAGCTACAATAGACCTAATTTAAGCTAAACCTAATTGATATAAGCTAAATGGTGAGTTTATAAAACTCAATTCCTTGACAGTTAACTGTCAAGGGAATTGGTTTTGGATTTTTGACTTTTTACTGAACTACAACTGATTTTATTGATTGATATGAACTATATTAACCTATTGTGACTTGCATACACAGAGAACAACAATGGAAAAGCCACTGATCACACCTAAAACAGTAAAACCAAACACACCTTATCTTGAATCTGTTTTGGCTTTTCAAAGCATTAGACTATATTAGACCATGAAACTGATTAATAAGTTTATACTAACATTAAATACACATAACTAAACAGTAATGAACAATAATAAACAACAAACAAGACCTATTTAAAGATTATGCAAGAAACTGAAAATGAGACTTACAAATGATATTGGACTGAGAAACTAGAAACTATGGACAAGAACAGACCTAAAGCTCCCCAAAGAGCACTAAACCATATTCCATCCAAATCCAAGCATGCTCCTTGTATCATTCATCATCAAACCTGATTTTTTTATTTTATTTCTATTTAATTTGATTTTCTAGTTTTTTCTAAGTAAACTGAATTGTAACTTTTCTAGATGATCTAAGAGCTTATAAAAGCTTTGTCAGAGCTTAAATGAACCTATGAGATCATAAAACAATAACAACAAACAACAGACAACTTTTGAAATTTTTGAGAATTTAAGAAAATTGCATAAAATGAGAACTGAGCTGAAACTTGAAATTAACTTCAATTAAAGATTAAGTGACTTGAAATTAACTGAGAACAACAATATTTAACTTAAAATTACAACTGAAATTGAAATACTATTACCTACGATTTTATTAAACTACTCCTAATCTAATACTTCTTCTATTCTGCTTTTCTTCCCATTTGTAGCCCATTTTTGAGTTTGTGGGACCCACTGGGGTATTTCCCACCAATCCCCAGCCATTGATATGCTCTGAGTGATCTCCACCGTTTAAAAGTTAAACTTGGCGCCAAAGTCTTCTTTGGCTACTGTAGATTGCGTGGAGAGTGTTTTAAGGGTTTAATGGGTTTTGGAGGGTTGTGGTGAGGTGGAGGATGAGGTGGTGAGAGTGGGGGGCAAGAAACCGGTGAGGTGGAGGGTGGTTTCTGGTTTCAGTGGTGGTGGTGGTAGTTTGGGAGGGAAAAGGGAATACGGGGGTGGTTTTGTTGACCGGGTTTGACCCTGGTGTTGGACTGGGCTAGTGGATGGGCTAGCAAAGGGAAAGTGGGGATGGGCTTGGGTAGTTTTTATTTTGGACTTGGTTTGGTTCTTGGGTTTAGTAAATACATAGGGTCCGGTTGTTTTATTTTATGCACAAGGACCAAAGTTGTAATTTGGATAAAGTTGAGGGCTGTTTGTGGCATTATCCAAAGTTTATCATAAGGACTTAATTTGCCATATATGAATAGTACAAGGGGTATTTTTGATATTTTTCCATTTTTAAAACCCCGGGGAGTATTTTTGCCAAACTTGAAACTTCAAGGACCAATCTTGTAATTTTACCAAACCTTCCAATCAAGGACCATTCCTGCAATATAATATTAGTATAGGGACCAAAATTGAATTTCTCAAAGTTTTTACATCCCAGGGACCATTTCTGTCAATTTCCAAAGTTGAGGGACTAAACTTCTAATTTTATGAAACTTTGCACCAAAGGACTAAATATGTAACTTTAGGATTAAAAAGGACCTTTGGTGACATTTTCATGTTTTTAGAATAACCAGGGACTAGTTTTGCCAATTTATGAAACTTGAGGGACTGAAACTGCCAATTATGCAAACTTTGTACGTTTTTCATCTGTTTTTGCATATTTTGCATTTGAAACATATAAAACACACCTTTAAGATATTTTAAGTATTTTGATACATATTTGAGTGTTTTTGTATGTTTTGGCAGTTCAGATTAGTATAAAATGATGAGTATTTAGACACTCATCATTCCTCCACAAAGTTAAGCTTGTCATCTAGCTGAATCTCTTCTAATGGTATAACGGAAGACTCATCTGAAAGGCATTTCTTGAGGTTTGAGACATGAAACGTGTTATGTATGTTGGTGAGTCCTGATGGAAGTTCAAGCTTGTAAGCTACTGGACCAATCCTTTCCAGTATCTTAAATGGAGCAATGTATCTCGGGTTCAACTTTCCGCGTTTTCCAAATCGTATCACGCCTTCCCAAGGCGAGACTTTCAACATGACCTTGTCTCCAACCTGGAATTCCAATGGTTTGCGTCTAACATCTGCGTAGCTTTTCTGTCTACTTCTAGCAGTTTCAAGTCTTTCTCGAATCTGAATTATCTTTTCTGTTGTTTCTCGTACCATCTCTGGTCCTATGCATTGTACCTCTCCAACTTCTGGCCAACAAACTGGGGAACGACACTTACGACCATAAAGTGCCTCAAATGGTGTTGCTTTAATACTTGAATGGTAACTGTTGTTATAAGAGAACTCGATTAATGGCAAATGGTTAGCCCAACCATTCCCAAAGTCAATCGCACATGCTCGCAGCATGTCCTCCAGTGTCTGAATAGTTCTCTCACTCTGACCATCGGTCTGTGGATGGTAAGCAGTGCTCATGTCTAACTTGGATCCAAAACAATCTTGTAGTGACTTCCAAAAGTTTGAAGTAAAGCGACTATCTCTGTCAGAAATAATGGAGATTGGTGCTCCATGCCTCGAGACTATTTCCTTGACATAAAGTCTGGCAAGCTGTTCCATGGAATAAGTCTCTCTAATGGGTATGAAATGGGCTGATTTAGTAAGACGATCTACAATTACCCAAATAGCATCGTAACCTCCTGACGTCTTGGGTAGTTTAGTGACAAAATCCATTGTAATACGCTTCCACTTCCATTGTGGAATTTCTGGTTGTTGAAGTAGTCCTGACGGTTTCTGGTACTCGGCTTTCACTTTAGCACAAGTAAGGTATTTGCTGACGTACGTAGCTATTTCTGCTTTCATGTTCGGCCACCAATACAGCTTTTTGAGATCCTGATACATCTTGTCAGAACCTGGGTGAATAGAGTACTTCGACTTGTGTGATTCATGCAAAATCAATTCTCGTACTCCACCATAGAGTGGTATCCAACTTCGTTCCTTGAAGCATAACACTCCATCTGCTCTCTTTACAAAGCCATTTTTGTTCTCGGGCATACCATAAAGTTTCTCCTATGGTCGATTTTCCTCCTTGAGAGCCTCAATCTGAGCTTCTAGAATTTTTGATGGTAATGGTGAAATAATAGTCATTCCCAACGACCTAACCCTCAAAGGTTTGAGTCGTTCTTTTCGGCTAAGTGCATCTGCTACGACATTTGCTTTTCCTGGGTGATATCGGATTTCACAATCGTAATCACTCAACAATTCTAGCCAACGACGTTGTCTCATATTAAGTTCCTTCTGATCAAGTATATGCTGTAAGCTCTTGTGGTCGGTAAAAACTACACATTTAGTACCATAAAGGTAGTGTCTCCAAATCTTGAGTGCAAAAACAATAGCACCCAACTCCAAGTCGTGTGTAGTGTAATTCTTCTCTTATGTCTTAAGCTGTCTAGATGCATAAGCTATCACCTTCTCATTTTGCATTAGCACAACTCCAAGTCCTTTATGCGAAGCATCGCAATATACCACAAAGTTCTCAATACCTTCTGGTAGTGACAAAATCGGTGCACTACAAAGCTTCTGCTTCAATAACTAAAATGCAGGTTCTTGTTTCTCTCCCCACTCGTACTTTTGATTCTTTTGTGTCAGCTTAGTCAGCGACTTCGCTATCTTAGAAAACCCTTCAATAAACCTTATGTAATATCCTGCAAGTCCTAAGAATTGATGAATTTCTGTAGGAGACTTGGGCGTAGCCCAATCCTTTACTGCTTCAATCTTTGCTGGGTCGACTTGTAATCCTTGGCTATCAATGACATGGCCAAGAAATTGAACTCTTTGTATCCAAAAGTCACACTTTAAAAATTTGGCATACAATTGCTCCTTCTTGAGTAGTTCTAATATTGTTCTGAGTTGTGCTTCATGCTCTTTCTTACTCTTGGAATAAATCAGGATATCGTCAATGAATACAATCACATACTTATCAAGATATCGTTTGCACACTCTGTTCATGAGATCCATGAATACTGCAGGTGCATTCGTTAATCCAAAAGGCATCACTTGAAACTCATAATGACCATAACGTGTTCTAAAAGCCGTCTTCGGGATATCTTCTTCCTGAACTCTGAGTTGATGGTAACCTGATCTTAAATCAATCTTGGAATAAAAACAAGAACCTTGTAGCTGATCGAACAAGTCATCAATCCTAGGGAGTGGATAACGATTCTTCACCGTTAACTTGTTCAGCTCACGATAGTCTATGCACTTTCTGAAAGATCCATCCTTCTTCTTCACAAACAAAACCGGTGCTCCCAAAGGCGAAGAACTCGGTCTAATGAATCCTTTGTCTAGAAGTTCTTGTAATTGGTTAAACAATTCTTGCATCCCAGAAGGTGCAAGTCTATATGGTGCTCGTGCAATTGGTGCAGCTCCTGGCACCAACTCAATCTGAAACTCAACCTGACGTGTAGGCGGAAGTCCTGGCAATTCTTTCGGAAAAACTTCTGGAAATTCCTTAACAATAGGCACATCTTCAAGTTGTTTCTCATCCGACTTCTTCTCCGTGATGTGAGCCAAGAATGCATAACAACCCTTCTTTATGTACTTCTCGGTTTTAATGCATGATATGATACTGAGCCTAGTTCCACTTCGCTCTCTGAGAACAACTAAAGTTTCACCTCCATAAGAAATATGAACAACTTTTTTATCACAAATGATTCTTGCACGATGTCGAGACAACCAATCCATACCGATAACAACGTCAAAACTTCCAAGTTCTACGGGCATAAGGTCTATATTGAATGGGTGATTTAGGAAATTGATGGTGCAACCACGGATAACGGTGTTGGTGTTAACTAAAGACTAAAGACCCATTGGCTAATTCTACAATATAGGGAATGTCTAAGGTAGTTGGTTCTATGATAAGTAAAGGTGCAAATGCAATAGAAACAAAACTTCTATCCGCTCCTGAATCAAATAAAATGGATGCATAACGATTATTAACGAGGAACGTACCCGCAACAACATTCGGGTCCTCACGGGCATCTTCTCCTCCCATAACATAAGCCCTTCCTCGAGCTACTCCTCCCTGATTTCCAGCTCTTTGATCCTTCCTCTTTGGGCAATTGTTCTTGAAATGACCCAACTCTCCACAACCATAACATGCTCCTGGTTGGTTCTGATTAATTACCCCTCGTGGAGCTTTGCATTCCCTAGTTGAATGACCGACTCTTCCACAGTTCTCACAAGCTCTAGGACAATTTCCAGGGTTATGATGAGTTTGACACTTATTACACTTGGGTAGTTTTCCAGCATATCCTTTTCCTTCTGTTGGTCCTGCAGCATAGGCCTTTGCCACTTCCTGTCTCTTAGGTGCTGGTTGGATAGCATTTCTACCTTGGTTATTGTCAAACCTCCTCTTGTTGTTATTATTATTATTGTTTTGGTTATTGGGGTAGTTGCGGTTTCGGTTATTGTTATAGTTGTTGTTGTTTCGAGTGTTGTTGTAGTTGGTGTTGTTTGAACGGTTATTGTTGTTGTTTGCAGCAGATTTTCCTTTTAACACTTGGACCATAAGTTTCTGAGTTATACGAATAGCCTCTTCCATTGATTGTGGATCGAAAGACATCACATCCCCTCGGATGCTTTCGGGTAGTCCTCCAGTAAAATTCTCCATCTTTTTCTCATCGTCCGGAACCATAGTTGGACATATTCCAGCCAACTCCTGAAACTTCCTGATATAAGTCTCAATGTCATCACCTTTTGTTACCAGCTCATAGAATTCGGTTTCCAACTTTTGCACTTCAGTACGAGGGCAAAACTTCTTAGTCATTAGCTTCTTGAATTGGTCCCAAGTGAGCTTGTAGGCATTCTCAATACCAATAGGCTGAGCATAAGAATTCCACCAAGACATAGCTTCATCAAGAAGCATACCAGTAGCAAATTTTACCTTGCTAACATCCGGGCAACCGCACATAAGAAATACATTCTCAGTCTTTTCAAACCAGCGGATCAAAGCAACCGCTCCCTCAGTGCCCTTATACTTGACTAGATCACTAATCTTGAAACCCTTCCAAGTTCATTCACGCTTAGTAGTGGGTTGAACCACTTCAGTATTAGGTGGAATCTCAGCAGCCCTAGCAGCAACCTCAGCTCTCTCAGTCTCCAGAGCTTCTGCTATACTATCCCTGACCAACTTGCGGATAGCGGTTTGAGTCATAGCGGGTGTTTCTGGTGTAGCCTTTGCTTTCTTTGGCGCCATACTTCTGATAAATAATAATCGACAACAACCATGAGAAAACCATAATAGAAATAGTCATCGTACAAAAAGTATACACTCACAACATGTATATATACAACCACAACATGTACGAGTACGACCACAACCTGTAATAATACAACCACGACACGTATAGATACAACTACAACAGTATAAAGACGTTAACAATAAAGAGCAACCACGAAACATCATAAATATAATCACAACACATGAATATAATACATGAAATTTTCGGCCTACATGGACCGATATATATATATAGCACAACATTTCCAACATAGTAGAGTCGCACTTGATATATTTGTTTGTACAACAACCAAAAGACCACAAGTTCTTGAACTATGTCCCACACCTCGGGACTAGGAAATAGTAAAAGCTAATACAATATAAATCTATGTCTAGGCTCCTCCAGGTGCTCTAGATGGTCCAGGAGCTCCAGATGCTCCAGGTGCACTCCTCAGACGACGAATCTCCCTGTCCATCATAATCGCAATCTCATCTAGATGCTGAACTCGGAGCTGAAGAGCAGCATCTCTGCCCTCCATCATAGCCAACCTCTCCTGTGCTACTGTCAACTGGTGTGTCTGCTCTCCCTGAGCCTCCTGTGTAGTCTGAGCTCTATCCCATATCTCTGGTAGCTCATCCCTAAGCCGATCAATCAGCTCCCGATGTCCCTCCTGCCGTGCCTCAAGCCCATGATATGACACGTCGGTGCTAACTCTGCCTAAAATCAATCCCTCGACCTGCTCCTCAACCGCCTCAAGTCGAGTAGTGATAACCTCATCAACCCTATAACCCAAACTATCAACCTGCTCCTGCTGAGCCCCTAACTGATCCTCTTATGTAACATCTGTAGGCTCCCTAGCAGTAGCTGCTCTCGAACTCTCACCTACATGGTATACTGGTGGTGGTTCTGACTCTGTAGTAGGTGAAGCTGGTGTAGTAAACCTCGCACGCTTCCTAAGCGGCAACAGTGAAGTAGATATGGATGTAGTAGCGGGTATGGCTGGTGGTGGTGTGGGAAACATAGGAATAGCAGGGATCTTAAAGGTAGATGTAGCAGGGCGAACTCTCTTACTAGCACCTATAGTCATCTTCCTACGGGGAAACATAAGTCTAGGTTCTGATGGAATAGTGGTAGCAGAGGATGATGTGTCAGTGGGTGCATGGGTAACCTCAGGTGGTGCAATAGGGGAAACATGAGGAGTAGGAGCAGTCTCATCCTCCTCAAAAGGCTCGGTTTCCTCACCTGATGCCGAGAGTGGCAACACAGGTACAAGAGGAATGGGTGGTGGTGAAAAGGCAGTGGAAGACATAGAGCCTTCAACATCGGAGTCTGTGATAGAGTAAAGTATAACAATGTTCGGGTCTGAAGACATGGTTCTGTGATAATCAAGGTGAAATAAAATAAATAACTCGTACTATGGAATCACCTAAAACAATGAACATGCACTTATGATGAAATGATGAGATGCTATGATAATGTGGTTATAGTCTAGGGATCGTATACATCATAAACTATATCATGATGCATCCTAGTTCGCTATAACCTTGGCTCTGATACCAATCTGTTACACCCCCAATTTACCTGACTTGCAGCGGAATGGAATGCCTGGGGGTGTAACTGTCATAGCACCATAACAAGGATATATTGAACAACCTAAAGTGTCGTTTGGAAAATACATCGTTTGATTTATTTAAAAACATCCAGTGTTACAAAACATAGGTCCCAAAGTCTGGACAAGTTTAAGGAAATAAGTCTTGTACGATCAAACGATAAAATACAAGTGCATGAAAAATCCAAAATGTAGTGCGTCATCCCTGGCACACCCTAATGTGACTCCATGCATATGATATGATAATGCCTTAGTTACCTGAAAATACATTGCGAAAACGGTCAACATAAAGTTGGTGAATATTCATAGGTTTATAAAATGTAATGTTGTACGGCCACCACAAGTATAAGTGCATGACAAAATGTCACATAAAATAGTACAATAGACCTTAAGCTCATGACACCGAAGCTTGACTGATGAAATTTATACCCCTCCTGAATGTTCTGCCAAAACACTCAACTGTGACAGACATGAAATGCATTCGCTCACTGTTGGTAAATACTACCACGGATGGAGGCGTCACCCTCAATAGATCTATCCACTCACTCTCGCTAAACAGGCAAATTAACGGTTCATGATGATACTTGGGCTCGTACTAAAATGGTGCAATGTATTCTCCCCCGTGGGATTTAAAAACAATCATAAAATGTATACGGGGCTATGAAAACTCACCTTAACTGATGATACTGTGATGAAGTGAAATGAACAACAATGAACGGTTAGCTGCCTCAACCTAATATGAATGATGAACGATCTAATTTAGATCACCAAATGATGTTATGAATGTCCATGCACATGTTCCTATACCACTCTACTCTTTGGAAAAACACTTGTTATCAAAATATACATTTTCCAAGACTTAGGAAAATATGGCTACTAGAAAATAAAATTAGTTGAAATGTATATATATATATATATATATATATATATATATATATATATATATATATATATATATATATATATATATATATATATATATATATATATATATATCGTATGTATCAATGTTAGTGTTAAAATCTTTGGTTTGAAATCCTTGAAATAACGCCTTGTAGTGATAAAAATATACTTGTAATCACTAATACTTCATTAGTTATGAATTTGCGTACTTGGTATAATTTCTAGAAATCTAGAGTTACTACATAGTTTTAGTGTTATTATTTTCAAAAGCTGTCAAAACAATATGAGTTTTGCCGATATTGAAACGTGAATATCTTTGTCATTATAAGTCCGTTTTACTTGTTTTTTATATCCACGGTTACGTCTTAGTATGTAGTAATATATTTTGGAAAGCTTGGCTCCTCCGGGTTACGTCTAAAGTCTCGTTTTGTCCGACGAAAAACGTCAAACAGCTACAATTTTCAGAAAATATACTTTTCGTCAATAAACTTGCAAAAATCATAACTTCTTTGTTATAAACTCTTTTTAATCCGTTCTTTCGCCTACGGATTCGTTTTTGAAAGTATTTTCTAAAAATTTTTCCAAAGTTTCCTTTATGTTTACTGATTTTCCTGGATTTACAAAAATGGGACAGAATGTTTATATACTTGTTACAAATCCATTTTTCATGTTCAAAACTAGTTTCTACTTCAACCAAATCTCTTGCAAACACCACAAACTATACTAATCCTACCATACACCTTCTTATGGTGCCATGGGTTCCTAATCACTACTAATCATGTTAATTTAACAAAGGAACACCTAAATCAAAATCTAGGGTTTGTATGTTCAAAAAGTTAACAAAAATAATGTGGTATAGCTAACTTGTACATGAAATTAAGCATGAAAACCATAAGATACAAGTGTTAATTAGATGAAATCATGAAAATAAATTTGATAACTCACTTTGAAATAATAGGTGATTAGATGATGAGAAATCTTGTGTTACTTGTGTTTATGTTGCAAGAATCTTGATTAGAATGACAAAAGGAACAACTTTGTAGCTTTAAATCTTGGAAAATAATCACTTGATCATGGATTTTGGCTTTGGTCGTGGGTTGAAGAGATGAGGTTTTGAGCTTTTGATTCTAAAATTTATGTATGTTTATGTTTGAGGTGTTTTTGTAGATATTTAGTTTAGGTTATATTGTATAATACTAGTACATAAATGCTAAAGGTTAAGAAAACAAAGTGTATTTGCCTTGGTGAGAACTTTAGGGGCTGGCCAAGGTGGATGAGGGGGGGAGGGGGGGGGGGGGGTTGGGGTAGCTTGGATTTAATTAGGAAATCTTGTGTAGTATAAGTGTAGATATGAGTTATTTGTTAAAATCGGGTACCGGGTTTGATAGAAATAAATGTTAACAAAGTTATTCGGGATAAAATAAAGTTGTAAAAATGTTAAAAATATGTTGGGTACAAGTACTGAGTGTTCGGGTGATTATTGTTTAGTTTTGACGAAAACCGTCGTAATATTTATAAACTTACGTTATAAATAAAATGAATTTCCAAAATACTGGGTAAATGAATATAATAACTTTTATGATGATATAATGGATATAAAAATATGTCGGGACCATTGTGGAAATATTTAGATATATTCGTCGTGTTTATTAACCGGGTGTTAACGTTTATTTATAAATAATTATAAGGAAAACGTTAAATGTATCAAATATATAAATTTGGAAATCCTAAGAGTGGTATAACATGAAAATGCTGTTATGATGATATGCAGACTGTCTCTGGTCCGTATGCAGTGTCCTTACTGATAATGAAATGAATTCGCACCTAAACCAATACGGTTACGCGAATTTTAATACCCGTAAACTAAATTTACGATGAAATGAGTAATGCAAGTGAATAGTGAAAACTTTTCCGGCAATGAATAGTGTTCAGTGAATAGTAAAATTTTCAAATGTTTCTCAGAATATCAAATTGACCTCGAAAATGATGAATAGTAAAACGATGAATAGTGTTTTGATGAATAGTGATTTATGAATAGTAAAATGTCGAAGTTTGGGAAATGACCTGAAATGGTGAGTTGTGACAACAGATGGTAGCCAGCTGAGGTGACAAGCTTTCATAAGCTCCAAACTCCTCTTGATAAGCTCAGGAAACTCCTTGATAGTTTCCCTGAGCTTATCTCACATCCTAGTTCACTCCTGTTGAATGTAGCCTTGGTTCCAAAGTAAGTCCTCCATTTACTTTTTTTTACATAATCTGTGTTGTGTCCATTTGTGTTCACTAGTAGTTCATTTCTGCTTATTTTGCTTAATTATTGCTTATTAGATGAGTTGTGCTTAGTAGCTTGTAATTTTGTGTCATTTAAATCTAGTTTCTTAAGTTGTCTGTGTTTGTAAGGGGTGTTTGGATTAATACTTTACTAGGTGATCATGTTGAGGTTTTGTTGTTACTTTGGCATCAACACACTGCATTAGGCAACATTAAGTTAAGTTAGGCTCTAAAACCATGCCCCTTAGCACAGAAAGTCAAAACCACTCACTTATGCCATTTGCAAGTTAACTGTTACGAATTAACATTGCACAACCATTCAAATCATTCCATTAGTGCTTAGGGTAGCCTAATTCCATCATAATTTAGCTTATAATCTCATTTACAGTCATTGTGGATCAATCAAAGTTCAACATAGTCAAACAAGAGTAAAAATATTAAAATTCAAACTTCTTCCTTTGGCAGAAAACCCAATTTGGCATGAATTGTTTTGATTTTTAGGATAAGATTCAGGACTTGTGCTTTTTACATGATTAATTACCCCACCTTAGCTTTAGGAATCAGTTCTTGTTACATTTTTGTGATTTTTCTAGCGGGCCCCACATTCACCCAAAACAGCATGCAGTCCATCTGTTTCCCCTGTGCAGCAGCAGCTTCAAACCAGCTACCCATCTTCTGTGGGCCCTACAGGCCACCTCAGTGGGTCCCATAGCCTCCCCCTTGGTTCTTTGGACTCCCTACCTGGCCCTCTTTCTAGTCCTTCCAAGCTTGTGAGCTTAAACACCCTTGTGGGCCCCCTAGATCAGCTCAAATATTGTCCCATTTCTATGTTGAAACAAGGTTTCAAAGAGCTTATTTGAGTGCTTATTGCTTATTCAGTGGTACCATTTTGTTGGTTCTTGCTTATTCCTATCCAAGTAACTCATTAGAACCAAATTCCACCCCTGTGGACCCCACAAAGGCTGATTTCCATCAAAAAGTCAACAAAAGTCAACTAATTTAGCTTTTAGTGTCCATTTTGCTTATTTTTAAGCTATAAAAAAGTTGTATTCACAAAAGTTTCCTATTTTTTGTATTTAAACAGATTTCTAAAAGAAAAACCAGAAAAATCAAGTCTTAAATTAAGTGATATTTCTATTTAATATTATTTATCTATTTAATTTTCCTTTTTAGATTTTTAATAAGCACTTTGCACTTTTATATTTTTCTTAATTTTATTTTCTGTTAAAGTAATTTTAGTAATTTTTTCAGATTTTTATATGGTCATCTAGTATTTATTAGAATTAAATATAGTTTAAATAATTATTAATTAATATTTAAGTATTAAATAGTACAATTGATTTTTATCAAGTTTTTATATTTTTCCCAGCTTTTGTATGTTATAAAACAAATTTAGGAATTTTTCTAGAATTTTTACTATTCATCTTCTATTTTTAGAATTTAATTAGTTTAATTAGCAATTAATTAATATTTAGTTTAATAATTAGTAAAATAGTTTAAAAATACATAAAACCAACTTTTTATAATTTTTTAGGATTCCTGTGATGGTTAATTAGATTTATAAATTTTTCTATAATTATCTAAGTCATTTTAGTATTTTTAGTAATTTAAATTAGTTTAATTAGTTAATTAATATTAAATTAGTAATTAATTGATATAAAATCTACAAAAAGACAAAAAGACTTATTTTTAATTTTAAAATTAGTTTTTAGTTATTTTATAATTTTAGAAATTCAATTTTCAGTTTTCTAGTATTAAAATGATATTATATTGTATTTAAGTTATTTAATTATTAATAATTAGTATTAAATAGTATTTAATTAATATTAAATAAGTAATTAGTGTAAAAATTTATTTTCTTTTTCTAAAAAATTTTCTTTCATCCTTAGGTTTGTAAAAAAGTCATTTTCAACCCCTGAGGGTTTTCAGATTTCAGTTTTCAATTTTTATTTTGTACGTTTACATTATTTTAAATGTAAACATACGCGTTTGTATATTTTAAATGTTTTCAAGTATCTAACTTTCATGTAATCATCCATATAACTTATTTAAGCTATTTCTTCTTATATTCCTTAGTTTAATCAATCACAAACCCTTTCCTGTCCAAATTCACCCGATCACAAACCCGTTTGAACACCATCACACCTCGTCGGGACATAACGACCCGGGGAAACCCCTATACTTCCACGGAGATTGACTCTAGGTTTTTTGACCTTTTTGACCATCCTTTGGTCAATTTAGGTTGACCGTTTGGAGCCAATCAAATTTTGGCGCCGCTGTCGGGTAGGTTGTGTGCGTTATTCTAAACGGTTTGCAAATTAGTGAATCTGGATATACGCTCATTGTATATTTATCCATCCATGTTTATATTTTCTTATTATTATCATATAAAAACAAAAATGTTCCCGAAAACATTTTAAAATCAGTTTTCAACGAACACAAAAAACCCAAAAAGATTTTCTTTCTTATTTGTATAAAAAATGTCTTTCCAAAAATACAAAAATATTCATCTTTACCCTCCTACCCTTTTGATTATTCATTCCTTACCCTCCCAAACCTTTTGATTCTTTCTATGTCTCATCCACAACTTCTGATTTATAAATGGTGTGGTAATCCTCATAATGGTGGTAATTGCCCCAGTTGTGGCATGGTAGAGTCAGGAAACGGGTCTGTCTATAACCAAGATCCCTATTCTTACCATGACATGACTGATTTATTCCATCAGCTACCACACCATGAGACTCAGCATTTTTATTGTTGTGTGTACTATGGTGGTTCACACTACAGTTCTGATTGTCAATCGGGAAACACGCTTGTCTATGAGCAGTTTCCTGATAACAATTATGACTCTAGCACATACAACCCACAACCACATCAGTTTTACTGTTGTGAGTACTGTGGAGGTCCACACTTCAGCTCCGATTGTCAAACAAGGAATCCATTTCCTTGTAACAATTTTGACACATCGTATTATGACGAACCTCTACCTCAGCCAATTCCTCAAAGTCTTCTGCTTGATCTTTTGGATTTAGTGATAGATTTGAAAAGAATCATACATACACCAGATAATCCAAAACAAAAATCAATGGAAGAATTGTTAGCTGAAGAACATGCTGCTAAAATAAATTCCCTATATGCCATTGAGAAATCTATTAGGGAATCAATTGAAAAAGAAAAAGCAGCCAGATCTAGCTCTCGATTTCATTTCATTCCTGATGACAATGATGATGAAGATACCTTTTATATTCTTGAATTTTATAAAGATTCATCTAGTTCATCAGTGGAGATTCTACCAGTTGAGATTCCATCTCAAGCCACTGTTATCACACCCGAGGTTCCCACTCATTCTCTGAGCATGGGGAACGAGCATCTTGACACTGTTCTTGAAAAGGAATCAGACGAATTCATAAAGTCTAGTGTTGACAACCTTGTCCCAATCCCAAGAGAGTCACAGGGAATTCTTGATCATTTGTGTGATATTCCTCCTCCTCCTCTTGTCTTCCCGACTGATCATGTTGAGATGTTCTCCGATTCTACTAATGACGATTCGTTATCTTGTGGAGACATCATTTTTATGGAAGAATTACCTTCTGAGCTAGTTAGCTTAGAAGAAGAGAATGATGAGATTGACACTGAAATCAAAGATGAAGCACTTCGTGCAACATTATTGAATGTCGATCTCCTTATTTCTAAAATCGAGGCTTTCAAAGAGAAACCTATTTCATCTCCTATCCCCATTAAGGATAGTGACATTTTCTCCGATGATCCTATTCCGAAGTTTGAAGCCTTTACTTTTGATCATATGGGAGAGAAGATTAGTGGCAGTACCACTTCTCATTCTCAAATTTCTCTCCCCGAGTATGATTCATTCACTTTTGAGGAGTTCTCCCGTGAACTCACTCATATCATATCTCCACCGGAGTATGATAACTTTTACTTTGATCTAGACAAAGATGATCTTTGTGTTCTGGAGGGAAATATTCTCAACCCTGAGAATTTGCTTGATATCAAAATCCCAACCCTCCCACCCATAATATGTCTAGATCATATGAGCTTCAATGATGAGATTCATGATATACCAGTTATGAATTCTCTTTCTGATGATGATGAGTCAATCTTGATTGTCATCAAGATCTTTCTTCCCTTCTTTACCTACTGGGTGACGTCTGCTGTTCTTCATTCCTTCGGGAATGACGACATTATTTTTGACCCCGGCATCACCGTTTATAGTTTATACTATTTTAATCCGGGAATTTATCTCATCGGTGTGGAACTTTCACATTGTTGAGAATTCTGCTAAGTAAGAATTCTGCTGACGGTTACTGCTGAAGAAGACTGCTGAAGAGCTGGTTCCTGCTGAAGCAGTGTATCTGCTGAAGTCTAGTTTCCGCATTATTAGTTCCTGCGGATATAGTTATTCTGTATTTTATGTAATATAGTTAGGATATGCATGAGTTTATTTAGGAAGTGATCATGCATATCTTTTTAAAGTTTGTAGAATATACGTTTCTTGTGAAACGGTTGTGTATAAAAGGAACACACGATTATGTATTGAAGACACGTTTTTTAGAAAACACTTTCATTATTATTAAAAGATCCATAGAGGATCAATTGTTCTTAGTATTCAGTTGTTAATACTTGTGTTTGTTTCCGCTTTAAAATACAAGTTACAGAGATTATCTTTTAGTGTGTTAGTGATTACATTAACATAACTAACGATCCACGAGTGCTCAAAGATCTATCAAGGTCTTAGGTTCAACAAGTGGTATCAGAGCCTCGAGAGAGTCTCTGTGATACTAAGAAACACCAATCTTACACCCTCTCAATCAAAAACAACCAAAAACAATGCCTGGAACAAATGATGAATCTAATGCAAATCAGAACCAAAACACCACTTCTCTTCAACAACTCAATCTCTCAAACAGTAATGCCAAATTCCCATACCTTAAGAATTTTGAGGAGTATGAATTGTGGTCCATGAAGATGCAAAACTGGATCACAAACATTGACTAGAATATTTGGGAAGTTGTCCGTAAGGGCAACAGCTTAAAGAAACATGTCAAAGATGTTGATGGGATTGTGACCATTGTAGGTCCCAAAACTGCTGAAGAAGTTCTAGCTGTGCAGAGGGAGAATAAAGTCAGAACAATTCTCCTTCAGGCTATACCAGATGACCACATGGGTGATTTCCACTTCATGGAAGATGCAAAGGACATTTGGATGGCCATTAAGGCTAGATTTGGTGGGAATGATGAGTCAAGAAGGATGAAGAAGTCAATGTTGAAGCAACAGTTTCAAGAGTTTCAAATATCTGAGGAAGAAGGAATCCACAAAGGTTATGACAGGTTCCACAAGATCTTGAGTCAACTTAATCAGCTGAAGGCTAGGCTGGATAATGAGGACTGCAATGCTAAGTTTCTAAGATCTTTACCACCATCCTGGTTGCAAGTCAGCATTGCTCTCAAAACTAAGGGTGGATTGGACATGATCTCTTTTGATGACCTCTACAACAAGCTTAAATCTCTTGAGCCTGATGTTAGAAGTCACATTCGTCCATCTACTCAATCAGCCTTTGTTAGCACCACATCCAATCCGGTGCATCATGCCTTAAGCTCTTACACCTCAGCATCATCTTCTAATACCCACACTAAACCAAATCCTAAATCAAAATACAGTAATATAATGGAAGATGTTCTTCACTCCTTTGTTGCTGAATATGAACATCAGCAGTTTCTAGCTTATGAGGATTTTGAACAGGTGGATCTATTGAAGATGGAAGAGATGCACTTAAAATGGCAGTTGGCAATGATTTCTATGAATATCAAAAGGTTTGAGAATAAGTCTGGGAGAAAGTTTTGTTTTCAGGGAAGAGATGCAGCAAGATTTGACAGAAGGAAGGCTAAGTGCTACACTTGTGGTCAAATGGGCCACTTCTCGAGAGAATGCAAGGAGAGAAAGCCTGGTGATGAAGTTAGATATGGCTCATATCTATTGGAATCAGGAACTTCTAAAGCTGTACCTTCCAAAGCTTTGGTGACTGTGGATAACCATATTAATTGGACTGTTCATGAACCTCCTGAAAAGGAAGCTTCTACTTCTGAACAAGTGAATATGATGGCATACTGCCCCACAGAGGATAAGAAGGATCAAATTTCCTTGATGGGCATCTCTCAGGTACATAACTGTGTTTTTGGCTGTAGTGTAAGATATAATGAACTTAAACAAGAATATGATGAATTGAAACCTAAATACAATGAGTGTTATGTAGAAGTTGAGGCTTATAAAAAGGCTTTAAAAACTTAAAAAAGACAGAAGGTATGGTTTCAAAAGAATCAACTTAAATATGAAAAAAAAGATAAGAGTTTTAGAAAGTGATTTAGAATGTGCAAAGATAGATTTAAGGCGTACTGAAAAAGAAAAATATGATGTAGAAATAGAAAAACAAGAATTACAAGTAAAGTTTGATAAAGAAGTGGCTGGTCGTAAGAAGTGGCAAGAAGGGGCCTCTCATTTAAATAAATTGATTGATAGTAGTCAATCTGTTAGGTCTAGAAAAGCATTAGGATATGATAAATATATAGATCCTGAGGAATTAACTTACCCTGATATATCCAGTGTTTTTGACCCTGAACCTGCCCTAGATTTTCAAAAACCTGTAAAATATGTTAAGGAAGGGGGAATGAATGTTGTACCTGGACCTATTAGAGGAGAAGACATGCCCACAGACCTGTCCATACCTATTGATTTTGATGGATCACACCATCTTTATGGCAAAAAGTCAATTGACTTGCCAGACCCTGTTTCTAAATCCACTGACTTTGTCTCTTGTTCTGACAGTGACAAGTCTTCTGACCAAGGGTCTACTACATATACTAGTTGTGATTCAAGTGAAAAGTCAGACCTTCCCAAGACCACACCCAAGACATCACCCAAGACTCCCTACAAGCCTGTTAGAGTTACTGCTGATAACAAGACAGTTTCTTCTGAAGACTTGTTGTTTAATTCTTTGCAAAACAATGTTTCTAGTTCTGTTAAAAACAATTCTGTTAATGTTTATGGTTTGAACGCTTTTTCATGTTATGGAACATCTTTCACTTTGAATAAATCTTCTAAAAAGAAGAAATGTTTTGTGTGTGGAAGTAAATTTCATTTGATTAAGGATTGTACTTTTCATGAGCAAAGAATGGGTGTATGTGTTAGTCAAAGAAAACCTAGGAAAATGTGGAAGAATGTTAATGATATACCATCTTTTGTTCCACATCAGCAGAAACACAATTCTGCTGAAAAACATTCTTCATGGAGAAGAACTGGTACTAGACCTTATGTGCGACCCACCAGTTCTTTCTTTCATAATGGTTATTGACCTAGACGGTTTGACTCAATGTATGTTGGTGGAGGGCAATGTGACTTTTGGTGGAGGAGATGGAAAAATCACTGGGAAGGGCACTATTAAAACACCTCTGTTAGAATATGAGAATGTATATTATGTGAAGGAGCTTGAGCACTTTAATATGTTCTCTGTATCACAAATCTGTGACACCGAGAATAAAGTTTTCTTCTCTGAGGATGAATGTCTTGTGCTCTCAAAGTACTTCAAACTTCCAGAAGATACAACTATTTTGCTAAGAGTTCCTAGAACCTTCAATTTGTACACATTCAATCTGAATAATGTTCAACCAGAAGGTGATCTAACATATTTGGTGGCCAAAGCTTCCCTGGATGAATCAACAAGATGGCATAGGAGGATGGCTCATGTGAATTTCAAGACCATCAACAAGCTTTCTAAACTTGGTCTGGTTCAGGGTCTTCCTTCAAAAGTCCTCACCAATGAACATAATTGTGTTGCATGCAACAAAGGAAAGCAACACAAAGACTCATACAAAGCCATAACAGCTGTGAGCACCATTTCAGAACCTCTTCAGTTGCTGCACATGGATCTCTTTGGTCCAACTCCTATCAGAAGTATTGATCATAAGTACTTCTGCCTGGTTATCACTGATGATTATAGCAGGTTTTGCTGGGTATTCTTTTTGAAAACTAAAGATGAAACAACTCCTATTTTAAAAGAATTCATTACCCTGATTGAAAACCAGCTAAATAAAAAGGTTAAAGGCATTAGGTGTGACAATGGGACAGAGTTCAAAAATGTTGTATTCATAGAATTCTGTAAGTCTAAAGGGATAAAAAGGGACTATAGCACTCCAAGAACCCCAAAACAAAATGGGGTTGCTGAAAGGAAAAATAGGACCTTAATAGAGACAGCAAGATCCATGCTTGCAGACTCTAAGTTACCCACTATGTTTTGGACTGAAGCAGTAAATACTGCTTCCTATGTCATGAACAGGGTATCCATCACTAGACCTCATGTCAAGACACCTTATGAACTTCTCACTAGGAAAGTTCCAGACATTCATTACCTTAAACGTTTTGGGTGTAAAGTGACCATTTTGAACACTAGTGATGCACTAGGAAAGTTTGATGGCAAGGCTGATGAGGGGTATATTGTGGGTTATTCAGCTCATTGCAAGGAATATAGGGTATACAATTTGCATGCTAAAAGAATTGAGGAAACCCTTAACCTGAGATTTCTAGAAGATCAGCCTAATGTTCAAGGACAAGGTCATTCTTAGTATTTTGACCTAGATTACTTGACTGATTACTTGGGGTACACTAGACATGTCTCTAATCCAAATGCAGGTACCAAAGATACAATTTCTAAACCTACAGGTTCCCTAGATGATGACTTAGAGAGTGACTCTGAGAAAGATGAACAAACCATTTTTGTACCTTTTTTTCCACCTAACCATTTTGTAGGTGATCATTCTTCTGCTGAACATGAAGATGAGTCACATTATGTAGAGGATCTTGCTAGACTCAAGAAGCAAGAAAATGCAGCCACTCAGGAAGCTAAGAGACTCAGTGAAAAGTTTGCACAAGAGACTGATGCCTTACTTCAACAATCAGCATAAGCACTCAGTGGAAACAAGGATGCTGCTGACAGTTCTCCTAAAGGTTCTCCTGTTCCTACTGATGTGATCAAAACTGCTGATTGTTCTGCTGCACAATCTCCCATTTCTACTAAAGTGTCTACAGACTTTAAGAAGCCATTTACAAGATTTACAAGTCCTTCTGATCTTGGTAATTATCAACCCAAGGCTGGTATCTTCACCTCATCTTCCTATGATAGTGAGGTTGGACCCACTGTCAACAACCTTGATACTACAATCAATGTCAACCCCACAGCAACAAAGAGGATCAATATTGCTCATCCCCTTTCAAAGGTTATTGGAGATCCTCAAGCACCAGTTAGAACTCGAAGTACTGTGAAGAACACTAAATATGGTGAAGTTGCTTTCATTTCCTATGTCTACAATCAACAGAGGGACAATCATACAAACTTCAAACATTGTCTGTTTGCTTGCTTCCTTTCTCCGATAGAGCCAACCAGTGTTCCTCAAGCACTTGCTGATTCAAGTTGGCTTGAAGCAATGCAAGAAGAGATGCTGCAATTTAAGAATCAGCAGGTTTGGATACTGGTCCCTCTCCCTGATGGTAAATATGCAATTAGGACAAAATGGATTTTGAAGAATAAGAGAGATGCAAGGGGTATTGTGGTGAAAAACAAAGCAAGGTTAGTGGCTCAGGGGTTCAGGCAAGAGGAAGGCATAGACTAAGATGAATTCTTTGCACCAGTGGCCAGAGTTGAAGCAATCAGGATATTCTTGGCTTATGCATCTTATATGGGTTTTATGGTATATCAGATGGATGTCAAAGGTGCTTTTCTGTATGGTGAGATTGAAGAGGAGGTATATGTGACTCAACCCAAGGGTTTTGAAGACCCAGATCATCCTGATCATGTGTATAAGGTTGTTAAATCTCTCTATGGACTACATCAGGCACCTAGAGCTTGGTATGCTAGGCTGTCTACATTTCTGCTAAAGCATGGTTTTAGAAGAAGTGCCATTGACAAGACTCTCTTCCTTAAGAAAGACTCCAGGGATATCATTCTAGTGGAAGTTTATGTGGATGACATCATATTTGGTTCCACTAAAGAAGAATGGTGTAGAGAGTTTGAGGATTTAATGAAGGGAGAAATTCAGTTGAGTGCCATGGGGGAGCTCACTTTCTTTTTAGGTTTACAAGTTCAGCAGAAACCTGATAGTATCTTTATCAGTCAGGATAAGTATGTAAAAGATATGTTGAAGAAATTTGATATGGACAATGTCAGGACTGCCACTACTCCCAATGAAGCTCCCAAATCAAAGAACAATCTTAAACCTGATCTTCCTGTGAATGTCCATTTGTACAGGTCCATGATTGGTTCTTCGATGTATTTAACTGCTTTTAGACCTGATACTACATTTGCTGTGAGTGCTTGTTCAAGGCACCAAATCACTCCACTTACTTCTCACTTGAATGCTGTCAAAAAGATCTTCAAGTACCTGAAAGGGCAACCCAAATTAGGCCTTTGGTACCCAAAAGAATCTCCTTTTAAGCTGGAAGCATATAGTGATAGTGACTATGTTGGTGCCAATATGGATAGGAGATCCACAACTGGAGGTTTCCAATTCCTTGGAAGAAGATTGATTTCTTGGCAATGCAAGAAACAGACCATTGTTGCTACCTCTACTACTGAAGCAGAGTATGTTGCTGCTGCAAATTGTTGTGGACAGGTTCTATGGATTCAGAATCAGTTGCTGGATTATGGGTATAATTTCATGAATACCACCATTTTTATTGACAATCAAAGTACCATTTGCATTGTTAAAAATCCATTTTTTTATAATAGAACCAAACATATTGAAATCAGGCATCACTTTATCAGGGATGCTTATGAAAAACATTTAATTAAAGTGGTTAAAATTCACACGGATGATAATGTGGCAGATCTGTTAACTAAAGCTTTTGATGGACCTAGGTTTCAACACTTAGTGGTCCATATTGGTATGCTTAACCCTTGAATGCAAAGTTTGAGGGGAGGCATATGCCTCAGTGGAGGATTGTGATTGTAAACTTCGTATGTTTTGTGTATATTATTGTTTGGCTAACACTAACCAACTAATAATTCTGTAAGTTTTGTTTATTTTGTTACTCTGTGTTTGATTTGCAGAATGTCCTCGTTGTTTGAAATTCACCAAGAGCTGTCTCAAAAGGAATATGGTCTTGTATGCTGAGTATTGTTTCTACTAAAGAGTCGATCATACTGAAACACATTGTTTCTACTGAATAATTACACAAGAATTGACAAATAAGGAAACATGTTCATTCATTCAAGAAACAATTTATAGCTTACATACAACTTCAAAGTGGATTACAAAAGGGCTAGTGGATATGTATGACCAGTACGATGAAGAAGCTGAAGGTGAAAATGGAAAAGAAGAGGATGAAGAATGATGATGATGACGACGAAGATGCTCAAGTACCTAGTTTTATAACTTCAGTTCAAGGCAAGAAGATGCTCAAGAACCTAGTTTTACATCTTTGGTCCTTGGCAACATCCCATCATCACCTACTCCATTTTCCCTTTCCCTTTACCCACCACCTCTGTCTTCTTGCCCTTTCCCCTGTGTCCATGGTATGAAGCACCAGATCCTGGAGCAGGAAGACCCAACACCACACCCCGTGATGTTGGAAGAGATGGATTTCTCTTCCTTGGCCTTGGTTGGGATCTCCCTGGTGTGGAAGGAGGAAGAAATAATGGATCTTCGTCTTCATCCTCTGAAGAGTCTTCATTAGAAGTAAAGATGAAGGGAGAGACATATTGTCTCTCAGCAGGAATGGGGGCATTACTTGGTTCCCTCTTCTCCAAAGCATTCCATCGCCTTTCTAACTCTCTAGCATAATCTGAATCATCTAATTCAGAGGGATACAGTGGAAGATCATCTGATAAGGAAGAGGAAGAGGAAGAGGGATACTATTGATGCTTCATCAGCTGTTCCTGTAGTTCTAGAGTCTATTTCCACTGAAGCTCCTAACACTGAATCTATTTCTACTGAAGATCAAAAGGATGTCTCTTATGATGCTTCAGCAGATGTTCCTAAAGCTTCAGAATCCATTCCTCCTGAAGATCCAAAGAGTGTATCTCTTGATGCTTCAGAACCAGTTCCCACTGATGAGACTTCTAATGATCATCCACTTGTTACTCCTGCTACCCCTGGTACTAGGAGGAAGACTGTTGCTAAGAATAGAAAGGCTTCAAAGGGAGAATCACCTAAGGATAGTTCTTTTATTGACTTTGATTCTGATGATGACAATCCTATTGTTTGGGGGAAAGTAGTCAAATGGGAATTTGTTGACTATCCAACTGGTCAAGGACAAGTCAATGTCCTTTACAGACAGGATGGTTCCACCAAAGAGTTTACTTTTCTAAGTCAAATTTTACATATGGTGGATAGGCAAGATATTATTTCTCTCTATGGCTGGGTTGTAACTCATTATCAAACTCATCAACCTGAAGGGATTGGTATGTTTCTGCTGGGAGATTTACAAGTTCTTTGTGATTCTCATCTTTTTACTGGTGTTGCCTTTCATGTGTGGAAAGGACAGAGGAATTGGGTAGTTGATACTTGGAAATGCTTTCCTCTACCTGATGTTCATATGATCATCACTACTACTGGTAAGACCTTATATTGTTGGGCAGATGTGACATATCCAATCACAATAGGTGTTATGAACCAATTGCTGGAAGTTAAACTCACTGTTCCTTTAGATATGATTGGGAATGATATGCATATGGCTGAACAGTTGATTAGAGCTATCAAGAGGAGCATTTTGGTTAAGAATGAATTGGAAACTCAGCATGGTGTTCGTATTGAAACTTATTTGGAATGATTTGGTATGGTATTTTGTTATATATTTCTTTATTTATTCTTAATAAAAAAAATTAACTAACCGATTTGTATAGTATTGTGTATGTTGTATGCAGGTTTGGTGTTGATTATTTTCACACCTTATCTGGTAATCAACTTACCTGATGTTGACTATTCCATCAAAAAGTTGGCTAGTCCAAAGGGTACAGCTTTGGTAAAGACATGTCAAATCCGTTGATAGCTGTAATAGTTTGCTAAAAACTATTGGGTTCTCAACTCACCCATGCTTAACAGCTGAGAGTTGAATGGTTGTCAATTGACCATGGATTTTTCCTTTATGGATTCCCAATAATTGGCTAGCCATAAGTATATGGCTTGTGGTAAAGGCAGTGGACAACCATATTTGGTATTCAATTGACCAAGGTGATTAAATCAACCAAATAATTGACTAGTCCTGAGCAAACGGCTACAGGTAAAGATAACTCAAATCCGTTTAAAGCTGATGATTTGTTGAAAATCATATGGTCATCAGTGTACCATAGTTTTCAAACTTAAACATTTGGCTACTCCAGTAGTTATGGCTATTGGTAAGGAGACATCAAATCCATTATTTTCAATGATTCACCTCTCACAGGAGTTAACACACCTGGATGTGATGAGAATAGTATGAAACTAAATTGTTTTGATGTACATTTGGTCATATGTTGCTGCAAAGAATGGAGTTTTCAAGTATGTGCTGATCATAGAGATCCTGCTGATGGTGATTCTTTGCTGATGATGTTCGACTTCAATCCTCTTGATAGCTCTGATACCACTTGTTGAACCTAAGACCTTGATAGATCTTTGAGCACTCGTGGATCATTAGTTATGTTAATGTAATCACTAACAGACTAAAAGATAATCTCTGTAACTTGTATTTTAAAGCGAAAACCAACACAAGTATTAACAACTGAATACTAAGAACAATTGATCCTCTATGGATCTTTTAATAATAATGAAAGTGTTTTCTAAAAAATGTGTCTTCAATGCATAATCGTGTGTTCCTTTTATACACAACCGTTTCACAAGAAACGTATATTCTATAAACTTTAAAAAGATATGAATTATCACTTCCTAAATAAACTCATGCATATCCTAACTATATTACATAAAATACGGAATAACTATATCCGCCGGAACTAATAATGCTGAAACTAGACTTCAGCAAATACACTGCTTTAGCAGGAACCAGCTCTTCAGAAGTATCCTTCAGCAGTAACCGTCAGCAGAATTCTTACTTAGCAGAATTCCCAACACATGTGCTTCAAATGTTTGTCCAAACATCTTGAATGAAAGTCCGATGGAGATTGTTTCTTCCACATCTTGCTTCCCAAAGAACAAATGAATTCGGGGTCGAGTCAAGCTAGCGACTCCGAAAACAAAAACAGTAGCATGTATATGGGGTTTTCACCCTAAGTGTGGGGGAGTGCCCCTGCCGTTGTTACCATGTATATATATCAATAAATAAAATAAAGTGAAACAGGGATAATGATTTCTAAATGTATCCAACTTGCCACCATTTACTGAGTTGTGTATCGAACTATTAATTTTGCTAAGTTGGGGTCTAAACTTACTAATCATTGCGATCTCTTGTATCAAAGGGTCATTAAGGTTAGTTATTTACATAAATCGTCCTTGTGGTAAGGAGCAAATTGCAATTACAGTCCTTATTGTCAGTTAACATACAATTGCAGCATTAGTCCTTATAGTTAACAGCGTTAGTCTTTATAGTTGGGTTGCCACGTGTCAACACCCCAGTGGTGCCACGTGGCATTGGGTCAGGTCGAAGGCAGTACCGGGTCGGGTCGGGTAGGATACGGGTCAGGCTGCCACGTGGCACCACTCAGGTGGTGACACGTGGCATGGTATTAATATACACCATGTGCTCCCAGGCCGGATCGAATTTGAGACCTCTTGTTTGATAAGAGGGAGTGCGACCAGCTGCGCTGGGCATACCCTCAATTATGTTACACACATTAAATTCTTTTAAGGCCTTTTTGTAGTTGCAGTCCATTTTATAAAACAAAAAGGGTCAAATAGAGATTTGACCTATCATTTTAGATAGCTTTGCCCTGGTTCAAAAAATGAGGAAAATACCGTTCGACTCGTTTTTTCGTGCTCTTTCCAATGGTGTGCTCGAGGAATTTTTTCGACTTCATTTGAATATCGTTAAACGCGAAAACATCGTCGAAACTCTTTCAAAAATCATCGTTGGACCGGGTAAAAAATAAATGAAAGTACCTTCGGACTCGTTTTTTCATGCTCTTTCCAAAGGTGTGCTCGGGAAATTTTTTTTACTTAGTTTGAACCTCGAAAAATTCTAAAACGTCGTCAAAACTACACCGAAAGTCACCATTTTTGCTTTGTTTTCTAACCCTTATACAAGCAAGACAAACCGTTATGCTAAATTATGTTGCAAATATATTTGGAATGTGTTATTATGTATTGCAGGTACAAGAGTTTGAAAACAAAGCAAAAACGGTGATTTTTGGATAAGTTTCGAAGACGTTTTCACGTTTTACGAGGCTCAGATGATGTCTAAAAAATTCTCCGAGCACACCATTAAGAGGACGAAAAAACGAGTTTGACGGTACTTTCCTCACCTTTTGAACCTTCCTAAAACTATTAATATGAACCGTTCAAAATCCTATTATTACTAATAAATATGGAACTGTGCTAATAATAGCATGAAAGGAATTAATATAGTATATGAAATTGAAGTGCTGCTCTAGCTCAGCTGGAAATGCACTTCACTCTCAACCAAGAGACTCGAGTTCGAAACCTGGGCTAGGCAAAATTGGAGGTTTATCTTCATTGCCACGTGTCACGACGTGAGTGGTGCTATGTGGCGGACCTGACACGTGGCACTTGCCAAGTGGCGCCTAACACGCCATCAGGTGGGTCCCACGCTGCCACGTGTCCACATATGCCTTTTTGAAGTTAAGGGCTAACCACAAGGACATTTTATGTAAATAATAAGGACTTGCATTGCAATTTGGTACTAACGAGAAGGACGATTTATGTAAATAACTCTAACGGAAAACCTTAAACACCCCGTTAGTACACAAGTTTGCAAAGATTAGTAAGTTTAGACCACAACTTAGCAAAATTAATAGTTCGATACACAACTCAGTAAATGGTGGTAAGTTAGATACATTTAAAAATCATTATCCCAGTGAAAAATGGTGTTTCCACATTTAGCTTGTAATGTTGCCTTTTTACGTTCAAAGAGTCGGCATAATAGCTAGGACTTTGAATATTGAGGACAATATTCAATTCTAAGTGTGGGGGGTATTCTAGTGATTTGATCACATTTTACCTTCTAGTACCCCCGTTTTTGCCAAAAATTAAAAAAAAAAAAAAAAAAAAAAAAAAAAAAAATTCACTTGAGCTTCAAAATTTTTGTGGTTATCAGTCCGCCATGTCTAAACGACAAAAGGATTGGCTAATCCAGGAGCAAACGGCTCTTGGTAAAGATATCTCAAATCCGTTGATGGCTGACAATTTGCCCAAAATTGTATGGTATTCAACTCTCCATATCCTAAAAAGTAAAAGAGTTGGCTAGCCCGCAAGATTATGGCTTGTGGTAAAGGCAGTGGAAAACCATAATTGGTAATCAGCTCACTAAGACGATGATAATTCCATCAAGAGTTGGCTATTCCAGAAGCAAACGGCTTCTGGTAAAGACAAATCAAATCCGTTGACAGCTGGTGGTTTGCTCTAAATCACATGGTTATCAGTGTACCATTGTTCTTACTTGAACTGAAACATTTGGCTACTCCAGAAGTAATGGCTTTTGGTAAAGAGATTAAAATCCATTAAATTTTCAAAACAGTTTATTGCTAGGGACTAGTAATAGTTTAGTGTGGGGGATTGATGAGTGCTCAAACACTCATCATTTTTGGTCAAATCTGAGCTGCAAAATAATTAAAAACACTCAAAAAGGCATCAAAATACTGAAAATATTCCAGGAATTGTGTTTTATATGTTTTAGATGCAAAATGAGTAAAAACAGTTGAAAAACGATCAAAGTTTGCATAATTGGCAGTTTCAGTCCCCCCAAGTTTTAAAATTTGGCAAAAATAGTCCCTGAGCACTTATTTTAAAAGAAAAGTCACCAAAGGTCCTTTTGAAATCATAAGTTGTCATATTTAGTCCTTTGGTGAAAAAGTTGAAAAGTTTTGAGAATTTACAATTTTGGTCCCTAGAGTTTCCGGTTTTGGCAGATTTGGTCCCTGGTGGGATATTGGTATGTGTTATTTTACACATACTTTTGACCTTAGTTTAGGGACCAAAACGACAAAAAACTAACGATAAATGCCAAAGATATTGTGTTTTTGTGTTTGTGATCGTGCAGGGAAGGATATCTTATAAAAAGCAACAAAATCAACCAAAAAGCCTAAAACGAGCACGAGATTTGGAAAAGTGTCAAAAAGCCGAAGCGATGAAGAAATTTATCCAAGTAAAGCCCAAAATGACAAAAGTAATCATTAGAGATTCAGAGAATAACAAAAGAGACTCTTAGTTGAAGTATGAAGACCTTTATAATAATGGCCCTCCAAGTTTCAGCAAGTTGTCAAGTTTGGTCCTTTGAAGAACTTTGGAAGAAAAGTCAACTCAACTCCTCCAAGTTACAAGATCGTTACGTTTAGTATTAAGTTGCATTTGTAGCGTTTTAATATGTTTTAAGTAGTTTTTCATGTTTTGTAAAGGTCTGGGGGCTAATCTTGCAACTATGTCAAAGATTAGAGAAGCCCTAGCCCCTATCCTATAAATACCCCTTAAACACCAACTTTGAAAGGTTGGTTGTTGAGGGTTGGTCCTCTTAATATAAGAGTAGTGTAATGAATTAATGTTAAGTTTTATTTACTTTCTCTCTCTAAAGCTTTCTCTCTCTAAAATCTTTAATTTTTACTTGTTAAAATCGTGTTTTTGTTGGTGGGATTTAAAGTTTATGGTTAAACTAGCTTGTTTAGTAAAAGATGTGGTAGAAAAACATTAGTTTTAGGCTTTATTTTGGATCAAAATGGTGTTTTGTTACGGTTTTTATCGAGTAAGTTTTTTTTTATTTTTTTTATTTTTATTTTTTTTTTATCGAGTTTGATTTTTGCTAGTTATGTTATCGAGTTAGGCCTAGTTTTTTTTTTCGAGTTTGATTTTTCTTTCTTTTTTATCGAGTTAAAAACAAAAATATAAATATTATAGAGTTAGGAAAATATTATAGAGTTAGGACAATATTATAGAGTTAGGAAAATATTATAGAGTTAGGACAATATTACAAATTCTATGAAGTATTTTTTTTTTAATATACCGACTATTGAGTCTTCAAAATTTTCGAGTATTGTTTTTATATTTTTATTAAGTATAGTTTACCGAGTTTTATTTCTTTTAGCGAGTTAGCCAAGATTATCGAGTTAGATAATCTATACCTCATCGTTTATCGAGTGAGGTCTCTTTTGCTTAATATCTAAACGAAACTCTGCCAAATTTTTCTAAAAATTATCAAGTAAGGATTTATTATAACAAGTTAGTATCTTTTATCTAATAACGTCATCTAGTAAACATTTCTAGTTTAATAATAATTAGTTTTCTATTTCTTTTACTTATTTCCTTTTTAATTAGTCTTTCTATCATTTTCATTTATTAAAATTAAAAAGCCAAAAATATAATTTTCCTTTTACGTTATTTTTCTTTTATATCTTATTATTTAGAAAAACTTAATTCGCAATCGTAGGACTAGTATCGCTTTTATTTTTCTTTTTAAATTAGTCGTGTTAAGTTTTGTTTACGCTTTTATTTCTATTTCATTTTTGAGAATGTTTGTTTTATTTGCTCATTTGTCTCGCATTATTTGCTTGTTCTCATTGCTTTAATTGCAATTTATTTTCAATCGTAGTTTAATCAAAAACCAAATCACCTTTTTAATTCCATTCACTTCACAAACTCGCGACACAAGCCGACTTAATCGCCATCTAACCTTCGTTGGGACATAACGACCCGGGGAACATACTTTCGCGAGTATTTCTTCGGAAAAATAAACCTATACTATAAAACGACTTAATCAATTTTTGGCGCCGCTGCCGAGGAAGGTTTGAAACAAGAGCGTCGTACTTGTATTGTTTGTTGGTGATTTGAAGACCCTTCTCCCGAGAATTTATTGTTTTTTGTAAATATTCTCAAAAATTAAAAAAAATATAATAATAATAATAATAATAATAATAATAATAATAATAATAATAATAATAATAATAATAATAATAATAATAAAATAAATAAATAAAATATTAAAAATACATAAAAACACAAAAAGATTTTTCTTTTCTACTTTGATTTTTTTTTCAAAAAATTTAAAAACCAAAAATAATCTTCTTATCCTCTTATCATTTGATTCTTTTTCTCTTACCCTCTAAACCGATAATTCTTATGGATCCGACTTGTTTTAAATGTGGAGAACCGTTCTTTGAAGGTTCATGTGTTTGGTGTACGTGCGAACAATGTGGTAATGATATTCACGATAGAGTTTGTTGGTTTTGTAATTCCCCCAAGTATGCTCAAAGTGCAATCCTTCAAAATGTTCCCGATTACTATCCAACAGCACCGCCGTCTCCGTTCACTTGATTTAATTGTGGAAATCCATCCGACGAAGGATTACCATGTGGGCAATGTTTTTGTAATCAATGTGGATACGCTAATTGTATATGTTATGCCCCGAGTGCTGAAATGTCTTATGCTTATGATACGAGTTTTGATAATTATCCTCAAAATGATTTTAATCTTCCTTTTCAAAACTTTTATGAGCAAGAACCATATTTCAATGATAATTCGTTCCAAAATTCATCAAATTTTGAAAATTGTGGGGGATCGTTTGAAAATTTTCATTATGAACCGAATTCATGTTACGATTCTCATGGTTTTAACCAACCCCCACAAAATCCCGACAAGTTTCAAGTTCCGAATGAATTTATTAATGAAATGAAATCCCTTATCAAGATGGTACGAGAATGGGTGGCTAATCGTGAAACTTATACTCTCGATCCTCATGAGAAGACCATGGGAGAATTACTTGCCGAGGAAAGAAAGGCTAAATTACGAAAAGCTTTTATTTACGACGATTCCGACGACAATGATGAGAAAATTACGATCATTCTTAATCCTCACAAAGCTTCCGATGTTTCTTCCGTAGAACCCGAGGACTCTCTAAAAATGGGGACGAGCATCTAAACACTATTCCGGCAACGGAATCGGATGAATTCAATAAGTCTAGTGTTGAGAACCTCGTCCCAATCCCAAGTGAGTCTAGGGAAATTTCTAATGGTGATTGTGAATTTATTGAAGATAAGCCGTCAGATCCTTTAGAGCCCGAGTTCCAGGATTCTTTACCCGATTTTCAGAAATATATTTTTAATACGGCTGAAGAATATGTGTCATCTCCGATTGATAATTCGATTGATCCTGATGAGATTTTCTCCGATTCTGACGATGACGATTCTATATCTTGTGGAGACATCGACTATGTGGACGAATTACCTTCTGAGCTCGTCAGCTTAGAAGAAGAGAATGATGAAGAAGTTGACACGGAAATTCAAGATGAAGCTCTTCGTGAAAAATTATTGAACATCAATCTTCTCATTTCTAAGATCTAGGCATTGAATGATCCTCCGACTTCTTTTATTGATTTCTTACCCGAGCTTGAAATTTTTCGATTTGAAGAGACGAGTAGTGGCAATCCCACTACTCATGCTGATATCTCTCTTCCGGATTATGAGCGTTTTGATTTTGAAATTGATTTTGAGCTTATTTCCAATAATCCGACACGTAACCCTCTTTTAGAGGATGCCGATCCATTTCTTGCTGCGGATGACTTAATACCACCGGGTATTGAGAATGACGAGAATGACGTTCAAAGAAATATTCTTTCCGATTTACCTTCTTCTCATCCACCCGCGAAACCATCGGATGTAGATTTTGGATCAGATACGAATGAAGATATTTTTGGAGTAGTGGACGAGATTTCTGAATAAGATGTTCCTGTGCTTGATATTTTACCCACCCAACCCACCCGTGATTCAGATATCGACTTTGCTTTTATCATCTGGGTGTTTTATCCGTTCTTCACTTATCCCATAATTTCTTCACTTTTCCACTCCACCGGGAGTGAGGATACTGTTTTTGACCCCAGCATCTCCGATTTTTCCGGGTGTCCGTTTTATCTGCTCTCCCCAAGGGCGAATTAATTCGGGGATCGAGTCAAGCTCATGTGACTCGGTGAACAAAAACAAGCGCTTCGTGGGAGGCACCCCATGTTTATCCATTTTCATTTTCTTTATTTTCTATTCTCTTATGTAACGTGACATGAGGGGGGCGACCCTTTCCAAACTCGTGTTTTCGTGGTTGTTTGTGAATGTTCAGGAATTTCCCCAAAGTTTGAGGACTCTCGTGCTCGTACTTTGTCGTTTTCTCTACTCGAGTCTCATTCTTCGCTGCTCATTCGGAAATTCACCATATCCAAATTCTTTTCGACTAACGTTTATCTCTTGGCATACTTAATAAATGGCCTTAGATATTACGTAGGACTACCCGTACCCTTAAAACATTGAGGACAATGTATCACTTTAGTCTGGGGGGGGGTGAATCTTCGATTCGATTTGACCTGTACCTTCGTCTGAGCTGTTAACTTACGCAACTCCGTTTTCCACCAAAAATTTTAATTTTTTGTCACAGCTTTACAATCAAAAAAAAAAAAAAAATGATGAATGATATATGATATGAATAATAAGATTTGACACCTTGTTTTGACTTTCCTACCGGCGAGAGTAGAAATAAATGATTCAACTTGACCGGGCGTGTTGAGCCCTAGCTTGTCTCCCTTAACCAATATAATCAAAGATTATGGCTAAGCATCCGCGGATCTCATTATTTGGGATTTTAAATTTGCGGAGATCGAGGAATGATAGAGTTTATTTAGAAGTTTCGTGCTAAACGTAGAGTAGTTGGATCTCTTTAGAGCCCACGAAAGGTACTTGTTGCCTCCTTGTTCCCACAAGATTGCACACCAATAAAAATAGATCTCTAGGATTAATTAAGTGTATGGGGTTTGGGCAATACTTAGTTTTTTCTCATTCCCAACAAAATCTCTGCATATGGGGGTTTGGTACACATAGGGGTACTGCCAGTGTTACGGTGAAATAGACTATTGCATCTTGCCGGTTCGCAGCCGATGTTGTGATCTTAGTAAAGGCCGTAAGACTCGGGGTTTGGCATATAATTATGAATATCAATAATAATAGTCCAAAACCAAATAAAAAGGCAGAGGAATCCAAAGCTATAAAAAGCAGCGGATATAAATCCAATGTCATAATAAAGCTCTTACATCTTGGCGGCTCATAAACCGTTGTTGTAAAAGAAATAATGGACTAAGGACCAAGTATTATTAAAGTGCTTATAATTATGCAAAAACGCCAAGCTTCGACTCCGGGGGTTTCCCTAATAAAAAGCTTCCGTTTCGGGTCTCAGACATGGGATGTCTCGGTCGTAAATAAAAAGGGGGACCTTCACAAATCGTGTTAAATCAGAGACCTTCATGTGGACCCGATTTCTGTATGCAGGGGTTTTCGAGGGAAAGTTTGGAAACTACTTAGCGTTCAAATTTTGTGCTCTTATCGGACTAACAAATATCAAAACGAGAAAATATGAAGCAATTTATTTCTCAACAAATTAAAATCTTGAGATACAAAACTTAGGACCTGGGAACAAGAGGTAATGACACAATTAACTTTTGTGGGTAGTGTTAGCACCTAACTCGTGGAAAAACAATGATCTCGATTTTACGCTTAGTTTGGGAGCTTGTGAAAAATCAAGGATGATGATTTTTATCCGTATGGTCTCTTCTCTGTGAGAAGTGTTTCTACTCGTTGACCCTGAAAATTATCAACAGATAAGAATTGATAATGAAAGCCAAAGCAAACCGTCACCTATATAAAAATAAAAAGTACAAAAAGAGTAGAAGTGGTTGTTATTCATGAAAATCGGAAAACGGAGCGTTTTTGAGAATAAATGATTTTAAGATCTCTTTTGAACATCACTGCTACTTTACAACGTCAGTAAAGAGAGGTTTTGAAATTATTTATCTCTTAAGCGTGAGGTGATGACATTGCGTGAGGACACGGCAATACCTTAGTCTGGGGGATTTTGGTATGTGTTATTTTACACATACTTTTGACCTTAGTTTAGGGACCAAAATGACCAAAAACTAACGATAAATGCCAAAGATATTGTATTTTTGTGTTTGTGATCGTGCAGGGAAGGATATCTTATAAAAAGCAACAAAATCAACCAAAAAGCCTAAAACGAGCACGAGATTTGGAAAAGTGTCAAAAAGCCGAAGCCGATGAAGAAATTTATCCAAGTAAAGCCCAAAATGACAAAAGTAATCCTTAGAGATTCAGAGAATAACAAAAGAGACTCTTAGTTGAAGTATGAAGACCTTTATAATAATGGCCCTCCAAGTTTCAGCAAGTTGTCAACTTTGATCCTTTGAAGAACTTTGGAAGAAAAGTCAACTCAACTCCTCCAAGTTACAAGATCGTTACGTTTAGTATTAAGTTGCATTTGTAGCGTTTTAATATGTTTTAAGTAGTTTTTCATGTTTTGTAAAGGTCTAGGGGCTAATCTTGCAACTATGTCAAAGATTAGAGAAGCCCTAGCCCCTAGCCTATAAATACCCCTTAAACACCAACTTTGAAAGGTTGGTTGTTGAGGGTTGGTCCTCTTAGTATAGGAGTAGTGTAATGAATTAATGTTAAGTTTTATTTACTTTCTCTCTCTAAAATCTTTAATTTTTACTTGTTAAAATATTGTTTTTGTTGGTGGGATTTAAAGTTTATGGTTAAACTAGCTTGTTTAGTAAAAGATTTGGTAGAAAAACATTAGTTTTAGGCCTTATTTTGGATCAAAATGGTGCTTTATTACGGTTTTTATCGAGTAAGGTTTTTCTTTTTTTTTTCTTTTTTTTTTTTTTTTTTTTTTTTATATCGAGTTAGATTTTTGCTAGTTATGTTATCGAGTTAGGCCTAGTTTTTTTTATCGAGTTTGATTTTTCTTTCTTTTTTATCGAGTTAAGAACAAAAATATAAATATTATTGAGTTAGGAAAATATTATAGAGTTAGGACAATATTATAGAGTTAGGACAATATTACAAATTCTAGGAAGTATTTTTTCTAATATACCGAGTATTGAGTCTTCAAAATTTTCGAGTATTGTTTTTATATTTTTATTAAGTATAGTTTACCGAGTTTTATTTCTTTTGGCGAGTTAGCCAAGATTATCGAGTTAGATAATCTATACCTCATCGTTTATCGAGTGAGGTCTCTTTTGCTTAATATCTAAACGAAACTCTGCCAAATTTTTCTAAAAGTTATCAAGTAAGGATTTATTATAACAAGTTAGTATCTTTTATCTAGTAACGTCATCTAGTAAACATTTCTAGTTTAATAATAATTAGTTTTCTATTTCTTTTACTTATTTCCTTTTTAATTAGTCTTTCTATCATTTTCATTTATTAAAATTAAAAAGCCAAAAATATAATTTTCCTTTTACGTTATTTTTCTTTTATATCATATTATTTAGAAAAACTTAATTCGCAATCGTAGGACTAGTATCACTTTTATTTTTCTTTTTAAATTAGTCGTGTTAAGTTTTGTTTACGCTTTTATTTCTATTTCATTTTTGAGAATGTTTGTTTTATTCACTCATTTGTCTCGCATTATTTGCTTGTTCTCTTTGCTTTAATTGCAATTTATTTTCAATCGTAGTTTAATCAAAAACCAAATCATCTTTTTAATTCCATTCACTTCACAAACTCACGACACAAGCCGACTCAATCGCCGTCTAACCTTCGTTGGGACATAACGACCCGGGGAACAAACTTTCACGAGTATTTCTTCGGAAAAATAAACCTATACTATAAAACGACTTAATCAAATATTTTTGGAAGAATTGGTCCCTGGAAACTCAAAAGTTATCACAAATAATCCCTTGGTGTAAAGTTTGAAGAATTTGCATAATTGGTCCCTCAAGTTTCAACAATTGACAAATTTAGTCCCCGAAGGACCAAAAGTGAAAATTATCATTTTTTTATCCTGGGACTATGAAAACTTAGCAAGTATGACCCCTTTTGATAACTTTGTGAAAATTGCAAATTCAGTCCCTCCAGTTTCAGTTTTTACACTTGTGGTCCTTATGATATTTACTAGCCAAATGGACCCTTTAATAACAAATCCAATTCCAAAACACCCTGATCCATGAAAAACCCCAGCCCATTACCACTTGGCCCAACCCCATTTTTAAATAAAATTAACACCAGGGTAAAAGAACAGTCAACCCTCACCCCCACCACTGTTCACCGTCCCTTTCCCCTTAAAACCTGCTTCCTTGTCTCCCCCCCCCCCCTTCCTCTCCTTTTCACCAACTTCACCTCTAACCCCCCCTCCTCCATTAATGCAACAACCCCTTCATTTATTACCTCCCAACTACCATACCAGCCCCCACTCAAAACCTGCTAAACAAGTTTCCCGCCAAAAACCTTTTTAACGGCCATGATCAAATTGGTTCATCCAATGGCTTCAATTAAAAGTGGGAAAGAAAGAGAGAGACTCCAGGGCATATAAAAGTCAAGAAAGAAGGCAGGGAAGAGGGTAATTAGTTTAGCTTTAGTTTTAGTAAAATCGTCCTTATTGTAATTTCTATTTTTAGTTTAAGAAAGTTTTATGAAACCTCTGTAATGTAATTTTATCCTTCGTTAAGTTTTAAATTCAAGTCTTATTGCATTTTCAGTTTTATGCATAATTTTCACAAGAAATCTCATTTTGTCTTGATTATTGAAAATAGTTGTTGTTAAGACACCATTAAGCTCACGTCAGCTTACTATTAAGCTCTTAAAAGTTTTTAGGTCATCTAGTGTATTAGAAAACATAAAAACAGAAAGAAAAAAAAATATACTAAAAAAAATCAAATAATTAAGAAGACAGATGGTAGCAAGCTGAGATGACAAGCTTTCATAAGCTCCAAACTCCTCTTGATAAGCTCAGGAAACTCCTTGATAATTTCCCTGAGCTTATCTCACATCCTAGTTCACTCCTGTTGAATGTAGCCTTGGTTCCAAAGTAAGTCCTCCATTTACTTTTTTTTTACATAATCTGTGATGTGTCCATTTGTGTTCACTAGTAGTTCATTTCTGCTTATTTTTCTTAATTATTGCTTATTAGATGAGTTGTGCGCAGTAGCTTGTAATTCTGTGTCATTTAAATCTAATTTCTTAAGTTGTCTGTGTTTGTAAGGGGTGTTTGGATTAATACTTTACTAGGTGATCTTGTTGATGTTTTGTTGTTACTTTGGCATCAACACACTGCATTAGGCAGCATTAAGTTAAGTTAGGCTCTAAAACCATGCCCATTAGCACAGAAAGTCAAAACCACTCACTTATGCCATTTGCAAGTTTACTGTTATGAATTAACATTGCACAACCATTCAAATCATTCCATTAGTGCTTAGGGTAGCTTAATTCCATCATAGTTTAGCTTATAATCACATTTACAGTCATTGTGGATCAATCAAAGTTCAACATAGTCAAACAAGAGTAAAAATATTAAAAGTCAAACTTCATCCTTTGGCAGAAAACCCAATTGGGCATGAATTGTTTTGATTTTTAAGATAAGATTCAGGACTTGTGCTTTTTACATGATTAAGTACCCCACCTTAGCTTTAGGAATCAGTTCTTGTTACATTTTTGTGATTTTTCTAGTGGGCCCCACATTCGCCCAAAACAGCCTGCAGTCCATCTGTTTTCCCTGTGCAGCAGCAGCCTCACACCAGCTACCCATCTTCTATGGGCGCCACAGGCCACCTCAGTAGGTCCCACAACCTCCCCCTTGGTTCTTTGGACTCCCCACCTGGCCCTATTTCTAGTCTTTCCAAGCTTGTGAGCTTAAACACCCTTGTGGGCCCCCTAGATCAACTCAAATATTGTCCCATTTCTGTGTTGAAACAAGGTTTCAAAGAGCTTATTTGAGTGCTTATTGCTTATTCAGTGGTACCATTTTGTTGGTTCTTGCTTATTCTTGTCCAAGTAACTCATTAGAACCAAATTCCACCCCTGTGGAACCCACAAAGGCTGATTTCCATCAAAAAGTCAACAAAAGTCAGCTGATTTAGCTTTTAGTGTCCATTTTGCTTATTTTAAGCTATAAAAAAGTTGTCTTCACAAAAGTTTCCTATTTTTAGTATTTAAACAAATTTCTAAAAGAAAAACCAGAAAAATCAAGTCTTAAATTAAGTGATAGTTTCTATTTAATATTATTTATCTATTTAATTTTCCTTTTTAGATTTTTATTAAGCACTTTATAATTTTATAATTTTATTAATTTTCCTTTATGTTAAACTAATTTTAGAAATTTTTACAGATTTTTATATGGTCATCTAATATTTATTAGAATTAAATATAGTTTAAATAATTATTAATTAATATTTAAGTATTAAATAGCATAATTAGTTTTTATCAAGTAATACCTAGTTTTTATATTTTTCCCAGCTTTTATATGTTATAAAAAAAATTAGGAATTTTTCTAGAATTTTTACTATTCATCTTCTATTTTTTAGAATTTAATTAGTTTAATTAGCAATTAATTAATATTTAGTTTAATAATTAGTAAAATAGTTTAAAAATACATAAAACCAACTTTTTATAATTTTTTACGATTCCTGTGATGGTTAATTAGATTTATAAATTTTTCTATAATTATCTAAGTCATTTTAGTATTTTTAGTAATTTAAATTAATTTAATTAGTTAATTAATATTAAATTAGTAATTAATTGATATAAAATCTACAAAAAGACAAAAAGACATATTTTTAATTTTAAAATTAGTTTTTAGTTATTTCATAATTTTAGAAATTCAATTTTCATTTTTCTAGTATTAAAATAATATTATATTGTATTTAAGTTATTTAATTATTAATAATTAGTATTAAATAGTATTTAATTAATATTAAATAAGTAATTTGTGTAAAAATTTATTTTATTTTTCTAAAAAAATTTCTTTCATCCTTAGGTTTGTATAAAAGTCATTTTCACCCCCTGAGGGTTTTCAGATTCCAGTTTTCACTTTTTATTTTGTACGTTTACGTTATTTTAAATGTAAACATACGCGTTTGTATATTTTAAACGTTTTCAAGTATCTAACTTTCACGTAATCATCCATGTAGCTTATTTAAGCTATTTCTTCTTATATTCCTTAGTTTAATCAATCACAAACCCTTTCCTGTCCAAATTCACCCGATCACAAACCCGTTTGAACACCATTACACCTCGTCGGGACATAACGACCCGGGGAAACCCCTATACTTCCACGGAGATTGACTCTAGGCTGTTTGACCTTGTTGACCATCCTTTGGTCAGTTTAGGTTGACCGTTTGGAGCCAATCAATAAGCCTTAAACACTTTCAATCTAGTTCAAATAAGCAATTAGGGTTTTAGAGATAACTGTAAATACATGGGGCTCAATTAGGGTTTGTGATAGATATAGTATACTAGAGTGATAGAATACTTATTGAAATGATGTTTAGAATCTAGACTTGATATACTGGGAGGTTTAAAAGGTACAACCCTTAAAATATTTGGCATTGGTGGTTGTGTGAGTTGGTCTAGTAAGTCATATATGCAATGAAAAGTAAAAATTTACCTGCGAAAATACCTTGTGGCGGAAATGATATTGATGAAAGTCTATGCGTAATTACAGTTTTACTCCCTTAGAGAAAATCTCGTCCCGAGATTTTGTTTAAAGTATGAGTAGAGGCAGAGATAGGAGAACTAGTTTATGATTCGAAGGAAAGAATGATATTGACGGAGGAAAGGAATTGTTTCGTACAAACGGATTAGGAAGTATTTGTACGCGTGCCAAATACTCAGACTTATTTATTTATATCTCGTCATTTACATGTAGAAGCGTCCCAATTCTTGTAAACAAGGGGTTTATAAATTCATGGTCTGCTGATTTATAATTTCTTATTAAGATGAAAAAGTGCACTGATTCATCTTAATAAGATGATTATAAATCATCCTTAAGTAGTATTTGCAAAAATAGAGAGGGAGTTAACCACACTTAAGGAGGCGTGGTACGGGAATGTTTTGGAGAGAATGGTCAAGTATTTTCACTCAAAATTTGGAAATTTGATGGGATTGACCCATGAAGTTGAGAAAAACATTGTGAGACTTACAATGTCTTGAGGAAAGGTTTAGAGATCGCGAGAACCTGTGGGTTATGGGCCCACTGGCTAGACTTGGATTATCGACATTAGCCATGTTAGTAACTCGGGTTTCTAGTGTTGCAGTACTACTGTCAACAACTAGTTGCCGAATGGCACCCTGAGTCATGGCTTTGCAGGATAACACGAGATTAGAAGGATAATATCATAAGTCGGTCATAATGAGGATTATGAAAACTCCGACTTAGATATATTTACAAGTTTCTAACTAATAGAAACTTGTAGAGTGACGGAAGATTTGAGAATACAAGTTCTAACAGTTAGAACATTTATGACGGTAGAGTAGGGAGTAACGGAAAAATAAGAAGGAATGGAAGAGTAGGAAAGGACAGGAGAGTAGGTTTAAATGGAAGAGTAGCGTAAGGACGGAAGGGTAGGTTTAGATGGAAGAGAAAGAAGTAACAGAAAGGTAGGAAGTAATGGAAGAGTGGGAAAGAATGGAAGAGTAAAGGAGTAGGAATTTATGGAGGAGTGGAAAATGATGCGTGAGTGAAAAGTAATGGAGGAATAAGAAATTTTTTGAAGAGGAAAAAATAGTGGAGGAGTGAGAAGAGTGAAAAATACGGAGAAGTGAGAGTAGGATTACCTAAAACTTAGGAGGACGGAGGTACTAATAGGGATAAGATTCCTCATAAATTTGTTTCCCCACCTAAAGTCTCGGTATGGTCTATAGTGAATTATCTAGTTTTCTATAGATAGACTCAAAGTCTAGGGGTGGTATAATTGGTTTAACTAGTGAATGATGACAGAAAATCGTCATGAGTTTCAGTGTTCCTAGGTGAAGTTACTTGCTTAAATTCCTAGTTATAACTAGTAACCTCAAGTTATAGGTCTCGGTATATAAAACTTGTGGTAGGCTTGGGATATTCGGGTGGTATGTAACCTATAGTAATTCCTAGGATATAGGGTATGGGAAATCCTAATACGGGATAGGCAACTTAAGAAACTAGGTAGGGGAAACTATAACCTCATAACGGCTTGCTCAAATATCTTATAAGGTGAAAACTTGACTAGTATCCATATCTTGCAACTATGGTAAGTACTAAAAGCTTAAGATTCTAGGTCGGTAGTCTAATAGTCTAATTATTAGTTATTATTAAGTTCCAAGGTTGCATTTAAAAGACTCTTTATATTTAATCTATGACTAACTCTAATATCCTTGATAATTATTTCAAGAGTAGAAATCCTAACATAAGTTAGAATAGCCTTATATTAAGTCTATATACGATCTTTTCCTAATTTAGTTTTTAACCTACCAAAGATAATGACTCGACCCTTTTTAAGATCGTACTCTTATTTTCTACTTCCTCGATATGATCTAGAGGTAGTTTATCTAAGTGGTCCTAAATATATTCTATCTATTTCTCATGTCTTTCTAGGGTTGTCCTATAAGAAATACTTCTAACCTCAATTATGGAAACCTAAAGGTATGGATTTTATTACTAAGAGGGGAAACTACTTTGGGAACATAGAAATCTTGGGATGAGAGTGGAGTAGGGATAGAAAGGGAACGATATGATGTAGAATAGAAATTCTCATCATCGGTATCATATAAAATGATAGAAGGGATTGATTTAATAGGAGGCTAAGTGTTTCTAGGAAGTGTAGGAAGGTAGAGTGGGGAAAGAGTTGTAACACATGACATGATGTCATGAAACAATGAGAAATGAAATCTACATGAGGTCATAAATAACTTGTCATACTTAAAGTTTGACAAGTGTCGGTATTTTTGCCACAAGTCTCGTAGTTTGATTTGACACGGAAATTGAAAAGGATATAGGTTTTTGGGCAAATTGCCGGGTGTATAAAGGAAGGATTTAGTGGAGAAGGAGAAATAGGGAACCCACTTTATCAGCACTTACTAAGTATCTAAGGGCAATATCCTAGGTTTAACCTTAAAATGCATAAAGTTCAAGAACAACAATTCTAAAGAATATTTCTCAATCTTATGGGGTTTTGGGTTTTGGATTAAGGTATCAAAACTAACCTAAGTACTTAGGGGTTATAAGTAATACATGTCGATTAGTATTACTTATAGGGTAGAACAAAACTTAAGGTAGATTATAATAAGTACCCAACTTGTTATGCTTCTTAAATATGGATAATTTTCTAGTGTTCAGGATATCCTAAAGTAACCTAATAAGGGATGGTCGGGGAGCAGTGTTTCTATCCTAAGTGGTGATTAGGGAATGATAACTAGGGATTTGCATAAGGGGAGGGCAAGGTATAACTTAGTCATAACTTATCTTATATTAGAGGTAACCTATCTTATATATCCTAAACCTAACAGGTACCATTATATATATCCTAGGATGAAAGTCTAACCTAAAACTATAGGTAATAAAAGTGTACTAGTTGATTATTTTCCTCCTAATGATCCTAAAACTTAGGGGCTAGAGTCGGAAGGGCTTCCTATATCTAATTGGTGAAAAATCTAATTATCATCGATTATCTCTTCTAAGGTATAAATCCTATTGGGTTACTATCTAGCTATTGCTATGACCTTTTTCTATCTTCAATAAAAGGTCAATAAAGAGTTCATCTAAGCTATTCAGGATATTCTCAGCCTGATCTTCCTAGTGTTCTAAGTGTGTCCGAAGGGAATCTCCTCCAACCTCAAATTTCCAAGATGAGGTAGGAAGATTAGTGAAAAAGGATAGGGGTTCTAAAGTATAAGATCGCTTCCTAAAGAGACTAGGCTCATTACTAGGCAAGTGCGATAAAGGATGTGTGGGTTTCCTAGGAAACATTTAATTCTTCGGGAATAAAGAATCCTTGGGGATCAGATGTTGGTGAGGGTAGTATTGGGGGTTGATGAGTGTGTAAATACTCATCATTTTTTGTCAATCTGAACTGCAAAAATATTTAAAAACACTAAGAAATGCATCAAAATACAGAAAATATCTCAAAATTGCGTTTCATATGTTTCAGATGCAAAATGAGTAAAAACGGATGAAAAACGAACAAAGTTTGCATAATTGGCAATTTCAGTCCCCTAACTTTCACAAATTGACAAAATTGGTCCCTGGTAAAATACTTTTGGAAGAAAAGTCAATATTGGTCCTTAGGAATTAAAAATTTATCATAAATGGTCCCTGGTTATAAAGTTTGGGAAAAGTACAAGTTTGGTCCCTACAGTTTCAAAATTAACATAATTAGTCCCTGGGTTTTCAAAATTGGAAAAATAACTTCTAAAGCCCTTGTACTATTCACATATGATGATATTGGTCCTTTTGAATAACTTTGGAAACTTGTCAAAAACCAGCCCCTCAATTTTCAGTTATTGCAAAATTAGTCCTTGTGATAACATTACTAAACCAAACGGACCTAAATTTAAACCCAAAAATACAACCCAAACACGAACACAATCCAACCAGCCCACCCTTATATCCCCTTGGCCTAACACACGAAAGCCCTACCCTGGTAATAATACCAGGGTTAAACACCAGTCAAACCAAACCACCTTACCCCTTTCCCTCCCCTGCAATACCACTCACCAATACCACCCTTATCCCCTGCAACTCCCCCAACTTGTCCACCACTCTCACCCATCACCTCCACCACCCCTACCCTACCCTGCAACCCTAGCCTTTCCCCCCTTATCACTCCACAGACCCCCAATTGCACTCACCCAATTTCCCGCCAAAACCCAACAAATGGCTAAGATCAAATGACAGCCATCCAACGGCTCAAAAGAGAAGTGAGATAGTTATAGAGGACTAGTGGGAGCCCTGAAAGTCAATAAAAAGGAGGAGAGAAGCATCAGTGGAATTTATTAGATTAGTTTAGTTTAATTAGTGTCGAAGTAGTGTAAATTCAAGTTTCAATTGTACTCCTTAGTTTAAAATAGCTGTAACCTGTTTTATTAATGAATTTTGAACCTTATTTAACTGTCAATTTCTAGCTCTATTTTATAAATTCAGTTTTAGTAATTTTTAAGCAAATTTGAAATAAATTTGTTAAAAGTTGTTAAACCTGTGCTATTTGGCTCAGTTTAAGTTACTAATAAGCTTTTATAATTTTCAAAGCTTTAAAAGAAGTTTAATTCAGTTTAGCTAAAAATTCTCAAAAATACAAATAAATAGTTGGAAAATAAAAAAATCAGAAGAATGGTGAAAGAAAGTTTGAAGCAGGGAATACTTTGGATTGCTATGGGTTTAGAACTCCATGGGGAGTCTTAGGATTGTAAATTTTGTTTCTTGGTTCATCAGTTTAAGCATGGATCCATTGTAAGCCTTTGTCTCACTTTTTGGCATCTGTTATGTAGATTAACTTTTAAATGTTTAATTGTGATGTTTTATATTTATTTGATGGTTCTGAGTCATAATAATGCTTAAAATGTCATGCTTATTCCATTGGATCATTGGGTACTAAATCTTTCATGTTAACTGTCATTAATAGCTTATATAGGATTCTTGAGTTCTAGTTGTTGTTAGGGTTATTTATATGTTCATCTCATCTTAGTATATTATGTTGTAGCCTTAGGAATCTATAGCATGGCCTGAATCAGTGTTATGTGTTGAAAATCTCATAATCATACATTTAAGGGGGTGTTTGGTTCAGGAGTATGCTATGTACCCTAGTGTGTTTTAGTAGAAGTGTTTGGTGTAGACAAGTCTCATTAGGTCACATTAGCATAGAAAAGTCATAAAATGCAGAGGTCATTTGTGTAAAAAGTCAAAATCACTCACATCCTTTATTTGTAGTTAACTGTTAAACATTTGGGTTCCAAGATCACTCATATCATTTCATAATTAGTTGTTTTAGCATTAGATCATCTCATTGTAGCTTATTATCATGTTCTTAGTTAATTAGAACCAACCAAAGCTCACCAAAGTCAAAGTTCTAAGTTATTTCAAAAAGTCAAATTTGCATATCTCAGATTTTTCCAAAAATTGCAAGAATTTTATAGAATTTTGTGTTAGGTCTTAGGCCTTAAAAATTTCACAACTTGCAACCCCCCAGCTAGTCTTTGGAGTCCCATCTTCCTTTCATTTTTGTGATTTTTTTTGTTGGTCCCACAAACCCACAAACACGCTTGCAGGGGGACTGATCTCCCCTGCGCACAGCATACCACCACCACTGCCACCACTTTGGTGGGTCCCACAGGACTCCACAGTTGGCCCCACACCCTCCCCTTTAGCTCTTTAGAATCACAAGCTTGCCAACTTTCCAGTGGTACCAAGCTTTTGAGCTTAAGCCACCTTGTGGGCCCCCTAGATCAGCCCCAACTTTGTCCCATTTTCTGTGTAAAGCCAAGACTTAAAGTGCTTATTTTGTGCTTATTGGCTTATTCAGTGGGCCTATTTGCTGGATTCTTGCTTTTTCATGTCCAGATAACTTATGTGAACCAAAATCCATCACTATGGAACCCACATAAGCTCATTTAAGCTTATTTCCTAGTTTAGTCAACAAAAAGTCAACTGTTTAACCTTTTAGTGTCATGTTTTTAGGTATAAAATAGTTTAGAAAAAGAAAATCCAGAAAAAACCAATTTAAAATTAAGTGATAGTTTCTATTTAATATTATTTAACTTTTTAACTTTCCCTTTTAGATTTTTATTAAGCACCTTGCATTTTTATATTTTTATTAATTTCCTTTTATCTTAAAGTAATTTCAGTAATTTATCCAAATTTTTATATTGTCATTAAGTATTTATTAGATTTAGTATTAGTTTAATTGATTATTAATTAATAATTAAGTATTAAATAGCATAATTAGTTTTTATAAAGTAACACCTAGTTTTTATATTTTTCCTAGCTTTTATATATTATAAAATAATTTTAGGAATTTTCTCATATTTTTTACTGTTCATCTTCTATTTTTTAGAATTTAATTAGTTTAAGTAGTAATTAATTAATAATTAAGATAATAATTAGTAAAATAGTTTAAAAATAATTTTTATAAGCTTTTTATAATTTTTAGGATTCCTTTAATGGTTAATTAGTTTTATAAAATATTTCTTAAATTTCTAAGTTATTTTTAGTATTATTAGTTATTTAAATTAGTTTAAATAGTTTAATTAATATTATTAGTATTTAATTAATAGAAAATCACAAATAGACAAAAAGACATTTTTTTAATTTTAAATTTTGTTTTTAGTTATTTCATAATTTTAGAAATTTAATTTTCATTTTTCTAGTATTAAATTAATATTATATAGTATTTAAGTTATTTGAATATTAATAATTAGTATTAAATAGTATTTGATTAATATTAAATAATTAAATAGTGTAAAAATTCATTTTCTTTTGCTAAAAATTTTCTTTCATCCTTAGGTTTGTAAAAAGTCATTTTCACCCCCTGTAGTTTATTTTTGCTTAAAACTCACCTTTTTCCCAGCACGTAATCGTGTCTGATTTTTATTTAATCTACGTTTATACACATCTGTTTCCTGTAATTGTTAATACTATATTCCTAATCATTCCCGTAGTGTAAACAAATCCAAATCTTTATTTGGTTACTTCCCATTCAAATTCACCCGATCACAAACCCGTTTTTATACCATCACACCTCGTCGGGACATAACGACCCGGGGAAACACTATACTTCCATGGAGATTGACTCTGAGCTGTTTGACGATATTGACCACATCCGTGGTTGAATTTAGTTGACCGTTTGGAGCTAAAATACGTGCCAATATTCGCAATACTGCTCTATTTGATGACTATGATGACAGTGATGATGATGAAGATAACATTGTTATTATTCAAAAAGATTCATCGAGTACATCAGTTGAAATCCCACCAATCCAAAAATCGCAGGGAGAAAAGAATACTAAGGAATTACTAGCAGAAGATCAAATGGAACTCGTACAATCCATGAATGCTAGTCCTTCTCAACTCCCTCAGTCTGCTGTTATCACACCCGAAGTTCCCACTAACTCTCGAAAAATGGGGGACGAGCATCTTAGCACTGTTCTTGAAAAGGAATCAGACGAATTCATAAAGTCTAGTGTTGAGAACCTTGTCCCAATCCTAAGAGAGTCACAGGAAACTTCTGATCATATATGTGATTTACCTTCCCCTCTTGAGTGTCCAAAAGATCAATTTGAGACTTTCTCTGATTGTAGCGAAGATTGTGCATCTTATGGAGACATCGAGTATGTTAAGGCATCAGTTCCACATTCTGATGCTGATCATCTTCTTGAGGAGTTCGCCGATGAACTCACTCACATCAATCCACTTCCAACAGGAAGTGACGATGATCTCATTGACTTTGAAGCCGATCTAGGAGAAATTGAAAGTCTCTTATATCATGATCCATCACTCACTTCTTATCCCAACAGTCCAATTGAGAATGTTAATCACTTTGTTCCTGAAGCATTCAAAACTACTCTCACCAATCCTCTTCTTGAATTCGATTCTGAATTCACTTTGATTTCTGATAATCCAATCTTTGGTATTCAGAATGAGGATAGTGATGAGTCTACAATGGAACAAGAGTCCACAAATTCACACCATGTGAATAATTCTCTTTATGAGGAGTTCTCCGGTGAACTCACTCATATCATGACTCCTCCAGAGTATGATAGCCCGAGGGGAGATGCACTCAATTGTGAGGATTTGCAAATTCCCACCCTCCCGCCCAGGATGTTTTCAAACCCAATGAGCTTAACCCTTGAAATCCAAACTCAGGCAACTGAGCCTGCTCTCGAGGAAGAAGATCTTATCAAGATTTTCATCATGGTTTTCTTCCTTTTCTTCACCTATAGGGTGACTTCTCCTGTTCTTAACTCCTTCAGGAATGAAGACATTATCTTTGACCCCGGCGTTTCCATGTATCATTCTTTTGAGCCAGGGTCTTTATATCTCATCGGTGTGGAACTTTCACGTGCTTCAAATGTTTGTCCAAACATCTTGAATGAAAGTCCGATGGAGATTGTTTCTTCCACATCATGGTTCCCCAAGAACAAATAAATTTGGGGTCGAGTCAAGCTAGCGACTCGGTAAACAAAAACAGTAGCATGTACTTAGGGTTTTCACCCTAAGTGTGGGGGAGTGCCCCTGTTGTGTTACCATGTATATATAATAAATAAAACAAAGTGAAAAATTATGTTTTCACATTTAGCTTGTAATGTTACCCTTTTACATTCAAAGAGTCGGCATAATAGCCGGGACTTTGAATATTGAGGACAATATTCAATTCTAAGTGTGGGGGGTATTCTAGCGAATTTTATCACATTTTACCTTATAGTACCCCCGTTTTTGGCCAAAATTTTCAAATTTTTTTTCACTTTATTCAAAAATTTAAAAAAAAAAATCACTTGAGCTTCAAAATTTTTTGTGGTTATCAGTTCGCCATGTCTAAACGAGAAAAGGATTGGCTAATCCAGGAGCAAACAGCTCTTGGTAAAGATATATCAAATCCGTTTATGGCTAACAATTTGCCCAAAATTGTATGGTACTCAACTCACCATATCCTAAAAAGTAAAGAGTTGGCTAGCCCGCAAGATTATGGCATGTGGTAAACGCAGTGGAAAACCATAATTGGTAATTAACTCACCAAGATGTTGACTATGTCCATCAAGAGTTGGCTAGTCCAGAAGCAAACGGCTTCTGGTAAAGACAAATCAAAATCGTTGACAGCTGGTGGTTTGCTCAAAATCACATGGTTATCAGTGTACCATAATTCTTACTTGAACTGAAACATTTGGCTACTCCAGAAGTAATGGCTTTTGGTAAAGAGAAATCAAATCCATTAATTTTTCTAAACGGGATGTTTTTGAATTGTATATTGCTAGGGACTAGCAATAGTTTAGTGTGGGGGATTGATGAGTGTGTAAATACTCATCATTTTTTGTCAATCTGAACTGCAAAAACATTTAAAAACACTCAGAAATGCATCAAAATACAGAAAATATCTCAAAATTGCGTTTTATATGTTTCAGATGCAAAATGAGTAAAAACAGATGAAAAACGAACAAAGTTTGCATAATTGGCAGTTTCAGTCCCCTAACTTTCACAAATTGACAAAATTGGTCCCTGGTAAAATATATTTGGAAGAAGAGTCAATATTGGTCCTTAGGAATTAAAAATTTATCATAAATGGTCCCTGGTTATAAAGTTTAGGAAAAGTACAAGTTTGGTCCCTACAGTTTCAAAATTAACATAATTAGTCCCTGGGTTTTCAAAATTGGAAAAATAACTTCTAAAGCCCTTGTACTATTCACCCTATGATGATATTGGTCCGTTTGAATAACTTTGGAAACTTGTCAAAAACCAGCCCCTCAATTTTCAGTTATTGCAAAATTAATCCTTGTGATAACATTACTAAACCAAACGGACCTAAATTTAAACCCAAAAATACAACCCAAACACAAACACAATCCAACCAGCCCACCCTTATATCCCCTTGGCCCAACACACAAAAGCCCTACCCTGGTAATAATAACAGGGTCAAACACCGGTCAAACCAAACCACCTTACCCCTTTCCCTCCCCTGAATTACCACTCACCAACACCACCCTTATCCCCTGTAACTCCCCCAACTTGTCCACCACTCTCACCATCACCTCCACCACCCCTACCCTACCCTGCAACCCTAGCCTTTCCCCCTTATCACTCCCCAGACCCCCAATTGCACTCACCCAATTTCCCGCCAAAACCCAACAAATGGCTAAGATCAAATGACAGCCATCCAACGGCTCAAAAGAGAAGTAGGATAGTTACAGAGGACTAGTGAGAGCCCTGAAAGTCAATAAAAATGAGGAGAGAAGCATCAGTGGAATTTATTAGATTAGTTTAGTTTAATTAGTGTCGAAGTATTGTAAATTCAAGTTTCAATTGTACTCCTTAGTTTAAAATAGTTGTAACCTGTTTTATTAATGAAATTTGAACCTTATTTAACTGTCAATTTCGAGCTCTATTTTATAAATTCAGTTTTAGTAATTTTTAAGCAAATTTGACAAATTTGCCTAAAAATTTGTTAAAAGTTGTTACACCTGTTCTATTTGGCTCAGTTTAAGTTACTAATAAGCTTTTATAAGTTTTCAAAGCTTTAAAAGAAGTTAATTCAGTTTAGCTAAAAATTCTCAAAAATACAAATAAATAGTTGGAAAATAAAAAAATCAGAAGAATGGTGAAAGAAAGTTTGAAGCAGAGAATACTTTGGATTGCTATGGGTTTAGAACTCCATAGGGAGTCTTAGGATTGTAAATTTTGGTTCTTGGTTCATCAGTTTAAGCATGGATCCATTGTAAGCCTTTGTCTCACTTTTTGGCATCTGTTATGTAGATTAACTTTTAAATGTTTAATTGTGATGTTTCATATTTATTTGATGGTTCTGAGTCATAATAATGCTTAAAATGTCATGCTTATTCCATTGGATCATTGGGTACTAAATCTTTCATGTTAACTGTCATTAATAGCTTATATAGGATTCTTGAGTTCTAGTTGTTGTTAGGGTTATTTATATGCTCATCTCATCTTAGTATATTATGTTGTAGCCTTTGGAATCTATAGCATGGCCTGAATCCGTGTTATGTTTTGAAAATCTCATAATCATACATTTAAGGGGGTGTTTGGTTCAGGAGTATGCTATGTACTCTAGTGTGTTTTAGTAGAAGTGTTTGGTGTAGACAAGTCTCATTAGGTCACATTAGCACAGAAAAGTCATAACATGTAGAGGTCATTTGTGTAAAAAGTCAAAATCACTCACATCCTTCATTTGTAGTTAACTGTTAAACATTTGGGTTCCAAGATCACTCATATCATTTCATAATTAGTTGTTTTAGCATTAGATCATCTCATTGTAGCTTATTATCATGTTCTCAGTTAATTAGAACCAACCAAAGCTCACCAAAGTCAAAGTTCTAAGTTGTTTCAAAAAGTCAAATTTGCATATCTCAGATTTTTCCAAAAATTGCAATAATTTTATAGAATTTTGTGTTTGGTCTTAGGCCTTAAAAATTTAAAAACTTGCAAACCCCCAGCTAGTCTTTGGAGTCCCATCTTCCTTTCATTTTTTTGATTTTTTCTGTGGGTCCCACAAACCCACAAACACACCTGCAGGGGGACTGATCTCCCATGTGCACAGAATACAACCACCACTGCCACCACTTTGGTGGGTCCCACAGGACTCCACAGTGGGCCCCACACCCTCCCCTTTAGCTCTTTAGAATCACAAGCTTGCCAACTTTCCAGTGGTACCAATCTTTTGAGCTTAAGCCACCTTGTGGGGCCCCTAGATCAGCCCCAACTTTGTCTCATTTTCTGTGTAAAGCCAAGACTTAAAGTGCTTATTTTTTGCTTATTGGCTTATTCAGTGGGTCTATTTGCTGGATTCTTGCATATTTATGTCCAAATAACATATGTGAACCAAAATCCATCACTGTGGACCCCACATAAGCTCATTTAAGCTTATTTCCTAGTATAGTCAACAAAAAGTCAACTGTTTCACCTTTTAGTGTCCAAATTGCTTATTTTTAAGCTTGTAAAAAGTTGTCTTCACAAAAGTTTCATGTTTTTAGGTATAAAATAGTTTAGAAAAAGAAAATCCAGAAAAAACCAATTTAAAATTAAGTGATAGTTTCTATTTAATATTATTTAACTTTTTAATTTTCCTTTTTAGATTTTTATTAAGCACATTTCATTTTTATATTTTTATTAATTTCCTTTTTATCTTAAAGTAATTTCAGTAGTTTTTCCAAATTTTTATATTGTCATTTAGTATTTATTAGATTTAATATTAGTTTAATTGATTATTAATTAATAATTAAGTATTAAATAGCATAATTTGTTTTTATAAAGTAACACATAGTTTTTATATTTTTCCTAGCTTTTATGTATTATAAAATAATTTTAGGAATTTTCTCATAATTTTTACTGTTCATATTATATTTTTTAGAATTTAATTAGTTTAAGTAGTAATTAATTAATAATTAAGATAATAATTAGTAAAATAGTTTAAAAATAATTTTTATAATCTTTTTATAATTTTTAGGATTCCTTTAATGGTTAATTAGTTTTATAAAATATTTCTTAAATTTCTAAGTTATTTTTAGTATTATTAGTAATTTAAATTAGTTTAAATAGTTTAATTAATATTATTAGTATTTAATTAATAGAAAATCACAAATAGACAAAAAGACATTTTTTTAATTTTAAAATTTGTTTTTAGTTATTTCATAATTTTAGAAATTTAATTTTCATTTTTCTAGTATTAAATTAATATTATATAGTATTTAAGTTATTTGAATATTAATAATTAGTATTAAATAGTATTTAATTAATATTAAATAATTAAATAGTGTAAAAATTCATTTTCTTTTGCTAAAAATTTTCTTTCATCTTTAGGTTTGTAAAAAGTCATTTTCACCCCCTGTAGTTTATTTTTGCTTAAAAGTCACATTTTTCCCAGCACGTAATCGTGTCTGATTTTTATTTAATCTACGTTTATACACATCTGTTTCCTGTAATTGTTATTACTATATTCCTAATCATTCCCGTAGTGTAAACAAATCCAAATCTTTATCTGGTTACTTCCCATTCAAATTCACCCGATCACAAACCCGTTTTTATACCATCACACCTCGTCGGGACATAACGACCCGGGGAAACACTATACTTCCACGGAGATTGACTCTAAGCTGTTTGAATATATTGACCACATCCGTGGTTGAATTTAGTTGACCGTTTGGAGCCAATCAGGGGTAAAGGAAAAATAGTGGGTAGAGTGATAAGAGCTAGTGAGGCAATACGTGATGCTTTTTAAGCATAAGATGGATTATTGGGAAAAGGCAAGAAACTTAGAGAGGCTAGAGAATCTAAACTATTCCTAGAAATCTACCTAAGAGATAGGGGAGATGTTTCGGGGTATAATCCAGAACATTTAGAGAGGGAAGAACATTCCCCGTATGTAAACTAGATGGGATGATAGTAGGATAGGGGGAGTAAACATGTCTATATAACAACCCTAAGTTACTTATAAAAATAGCAGTTATGGGATATCTACTTAGGCTAACCTTTTGCACATAGTTTTTCGGGGAAAGGAAGTGGAACTGAGGACTTTCTTGGGCTTAGGAAAAGTAGTTGTAGTTTAGGTTTTGACCTTGTTCTCTACAACTGGAGCTCTGATACTAATCTGTAACACCCCAATTTTCACAGATCACAACAGAATTTAGATCTGGGGTATTACTTCTTAGTATAACAGTCACAGTAATAGAAAACGACTCGAAAAGAGACATTTTTAGAAAATGAGTTATCATTCATATCATAGTTTTTATAAAGAAGAGGTCCCGTGAATCTAAGTGTGAAATGTTATGTTTGAATGATAACCGGTTTGAAAGTCCTCCTAGTCTAGTGCCACTCTGTGCCATAGTTGTTTAGTTACCTAGGATACATGCTAAAAAGAGTCAACCCAAAGGTTGATTGATAATCATAGGCTTTAGTTTTGAAAAGGTTGAATACGAGTTTAGTAAACCATGGGCTATGTTGTTTTACACCCATGTCAAGTAGGTAGAAACCGTATTTAAACAGTTTGTTTCAGTATTGTATGATCAGTACAATATCGAGTAAGAAGTGTTATTGTACTAAGCTCATGAAACCGTACAAACAGTCCGGGTCATGGGGTCTTCAGACCAAACCATGAGGGGGCGAGAAGGATAACTTGCCAAAGTTAATCCTTAGTGGTTTCAAGTATATTACTTATTGGCGCCCTTAGCGGGAGGCAAACCAACGGGAGTTTGTCAAACTCTAATAGATCTATCAACTACACTTGCGTTCACTCGGGTACCCCTGCACAATTGATTATGTTCATGAATTTTAGTTATGTGTTGGTGGCAGATAGTGTTTACTCGTGCAATAACCAATGAATTAAAAAGACTTGTATTCGGTTTAAAGAAAGCAAGTAGCATGTATCCCCCTCACAGGGTTTGTAAAGCATTTAAAAAGAGTGAGGCTATGAAGTCACCTGGGCTTAAGGAAAGGTGATTGAGATACTAGACGGCCTACTCACGCAACCGGGGGTAGTGTGTATGTCAAGTCTGATTGTGTTTGTCTAAGTTTTAGTACTTTGTTTCCTAAGTAAGTATTCTTAGGTTTTACTAGATTTAGATATAACATAACACCGTTCGGGCCATCGTAATCCAGAAGTATAACTCCTCACATGAAGCTCCCTACTATTTTATTATGCTGCCAACATAATACCGTTCGGGCTATCACAATTCAGAAGTATATAACTGCTCAAACGAAGCTCCCTACTATTGAGTTATGTTATTATTAGAGTTTAGTTATAACATAACACCATTCGAGCCATCATAATTCAGAGGTCAAGCAATAATCGTTGGAGGAGCCAGGGCACTTTAAATCGAAAATCCAGCAAACTCGTCAAAACGAAATATCCACATGATACCCCTCACACGAAGCTCCCTATTATTGTGTTATGCTTCTAACTTAAAATAGGTTTATATATATATATATATATATATATATATATATATATATATATATATATATATATATATATATATAGAATGAGGTTCATGTGAGATAGTTCTTAATGTAAAACAGTATAGGAAGCCAATAATATAATGACATGTGGAAACTTAGCATCTAAAATAAAACAAAATCAATATGGAAATTAAAGGGGCAATATAGGTATTCTGTCTTCCCTTATCTCTTGCATTAAAACTCTGTCAAACTCAAACACCCTCTCACTAAAATTGTCGTTGCCTAATTCCACACCTATAACCTACATTTTTGTGACTGCCCACCATAAAACCAATGTTGGCTTTGTAAGATCTAGTGATATAAACCTTAACAGCGGCTGTTGTATTCCATCTCTGGTCAATGATGCTGTCATAAGTTCATGGTAAAGCATTTAACGTGTCTCGATTGATACACTACATAAACATGTCGAGAGATTTGTGTATTTGTGTATCATTGGATATGGTGTTTTTTGTTCGTAATTCTTATACCCAAATTGGATATGGTGATTTATATTCTCGTTATTTGAATATTTTTATTTCTTTTCTGTCTCATTTCTTAGAGTTTTGATGATCAACGATGATGATCTCGAAATCCATAATAAACGTCGATCGAAAAAGATGACGAATGAAGTTGAAGTTGATGGTCAATAAAGATGATGATGGTCGATGATGCTAATGATGATGACGAGTCTCGTGAGGGTAGATGATGATGAAACATGACCATATTGATCCGCTGAGTGAATCAAGATGATGAAATCGATTTGCTGGTTTTTTCGTAATTGAAATCTAAGCATGTCGATGTATATTATTAGATGCTTTGCTTTGGTTTTGGAAGATTGTGATACATGAAAAGATGATACATGAAAAGTTAAAGATGATGCGTTGCTTCAGCTTGATCCGAAAGCTTCAAATGATGGTGACGATTTGATGATGATGCATGAATGTTTCATCTTTAGGCTTGCATGTTAAAACCGTTACTTATTTAGATGCAAATAGTATGATTAAGGTGCATGCTATGCAATTTTAATTTGCAAAAAATATGCCTGTATACGCAGGCTCAACAAAGCAAAAGCCGGCAAATTACAAGTTCGTTTAATATTTAATACTAGTATTTAATTGCAAGTTTAATTATTATTTAATTATATATATATTTTTTTTAAATTGAAAAGTGGCTTGACTTTTCGTCAAAAAAGCTGATATCGCGGGTGTTTACCACCTCAGTTTTTTATCGGATGGTACAAATGCCAATACGTTTCACATTTATTACAAAAATGCCATTGATCTAATTTGTATTTAATGACATCATGTTTGATACATCCGACGATCACGATTACTTCCTATTATTCCTATTTTAATAACTATCTTATAATAACCCCCCTCTATATATATATATATATATATATATATATATATATATATATATATATATATATATAGATAAAAAAAACAATTACAAAGGTTTTTAGGGGAAGTATATGTAAACCATTATATGATAGACTAAAGAAAAATCTTGAACCATGGTCAGAAAAGCATACCCAAGTAGTTAAACAAATAAAAAATAAAATAAAAGAATTACCTTGTCTAACTATACCTAATCCAGAAGCAAAACTTATAGTTGAAACTGATGCAAGTGATGTCGGATATGGAGGAATATTAAAACAAAAATTAAAAAATAATGATAAAGAACAATTAGTAAGATTTTTCTCAGGATCTTGGAACAATACTCAAAAGAATTATTCTATAGTCAAAAAAGAAGTGTTAAGTATAGTTTTAAATATTAAAAAATTTGAAGATGATTTATATATGAAACCCTTTTTATTAAGAGTCGATTGTTCTTCAACAAAATATATTTTAGAAAAAGATGTTAAAAATTTAATTTCTAAACAGATTTTTGCAAGATGGCAAGCTATATTAAGTAATTTTGATTTCGTTATTGAAATAATAAAAGGAGAAAACAATTCTCTTCCAGATTTCTTATCAAGAGAATTTTTACAGGGATGAATTCAAACAAGAAACCTATTATTCCTATACCAAGGCCTAGATTATCTTCTCCATCAACCCCTCCAAATATCAGAAGAAGTACTTCCCTTTTGATTTAGTAATAATCTTGAAATTCTATTCATAATGATTTTTAAATCTTATTTCAATAATGTTTGATAGGATAAGTTTTATATTACCTGAATACAAGATTCCCCGGGAACACCCCCATATCGTCGTGGTACGGCAGTCTAACTCTCCATGTTGCTGCTAATTCCAACCGACTGATCGACAGGGCTTACCAACGCAGATATGTATTCATTTAATATATAACTTATTCTATCTTGTTTATTGGAATAAATTTTAAAACTCATTTTTCCATTTTTTTAAGGATCGTTAAGTAATAAAATTAAATTTTAGTATTAACAAATAACTAGTTTAGATCTTATTACTATAATTGTTCTCATATTTTCTTTTAAACTATTTTCTAATGTTTTATAGTACCAATTTATATTAATATTCTGAAAACCAATGTATATAAATTTTTTGTTTTCTTTTAATTCGTTCTTAACATATTCTATCTCTCGTAACATAGTTTTTCTTTGATTATATAGGAATTTTAGAAAATGACTATAATAACGATTATGATTATTATTCATTTGTATTCTAGTTTCACTCATTGAAAAATGATTAGGAAAACTGAAAACGATTTTGTATAAAAGCAAAGTATAATATTAAAAAGAGAATTATAAAAGGATATCTTTATTATTTGTTTCTGAATTATTACAAGGAGATTCAATGGGAATTGACTGAACTATAGAAGAACTTGCAGATATACAAATTTGAAAATCTAAAGTTTTTGAACATTGGGTGGTGGATAATATAATGGATTGTTTTTTCTTCATAAAAATCTAATCTACCTTGAACTCTTGAGATACTTCCTTTTTATAGCTGAGATTGAGGCTTTGGGAAGCCGGTATACCTGCTCTGTAATTGCTCTTTCACTTACAAATGCCGATTGCATCTTCAATTATCTTCACTTGAACTTTTTCTTTTATAAAGTCTTTTGTTGGTATCAAAAAAGTCTTCAATCATATGCTGCACTATCCTTCAATTATAAACCTTTGTCGGCCATAAATCTTCTTTGTATAAAAGTTGCTTGTCTTCATATGATAATGGATGATCTTGTCTTCAATTACTGTCTTCACTTCATTATTGCTTATCTTTTAGTGTATGATTACTGACCTTTAATATATAGTACTTTAATATAAAGACACGACACGTTTATTTTACATCTTTGATATAATAATTTTGAAAACTTTAATATACTTGATTTTAATTTAAATATTCATCTTCTTCATATGGATCTTGAGAATCTTGATATATTTCTTCACTTGGAGTAGGAGATCTTCTGACTTCATTTAAAATCTTTTGTATTTCTTCTCTTGATTTGCATGCTTGTATTCTGCTTATTGCCTCTTCAACTGTATAAGACTTGTTTGGGAAAGGACCTGGACTTGGTGATCTGACAAGATTGTTATAATAATTCATGACTGCTTTATCGTCGCCTTAATTTTCTGAAACTGCATCCCACCATCTTGCACTGAATTTTCTTACTAGAAGAGGAGGAGAAGTTCCTTCTGCTTCTTGCTTTTTATAATTCCATGACATGATCCATGGAAGTTTAAATATACTCATAAACTGTAAAGTATATTCAAACTTAGGGATACTTTCTTGAGAAAAAACTGATTTATATTTTTGATATCCTTGTAAAACTTTTGGAGGTAACATTTCTGGAAAAGCTCCCATGTATCTAAACCATTTAACGAACCATCTTGGATATTTATTTGGGAAAACTTCATTAAATCGAAAAAACCATGTATGTTTATGATTTCTTAGAAAAAATGCTTTAGACCAAGCTTCTTGATAATCATAATAATTGTATCCTGGATATTCTGGAAAACGGGTTAAAACTTTGTTGGTATAAGGTTTAATTCCTCAATCTTCTAAAGATAAAACTTTAAGTATTTTAACTTTGTAACTTCCAATGAGCTCTGGATTATCACGGTCTGG